>CADEHL010001033.1:3154928-3558786 GCA_902827135.1 Harpagifer antarcticus
ATAAAGCAGGATTATGCGGTTCGACTAATAGTTGCTCAATTTCAATACCATAAATCAGAACAAGGTCGAGAGTGTGATTATAGCAGTGGGTTGGTTTATTTACACTCTGACAAAAACCAACAGAATCTAATATAGAGTTAAATGCAACAGTAAGGCTATTTTTATCATCGTCAACATGAATATTAAAGTCACCTACGATAATTACTTTATCTGTTTTAAGAACCAAAGTTGATAAAAACTCAGAGAATTCTGATAAGAATTCTGAATAAGGACCTGGTGCACGGTACACTGTAACAAATAAGATTGGCTGCAGAGTTTTCCAGGTCGGATGCGTAAGACTAAAAACGAGATTTTCAAAGGAGGTATAATTTAATTTTGGTTTAGTATTGATAAGTAAACTTGAGTCAAAGATTGCTGCAACTCCACCTCCTCGGCCCACGCCTCGGGCAATATGAGTATTGATATGGCTGGGTGGAGTGGCTTCATGTCTCAACCAAGTTTCAGTGAGACAGCATATATCAATATTATAATCTGATATTAAATCATTTACCAATATTGCTTTCGATGCTAGAGATCTTATGTTTAAGAGACCACATTTAATATTCCTGTTTTGTTGCACTGTAGTAGTTGTTACATTGACTTTTATTAGGTTATTATGTATGACACCTCTATTAGGTTTTACCTTAAATTGTCCTTGGGCAGACACACACACCGTTAATATTGGGTATTTTATTGGGTTCGGGATTCCTATGGATGACTGCCTAGGAGAGAGCGCAGAGAAGTGTGTAAGACTGCGACTCCGCCTCCTGGTCTCAACTCCAGTTTGTCATGGATTAAGTCCACAAAGCCCTGAAATGTTTGCCGAAATGAGATTTGCACCTTCCAAAGTAGGATGAATGCCGTCTCTCTTAATCAGACCAGGTTTTCCCCAGAAGGCTGTCCAATTATTTACGAAGCCCACATTGTTTGCTGGGCACCATCAAGACAACCAGCGCTGAAATGATGACAAGCGTGTTACGGTGTGTGTGGGAAGTAGGACCCAAATGCAGATTATAGTGACAAAATGACTCCTTTATTTCAAGGCTACATAATCACAAAGACAGAACAGAACACTCACCGCAGACCAGGTCATGACACAAGACGAACCGACAAAGACAGACAGAAAAACCAGAACTTAAATACACACAAGACTAATCACACAAACAAGACACAGGTGAGGAGGGAGGAGAAAACACAGGGACACCAGGTGAACACAATCGGGTAAATTAGACACACCAGGGAAACTGACAGGGAATCACAGACAGATTACAACAGGCAGGAAACGGGGGGTGAACACTTTACAAAATAAAACAGGAAACTAAAGACAGAAACAGACAGACAAAACACAACACGGACAGATCGTGACAGAACCCCCCCCTCAAGGGACGGATCCCAGACGTCCCTAAACCCCAAAAACAAAAATCCCACACAGTCCAGCAGGGTGGGTGGAGGGGGTCCGGAGGAGGGACGTATCCCTAGGCCACCAGGGTGGGTGGAGGGGGTCCGGAGGACGGGACTAAGCTGACCACCCAGGAGCCCAGTAGGGGACCAGGAAGGGATCTCGGGCGGACGGCCCGGGGGCAAGGCAGAGTCTAAAGTGGGGAACTCGGGCGGACGGCCCGGGGGCAAGGCAGAGTCCAAGGTGGGGGTCTCGGGCGGACGGCCCGGGGGCAAGGCAGAGTCTAAAGTGGGGAACTCGGGCGGACGGCCCGGGGGCAAGGCAGAGTCCAAGGTGAGGAACTCGGGCGGACGACCCGGGGGCAAGGCAGAGTCCAAGGTGGGGGTCTCGGGCGGACGGCCCGGGGGCAAGGCAGAGTCCATGGTGGGGAACTCGGGCGGACGACCCGGGGGCAAGGCAGAGTCCAAGGTGGGGGTCTCGGGCGGACGGCCCGGGGGCAAGGCAGAGTCCAAGGTGGGGAACTCGGGCGGACGGCCCGGGGGCAAGGCAGAGTCCATGGTGGGGAACTCGGGCGGACGACCCGGGGGCAAGGCAGAGTCCATGGTGGGGAACTCGGGCGGACGGCCCGGGGGCAAGGCAGAGTCCAAGGTGGGGGTCTCGGGCGGACGGCCCGGGGGCAAGGCAGAGTCCATAGTGGGGCGAAGGCCACAGCGGGCGAACTCAGGGGGCCGAGCATGAGGGTGAAGACCAGACAACTCCGGAGGCCGGGCAGGACCCGGTGTCGGCCGGACAGGAACCGGAGCCGGCGGGACAGGCTTCGGCAGGATCCCCCACGGAAGAGGACCAGGAGTTGGCAGGACCCCCAGCAGGAGAGTGGACGACGGGACCTCCAACGAGACAGGACAAAGGGTTGGCAGGACCCCCGGCAGGGGAGTAGACGACGGGACCTCCAACGAGACAGGACAAAGGGTTGGCAGGACCCCCGGCAGGAGAGTAGTCGGCGGGGCCTCCAACGGGACAGGACACAGGGTTGGCAGGACCCCCGGCAGGAGAGTAGTCGGCGGGGCCTCCAACAGCACAGGACATAGGATTGGCAGGACCCCCGGCAGGAGAGTAGACGGCGGGACCTCCAACGGCACAGGACATAGGGTTGGCAGGACCCCCGGCAGGAGCGTAGTCGGCGGGACCTCCAACGGGACAGGACATGGGGTTGGCAGGACCCCCGGCAGGAGAGTAGTCGGCGGGACCTCCAACGGGACAGGACAAAGGGTTGGCAGGACCCCCGGCAGGAGACTAGTCTGCGGGACCTCCAACTGGACAAGACATGGGGTTGGCAGGACCCCCGGCAGAGGGCTAGTCTGCGGGACCTCCAACTGGACAAGACATGGGGTTGGCAGGACCCCCGGCAGAGGGCTAGTCTGCGAGACCTCCAACTGGACAGGACATGGGGTTGGCAGGACCCCCGGCAGAGGGCTAGTCTGCGGGACCTCCAACTGGACAAGACATGGGGTTGGCAGGACCCCCGGCAGAGGGCTAGTCTGCGGGACCTCCAACTGGACAAGACATGGGGTTGGCAGGACCCCCGGCAGAGGGCTAGTCTGCGGGACCTCCAACTGGACAGGACATGGGGTTGGCAGGACCCCCGGCAGAGGGCTAGTCTGCGGGACCTCCAACTGGACAAGACATGGGGTTGGCAGGACCCCCGGCAGAGGGCTAGTCTGCGGGACCTCCAACTGGACAGGACATGGGGTTGGCAGGACCCCCAGCGGAACCTCCAACGGTACAGGACATGGGGTTGGCAGGACCCCCGGCAGAAGACTAGTCTGCGGGACCTCCAACTGGACATGAGTAGGGGGTTGAGTGGGGACTCGAGAGAGGGCTTGAGAGGGAACTTGAGAGGAAACTGGAGAGTGGACTCGAGAAGGAACTCGAGAGTTGACTCGAGAGGTAGCTCGAGAGGGGACCTGAGAGGGGACTTGAGAGGGAACTCGAGAGGAGACCTGAGGGGAAACTTGAGAGGTGACTCGAGAGGACACTGGAGAGTTGACTTGGGAGGTGACTCGAGAGGACACTGGAGAGTTGACTTGAGAAGGAACTCGAGAGGTGACTCGAGAGGTAACTCGAGAGGGGACCTGAGAGGGGACTTGAGAGGGAACTCGAGAGGAGACCTGAGGGGAAACTTGAGAGGTGACTCGAGAGGACACTGGAGAGTTGACTTGAGAGGGGACACGAGAAAAGACTCGAGAGGGGACCTGAGAGGGGACTTGAGAGGGAACTCGAGAGGAGACCTGAGGGGAAACTAGAGAGGTGACTCGAGAGGACACTGGAGAGTTGACTTGGGAGGTGACTCGAGAGGACACTGGAGAGTTGACTTGAGAGGTGACTCGAGAAGGAACTCGAGAGGTGACTCGAGAGGTAACTCGAGAGGGGACCTGAGAGGGGACCTGAGAGGGAACTCGAGAGGAGACCTGAGGGGAAACTTGAGAGGGGACTCGGGTAGGAACTTGAGAGGTGACTTGAGAGGGGACTCGAGAAGAGACCTGAGGGGAAACTTGAGAGGTGACTCGAGAGGACACTGGAGAGTTGACTTGAGAGGTGACTCGAGAGGACACTGGAGAGTTGACTTGAGAGGGGACTTGAGAAGGGACTGGAGAGGGGACTCGAGAGGTGACTCGAGAGGTAACTCGAGAAGGAACTCGAGAGGTGACTCGAGAGGTAACTCGAGAGGGGACCTGAGAGGGGACTTGAGAGGGAACTCGAGAGGAGACCTGAGGGGAAACTTGAGAGGTGACTCGAGAGGACACTGGAGAGTTGACTTGAGAGGTAACTCGAGAGGGGACCTGAGAGGGGACTTGAGAAGTGTCTGGAGGGGAAACTTGAGAGAGTTGGTTCGCCAACAGAACACGGGGTGCTGGAGTCGGCCGGTACGCCGACAGGACACGAGGAGCTGGTGTTGGCTGGGGAGCCAACAAGAGACGAGGTGCTGGAGTCGGCCGGTACGCCGACAGGACACGGGGAGCTGGTGTTGGCTGGGGAGCCAACAAGAGACGAGGTGCTGGAGTCGGCCGGTATGCCGACAGGACTCGGGGAGCTGGCGTTGGCCGGTAAGCCAGTCCTGGAGCCGAAACTGGAGTCGCGACCAGGGGTACTGGAGCCGGTACTGGAGCCAGAATCATGGCTGCTGGGGCCGGAACTGTAACCGGAACCATGGCTGCTAGGGCTCGGGCTAACCTGGCCTTGCGACGACTCCTTTTAGCAGCCGCCTGAATACTCCGTGGACCTCCATAAGCCAGACGAGTACCCGAGAACGGATCCTGGACAGGAGCAGGAAATGGGGAAGAAGCCGGGGCTGACTCCAGACGGAACCCACCAAGGCGTATGGCGCCAGGTTGGGAATCGGGAGGTAGGGAGCTAGCATGCCTGGGGCTAGCAGGCCGGGAATCACACACCGGGAGGATCTTTGAAATCCAGCCAGGTAAGAACTTCACCAAACCTGGTTTCTCTCTAGCCATTTGGCGCGCCTCCGACCACACAGCCTCTCGCTGCTGAACTCCGGGTGCTCTCTTCCATCGATCCGAGCAGTTAGCCAAAAAAAAGGAAAAATTGAATAATTCCCACTCGAACGGATCTGCTGGGCCCATTTCTGGTCGGTTCGTAATGTTACGGTGTGTGTGGGAAGTAGGACCCAAATGCAGATTATAGTGACAAAATGACTCCTTTATTTCAAGGCTACATAATCACAAAGACAGACCAGAACACTCACCGCAGACCAGGTCATGACACAAGACGAACCGACAAAGACAGACAGAAAAACCAGAACTTAAATACACACAAGACTAATCACACAAACAAGACACAGGTGAGGAGGGAGGAGAAAACACAGGGACACCAGGTGAACACAATCGGGTAAATTAGACACACCAGGGAAACTGACAGGGAATCACAGACAGATTACAACAGGCAGGAAACGGGGGGTGAACACTTTACAAAATAAAACAGGAAACTAAAGACAGAAACAGACAGACAAAACACAACACGGACAGATCGTGACAATGCGGCTATACATGTCATCATTGATCAGATTGGGGAGGGGACCAGAGAAGATTACGGTGTCCGACATTGTTTTAGCATAACTACACACCGACTCCACATTAAGTTTGGTGCATTCTGATTGGCGTAAACGAACATCATTACCACCGACGTGAATAACAATCCTACTGTATTTACATTTATTTTTAGCCAGCAGTTTAAGATGCGCCTCAACGTCGCCCGCTCTCGCCCCCGGAATGCATGTGACTGTGGAGGCTTCGGTCTCTAAATTCACGTGTCTCATAATAGAGCTACCAATAACCAGAGTTGGCTTCTCAGCGGGTGTCTCGCTGAGTGGGGAATATCTATTAGATATGTGAACGGGTTGGTGGGGACCTGCGGGTTTCGCGTTATGCCCCTTCTGAACAGTCACCCATTCTTCCTGCTGCTCGGGAGTTGCCGGGGGACGGCTAATAGGAGCACCCTTTTGCCGGTCCGCACCGGCTAACATGGGCTTTACTGTAGCTGAGTTACTTTCTAAGATGCGGAGCCGGGCTTCTATGGCTATGATTCCCGCCTCCAACCTAACAACTATACTACATTTAACACATGTATCGGTACCAGTAAAGGAGGTAGGGAAGTAACCAAACATGAGACAGGAAGAGCAGGAAATAACACCCGAGGGTGGGGAAAGAGCCATGGCTAGCTATCAAGCTAAAGTAGCTACCGTTAGCAAACCCGAAAAGAGTGTAGGCAACTGTGGAGTTACTGTCGCTAAGAGAAGGAGAGTTGTGAGTGCTTAAGCTGTAGTAACGTGTGATTACAATGTCAGGCATTTGTCGTGATCAAGAGTTTTAAAACGATCGATTAAGTTAAGATAATAAGCTATCAGCAACAGAACAGGCACACGGGATACCCGGAGATGACAATGACAACAACAACCAGA
Source organism: Harpagifer antarcticus (assembly GCA_902827135.1). Taxonomy (NCBI): domain Eukaryota; kingdom Metazoa; phylum Chordata; class Actinopteri; order Perciformes; family Harpagiferidae; genus Harpagifer; species Harpagifer antarcticus. The sequence goes on from CADEHL010001033.1 coordinate 3,161,342, forward strand.
AGTTACAACATGCTTACCGCAATAGTGGTCCGTGTAGAAACTCGTTCTCTGTTCTTACTTTTTAGGTCTTAGTTTCTGGGTCTTACTAAAACCTCTGTGGAATTGAAGGAGGAAAATTAAATCAAAACCTCAATAAACAAAAACAAAACTACGATCAAACTATTATCGCCTGTCAGGGGAATTTTGCCTAGCGGCCAGGTAAAGATTATCATTTGGTTAAACTGACTTTCACGCACAACTTTCACTGACTTTCACGCACAATTCTCTCTACAAAGAGGTCATTTTTAAGTCCAGACAACAAGGTTGCAGTAGTCAACGTCAACGACGTGGAGCTGAGCCTGTACTTGATGGTAGTAGGCATGTTTCCTGTCCAGCTTCACAGTGCCCCCATCGTTGACGAGACAGAAGCCCTGTTCTCCAGCACACAGGCGAAGATTGGCCTCTTGTTTGCTGTGTGGGCACTAAAGGTTCAATGAAAAGAAAAGTAATATATTGTACTGTGTTAGGGAAATAATTGTCCTAGACTCCTAGATATGACGTACATGACCAACCCTGACGTCTGTTTATCTCCTTTAAGGACATAGGCTGCTTCAGCCATAAAGTTATTGTTCCCATTCTGTGACCGGTCAACACTAGGTCACAGATGGTCTGTTGTTGTGGGTGCACTGGGACACTTCCTTCTTTGTTGTTTGTGGACTCCAAGGTATGAAATCTTCGAGGCCATAAGTGACGGATGCAAGTGACTCAGTGTGCCCAACTGTCTAAGCTATCTTATCAAAATATGTTGATCACTCTCTGTGAAACCAGTTAAATGGGCTAACGAGAGAGAGGTGCTGCAGAATTGACGTGGCAACTCTCCCGTGCAGTCAGACCGTGACTGCTGTGACTTGTGATGTGAATCCTCCGGCCGAAACTCCAAATAAACCATCAGTGTTTGACATCAAAAGCTCCTGCTCTACCGTGTCTCCTTCCTGAGTCGGTGACTCCTAATGCATTGCTACACAGAAGTTTCCTCCACATACTGTAAATAAGTGTCTGCAGCTCAAAATGTATTGGGAGAGGATCCCCAGACTCAGGATCACGTCACAATCCTATACTTACCCGCTTTACTGTAGCACAATACTGAACAAATAACTTACCTTTATCTCACAGATACCAGTTCCATGGCAGGTGCACATGACACATCCGTCTGGCGACGCTCCCATGTATGGCCATTGAGGGTTCAGCCAAAGGCCGCTGTCTTTACAGCTGAAACCCTGGTGGTGCAGACTTTGTACTCCTTCATACTGCTTTCGGGCAGTTGCCTCGTATTTGCATCCATACCTGTAATGTATACAACAAGGAACAGAAATAGAACATTGTACATTATAAAACGGACAAGTCAAATCAAGCAATCTGATTGGTTATTAGCCGTGATATAATCAGCGTATACCACGGGTAGAATTGCAAGTTACTTTTCACAACAAGTCGGTATCACTCCGCGTCTGAGAATAACTGTATACAGTTGCGTTGAAAAGCAAACTGCCTGCAGTTTGCTTTTCAAACTGGAACAAGGAAGCAGCAGAGAGGTAAGGGGGCAGAAACCCTCCTTTTTAAGCAGCGGTCGTGAGCTATTGCTTAATTATACCATGGTCTGGGTGAATACTCCATTCTGATTGGTTCCCTAATCCCTAATAAATACCTTGTTGCAGCTGTAGAGAACTTGTGTGCCTCTGGGTAGCATATGGACTTGATCAAGGACTTTGATGGACTACAGACTAGTCTGTAGAACCTGCTTCAGTCTTGAGGCTGTGATCCTTCCTGCTCTTTGGCTAAACCATATTGGTGATAAGCTCTGGTTTCTGGTCTCCTCCTCTACTGCCTGGACCTGTGGCTGTGTCAGCTCTTCCTGTCTGAAGTCCTGGCATGCATTCTGCAACTCTGTTGGGGATAGCTGTAGCATCTCTGGTGTCCTATACTGAGGTAGTGGTTTAGGTAGCTTGCTCACAGATTTAGGGACAAATTCTTTATAATATGGTTTCCTGGACATCAGTGCAGCACTTCTTGGGGAATTTCTGCTCAAAGTCTTGAAAAACTGCATATACCTCTCTGATCCTCGCTACAATTTTGAACCCTGGACTGTGGGACGCTGAAATGTGTACTTCTCACCTGTCCTTCCAGCAATGGCATCATCCAGTTTTTGCTTTTTGGATTTTTCGGATGAAAAGTCTATCATCGCAACTGGAGCAGCAGGAATCTGCACATGTGAGAGACAGACCAACATGTATGTGAACATACATGTAGGTGCAGTGTAACAATGAGACAGGCAAGGACGGCATGAACAGCTGACTGACCACTGGGGTCTGAATACCTTTTTGACATGTGATGGCATTAGCCACTTGCACTTCTCAGTGGTGCAGTATGCAGTCTCTCTCATCTTCACACCTGCTTCGATTGCAAACAGAACTGCTCCAACATGTGAGCAGGATTCTGACAAACTGTATAGACAGAGACATACTAGAATAACTAGATTGATCGTAAAAGCTAGTAATGGTATAACATGAATATTATAGCAGGCATTATTTTGTCTGAGCTTAAGTGTTGTGTCAAATATGTTTTGGGTTGGGATATTTATTTTATGACTTACCCAGCCATACAGTTACAGTGTGCTGTAACAACCTCTCCATCTTCTTTAGCTACAATCCACGTTTTTAATGGTGTTTCTCCAGACCTCTGGGAATGGTTGACCTACACAATTGAAGCTCCAGTTAACAACTTGCTAGTTAGTAACATACATTTAACAACATCAAGCCATAGCTAGCTAGTCTAGTTCTGTTACGTCCCCAGCTCGTTTCAGGGTAAAAGGGAAGCAACACATAACCAGATGGTCTTGGTAAAGAGGTTGTTTTTAATATTAACCTCAACATAGAGTGATATAAACAACGTGCAGGCTGTTCAAAGGCTCTGAGCTGTCTATACACAACAGTACACAAAAACAAAGGCCACAAAATATCACAGTCACGAATCAGGACACTTCGCACAAGTACAACGCCGTCACCAAAACACAATATATCCTAAGCTAAACACATACACTCACATCAATAATAACCATAGTACCTACATGTAATCATAACACACATACACATATATATATATATATATATACACACACAGAACACTCACAGGCCAGTTAATGCTGAAGGCAAGGCGACAGCTGTAACACTGCCTTACATGAGTCCATGTAGCTAAAGTTAGCTAGATGTCTCCTAATAATGCTACTTAGAGGTAAGAAGGTATAGGTAGTTAACACTCACCCGGGCAAAAACAAAGCGACATTTGTTTAATGCCTGTTTGGTGCCGAGGTCATTCACCCATCCACACACAAAGTAGTTGAAAGCTTCCAGGCTTTTATACGCTTTCATTTGGCTAGCCGTGTAGTAGGAGGTATGAAGGACGAGGTAGCTGGTGATATCCATCGCCTCGACAGCGAGCAAATCTGATAAATCACGAGAAAAGTCGCTCTTTTACAGCTGATACGGATCGTATCCGATGTGTGCTGTGATTTTTTCACGATATCTGCGGCGTGCAGGTTCATTTAATTGTTTGACATTGTCGGTGTCCTCCATGATTCCTGCGTTGATGAATGATTGCGTTTTCACTTCCTGACCTCCACTTGAATTTCGTGCATCGTAGAAGTCACGTGACTGAAACCAAGCTATTTCAGTGAAACAAGGCTGTTTTGAACATTTGACAGATTTATGCTTAAATTCTCTCAGAAAGTTACTGAAAGATACACTTTTGTGTTTAAAAGCTGAAAAGTAGATAATGAAGTACACTAAAAAAAAAAGGCTGTTGGATTCACAATATGGATTTTATGATTTTAATATGGAAACCGGTTGCACACATTAAAAACATGTGTACTCAAAACTATTCCATTATGTTAAAGACACACAACTATGTTATGTCAAAGAAACATGAAATTATTATGTTCATTTGAACATTTCCTTTAATATAGGTATATTCATTTACCCTATGTTTAACCAACATGACTTTTTATGTTCATTTTAGGCTTTTAATATACTCAGTATATTTCTGTACAGAGCCACATGAATGTTTTGTTTAAACTACATGCTATAGTTTTCTGTTTAATCTACCTAGTGCTCAAGGGGTACATAAGATTATTTATTTCATGTGAGTAGAGGTATTTCGTACATTCTTCAACAGGATGCATCCTAATCTCTTATATCTACAGCATTTATCACAACATTTTAAAACAAATAGTCAATAAAGACAAACACATTTCTTTGAACAACATTCATGTATTTTTCTCAAAAAATAAAACAATATTAACAACCACCACACATCCAGATGAGCTTTTGGTTCCTCCATCATGCAGGAGAATTAACAAATACATTGAAAATAAAGAAATAGAAGAAATATAAAAAGTTTGTGATGCATGTACATATACATTATTGCGTTAGAACCTATGGTTAGAATACAGCAAGGAAGCTTAAAGGAAACTATTCTCCTGACCAAAATAAAGGTTTATTGTGCCAAATGGCAAAGAATGGCAAAGAAAGGCTTATTTTTGTAACTCATTCATAGTAAACAATTAACAGAAAATGTCAACGCCTAGCAGAAAAAAGGAAATGTTCTTGCAAATCCATTATTTAAATAGTAACCTGCTAATATGAAAGGGCACTTTAATGCAAAAAAGCAATGGCATTGCTTTGGAAAAATACATGAAAGTATAAAAATGGCCTGGTTTCTCACCACATATGCACTAAAGAAAGTATTACAAATATAAACAAGAACTGACATTTTGAAACACATGACAAGTGGTACATTCTGAAAACACATGACCCCAGGAAAAACACACATTTCTGAAACATGTAAATCAAGCAAAAAGCATGAGCAAAGGAAGTGCACGACGTTGTATCGATGAAAGTCCAGTATGAATGCTGTAAAAGTGCACAATGGTCCATGGCAACAGCTCACTCAAACAGTTTGTTTTTAAACGCTTGGGCTTTCTTGGAGAGCATGTTGCCGTCTAGCTCCATTAACATTTGCTGGAGCACTTCGAACGTGCACTTCAGTTTAGGGGGGTAGTTCAGGTTTATTGCATACATTAGTCCAAACAGCATGGTAGCAGCTAATACAATGTTGTCCACATCAGTTAGTAGGCTACCTGTTGGCCTTCCAGGACAATCTGTCCTCTGGTCTCATCTGTCCTCTGCTCTCATCTGTCCTCTGGTCTCATCTGTCCTCTGCTCTCATCTGTCCTCTGGTCTCATTTGTCCTCTGGTCTCATGGTGGAATTGTGTTTGACAACATAAAGTCCCACTGTAATCCCCTCAATGGACTGGAATGACGTCTTCATCTTCTGCCTGCAGAGTGCACAGTCACAAAAGGAACAGAGTGAGATCTAACAAATCAATACATATATATACCCATTACTAAGTCCCTGTGTTTAACAAGTACATTTGGTCAGATTTCAGTACTTTTAAGCCTCCTTGTTATCTGATATACTCCTATCTGACCTGATAAAAAATGTTTCATTTCCTGTATCCGTTTTAAATGAAAAGCCCTCTGGCTTTTCAGTGTAGTCTGGCTATTAAACAAAAAACAGGGATGTTCACATACTTTAGGCTATATACTATGTGTAAGGTTTCAGCGTTAGAGTCTGAACTTATTGTTTTGTGTTTATTCTGGTGGCCTTGCAGTTTATTTTGATGTTGGCTCTGTCCTCTCGTTTCAGGTGTCATCACTTCCTGTCATGGTGATCTCCTGTTCTGGATTGTGTGCACCTGTGTCTCATTAAGTATTGTGTATATGTAGCCCAGTTCTCCTGTTGTCTTTTGTCGGTTCGTCCTGTCTACCAAGTCCATGTCTGCACTCTCTCATGCAAACGTTGAGCTAGTCGAACCTAGAGAACTAGTTAGTAGTCCTAGTAGATCCTAGAAACCTTTGGATAATAAAAAGATATCAAGGAAGAATCGTGCATTTGAGTCTTTGTGAGTCCTTCGTGTCAGAACGAACCGACCTTACAAGATGGACTCAGCCGATTCCACCGTGTTCAAGACGGCTTTGCAGGTGCAAGGAACACGCCTGCGTCAACAGGAGGAACAGCTGACAACAATGAAGCAGGGGGTTCAGGACGTAAATGCCCGTCAGCACAACTTCCAGTTAACAGTGACAACGGAAATAAATCACCTGGCAGAGAAAATGCGTGACATACTTACGCACCTCGAGGCACGTCCTGCTATTCCTGCGGCAGAGTTTTCCGGTCCAGCGGAGGTCGGGTTTGCTGAGATCCCCGTTCAAATACCCATGCCATCGTCTTCACTCCGCCTCGCTTCACCGGAGAAGTTCTCCGGGGATTCGGGAAACTGTCGTCCATTCCTGATACAGTGCGATCTCCACTTCAAACATCAGCCCGCAGCATTTCCCACAGATCAAGCTAAGGTAGCTTTCATAGTATCTCACTTGACGGGAAGAGCAGGAGCCTGGGCAACAGCAGAATGGGCCCGAGACTCGCCTGTTTGCCAGTCGTTAAGGTTATTCATGGATTCTATGAAAAACATTTTTGACCAGACAGCACCTGGGAGAGAGTCAGCGAGAGCCCTGGTGAACATCAAACAACGGCAGAGGAGAGTGGCGGATTACGCGATCGAATTCCGGACCCTGGCAGCGGAGAGCGGATGGAACTCCGCGGCTCTTTTTGATGCGTTTCTGCATGGATTAGCGGATCCCATAAAGGATCAGTTAGCTCCATTAGAGTTGCCTGTAGAATTGGACTCACTCATTGCCATGGCTATCCGGGTGGACCAACGTCTAGCAGAGAGACGTCGGGAGAGGGGGGAGAAAGCAGCTTCCACTTCACTCTTCGGACGGGGGTTACAGAGGGAACACTACGGTTGGCGGAGGAATACCCGGACTTCGTCTCCAGAGCGACCAGCGCCCCCTAGCGCCGCGGAGGAACCGATGCAGCTCGGAAGAGCCAAACTCACCCCGGAGGAGCGTCAGCGCCGCCTACGGGAGCGGCGGTGTTTCTACTGCGGCCAGCAGGGTCATGTTCTGGCAGCCTGTTCGGCAAAAGATCAGGCTCATCAGTGGGAAGAGGGACGCTGGTGAGCCGAGTGACTTCTTTCGACCCTTCCTCGAGAAGACTGACTCAGGTACAAATGAAACTGAAGGATAAAACTGTAACTCAGGATGCATTAATTGACTCGGGGGCTGATGAGAGCTTGTTAGACTGGGAGCTGGCTAAAGAGTTGAACTTAAACATTGTCCTTTTAGATCAGCCATTAGAAGCTAGCGCGTTGGATGGCCGCCTTTTATGTACAGTTACTCATCGCACGGAACCCATAGAAATTGTCATAGATCAGGAGCACCGTGAGCATATTAGCTTTCATTTATTTAACTCAGCTCAACAGCCTCTCATTTTGGGTTACCCTTGGCTTGTTAAACATAACCCTCACATGGACTGGCTTACAGGAAAGGTTAAGGGGTGGGGAAGTGAGTGCTCTCGTTCATGTTTAACCTCTCATACAGTTTCGAGTGGACCGCACAGATCTGGGAACTTTAAACAGGCGTCAGATAGAGACAGTGTCACTTCTTCTAAACCGTCTGACTTTCCTGACTTATCCAAAGTGCCAGACTGTTACCTTGACATTAAGGAGGTGTTTAACAAGACACGAGCTACTTCCTTGCCTCCCCATAGACCGTATGATTGCCCTATAGACCTTCTCTCGGGCTCTACTATCCCCAAAGGACGGTTGTATTCTCTTTCTGGTTCTGAAAGGAAGGCCATGGAAGAGTATATCGGATCATCACTCAAAGCTGGCTTGATTCGGCCATCATCATCCCCAGCAGCAGCAGGTTTCTTTTTTGTAGGGAAAAAGGACGGTTCATTAAGGCCCTGTATTTATTACAGTCCACTTAATCAGATCACAGTTAAGAACAGATATCCCCTTCCACTCATCTCTACGGCATTCGAACTGTTACAGGGAGCCAAGGTATTTACCAAGCTTGACTTAAGGAATGCATATCACCTTGTGCGCATCCGGGAGGGGGATGAGTGGAAAACAGGTTTCAATACACCTACGGGACATTACGAATATTTGGTGATGCCTTTTGGACTTTGTAATGCACCTGCTGTTTTCCAAGCCCTCATTAATGATGTGTTAAGAGATTTCCTGAATGTTTTCTGTTTTGTGTATCTCGATGATATTCTCATCTTTTCTCCAGCTGAGAATACTCATGTTAACCATGTTCACCTTGTTCTTCAGAGACTCCTGGCTAACCATTTGTTTGTAAAAGCCGAAAAATGCGAGTTTCATGTGAACTCTGTGGCATTTTTGGGCTTTGTGATTTCCCCTAACAAGGTGGAAATGGACCCAGCTAAGGTCAGTGACGTGGAGAATTGGCCCACGCCAGACTCTAGAAAGAAGGTTCAGCAATTCTTGGGGTTTGCTAACTTTTACAGACGGTTCATACGCAATTTCAGTGCTATTGCCTCTCCTCTCCATGCCCTTACCTCTCCCCATGTTCAGTTTGTGTGGAATCCACAGGCAGAGAAATCTTTCCTGGAACTGAAGAGGAGGTTCACCACAGCTCCCATCCTGACTGTACCTGATCAACACCGACAGTTTGTGGTGGAAGTGGACGCCTCCAACGACGGCGTTGGAGCTATACTGTCCCAGAAGTCAGCGGGGGACAACAAGCTTCATCCGTGTGCATACCTCTCCCGTAAGCTATCGTCTGCTGAGAGGAATTACGACGTGGGAAATCGGGAACTGTTGGCTGTGAAGATTGCTTTGGAGGAGTGGCGGCACTGGTTGGAGGGAGCGGAGCAGGATTTCCTGGTCTGGACGGATCATAAAAACCTGCAATACATCAGGAAGGTCAAACGTCTGAACTCTAGGCAGGCCAGATGGGCTTGGTTCTTTAATAGATTCAGGTTCACTCTGTCATATCGACCTGGTTCGCAGAATGGAAAGCCTGATGCACTCTCCAGAATGTATGATCCTGAGCCAGTCCCCAAGAGTCCAGATCCCATTCAGCGGCCAGACCGAGTGATAGGGACTGTGACCTGGCCCATTGAAGCCAAGGTCAAACAGGCAAACGTTGGAAATCCGGTCCCAAGAGGGTGTCCTCAGAATCGCTTGTTTGTGCCGGAGCAACTTCGAGGGCAAGTTGTTCATTGGGCCCATACGTCGGTACTTACCTGTCATCTTGGAAACAAAAGGACCCTTTTCATGGTGAGACACAGATTCTGGTGGCCGGGGATGTGGAAGGATGTTGCAGAATATGTAGCAGCGTGTCCTGTGTGCGCCAGGAACAAAACTTCTCGGCAAGCTGCGGCAGGTCTTCTCCAACCTCTGCCCATTCCCAACAGACCATGGTCTCACATTGCGTTGGATTTCGTGACAGGATTACCAACATCGGCAGGTAATACCACCATACTCACTGTGGTTGATCGTTTTTCTAAAATGGCACACTTTGTCGCCATGCCCAAGTTACCTAATGCCAAAGAAACAGCAGAGGCCATGTTGTCCCATGTGTTCAGGATCCATGGTTTTCCCAGTGATGTCGTTTCAGACCGAGGCCCACAGTTCGTGTCACGTTTTTGGAAGGAGTTTTGTCGCCTAATCCAAGCCACTGTTAGTCTGACCTCCGGATACCACCCACAGTCAAATGGACAAGCGGAGAGGATGAATCAGGATTTGGAGACCTGTTTGAGATGCCTAGCGTCCGAGAAACCCACCACCTGGAGTAAGAGTCTGATTTGGGTGGAGTATGCACACAACACTTTACCCACATCAGCCACTGGTATCTCCCCGTTTCAATGTGTCCATGGGTACCAACCTCCATTGTTTTCGGAGCTCGAGAAGGAGGTCACGGTACCATCAGCCCATGCTCTGGTTCGACGCTGCCGTCGGGTCTGGGCGGGAGTTCGCCATATGTTGCAGAGGAGTGCCGTTCGCATGAAGGTATTGGCCGACCGGAAACGACGTCCAGCCCCCAAGTACCAGGCCGGACAACGAGTGTGGCTATCTACCAAGGATCTTCCTCTCCATGTCGCCTCCAGGAAGCTGGCTCCCCGGTTCGTTGGTCCTTTTCCCATAGCCAAAGTGATTAACCCTGTTGCTGTCCGTTTATGTCTTCCAAAGTCCATCAAGGTCCACCCCACGTTCCATGTCAGCAAGTTGAAACCAGTCAAAGAGAGCAGACTGGTCCCCGCCTCCACGCCCCCTCCACCTCCCCGGATTGTCGACGGGGGTCAAGTGTACACTGTGGACAAAATACTGTCGGAAAGGAAGAGGGGCAGAGGTAGACAGTTCCTGGTCGACTGGGTAGGGTATGGATTAGAGGAGAGGTATTGGATCCCAGGCAGCTTCATTGTGGACAAGACCCTTATATCGGACTTCGATAGAGGTCAGTCTCAGGTTTCAGGGACGTCTGGAGCCATCCGTAAGAGGGGGGGTACTGTAAGGTTTCAGCGTTAGAGTCTGAATTTATTGTTTTGTGTTTATTCTGGTGGCCTTGCAGTTTACTTTGATGTTGGCTCTGTCCTCTCGTTTCAGGTGTCATCACTTCCTGTCATGGTGATCTCCTGTTCTGGATTGTGTGCACCTGTGTCTCATTAAGTATTGTGTATATGTAGCCCAGTTCTCCTGTTGTCTTTTGTCGGTTCGTCTTGTCTACCAAGTCCATGTCTGTACTCTCTCATGCAAACGTTGAGCTAGTCGAACCTAGAGAACTAGTTAGTAGTCCTAGTAGATCCTAGAAACCTTTGGATAATAAAAAGATATCAAGGAAGAATCGTGCATTTGAGTCTTTGTGAGTCCTTCGTGTCACTATGTGGTGTTTCAATAAATCCATATTTTAACACCCAACATAAAAATCAAAAGGTCAAATATTACTTCTACTGACCACAAACTCTCTCATTGAGGTGCACACACAGCCCCTTGAGAAGATAATCCCGGCCTAAATCGACATCATCAACCTAAGTGAAAGGGAATAAGAAAAGAAAGAATCTATTTTGCTAAATGAAATGTGTACACTATTGACTCGATGTATAATTTCCTTAAAATGAATTCTTACTTGAGTCATGTTTGACATAATACAGTTCAGACGCTGGCCTATCTGTCTTCCTCTCTTCTCAAAAATCTTCAGAAGTTTGTCAGATAGCACATCCAGCTGAGAGAGGACTCTTGATTGGAGGGGCAGGGTTGTTATGCGCTTAAACTCTTTTCTAATGATGTTATGATTGCAGATAAACTAGTCCATGCATTTGTTACTTCAAGGCTAGCTTAATGTAACTCTTTATTATCAGGGTTTACCAAAAACTCAGTTAAGTTGCTTCAGCTGATTCAAAATGTATTGCCCAGAGCACGGAGAAGGGACCACATTACTCCTGTTTTGGCTCTATAGTGAGAATAACTTTTTATATCAAGTACGAACAACCAGGTTAGACTACATTACATTTCATTTAGTTTACGTTTTTTTCCAAAGCGACTTAAAATAAGTATTACTGTAATATAAGACTACATATAAGAAACACCCTTATAGCCATTTCAACAAACAAAACATTATCCCTTTTGTGAAGGAGGCTTTATCGCAGAATGTTTGGCTTTTGCCTCTCACTTTCTGAATAACTCTTGCCTAATAAATCAGAAAATGTGTATATCCCTGCAATGTTTGCAGTATGTAAATGTTATGAATAAATATTCAGAAATTGTCAGACTAATACCAGTTTTCAATTAGTTAAAGATCAAGTTTAAGTTAGTCAAGTAAATCACACAAAACATTTGAATACTCACCATTTACTACAGAGCCTTTGGAACAATGTTCAAAGGAAGGCTGAGGTCAATCTTCTCCACACCAATTATCTATTACAGAAAAACATATTTGAAATTATTTCATTATTCACACACAAATAAAACAAAAATGTTCTGCTCCTTAAAGGCGACATTTACCATTTAATGATGTACCTTTAGGTTAATATGAACCGACTTCGGCCGAGATGGGCGCCTCCAGTGTAAAAAGCTACAGTAACATATACTAATGCAATGAGTACAACTTTGTACGGAGCCATACATATCAGCGTTGCGAGCTCATTTCCATTGGTTTCAATGGAGACGTGCACTGCAGCAGCGCGCACCGCTCGTCATGTGACGAGGAACAACCAATCACAACCGAGAAACATCTCAACTTCCGTAAACACAAGTGTACGGCAAATATGGAAGATAAGTTAATTTCACAGCGGGTGGATCGTCACCCTTACTTGATCTGTCCGGCATGGAATGTGCACCACTGCTAAAATGTAACGCAATCATTAATATCCTCCACTTTCCAGTATCAAGTGTCACTTTCCGGGACACACCCCCACACACAATATTGTGTCTCTGTTTTGATCTGTGTATTTACGGTATTTACATGAACACAGAGCGGATCAAAGCAGAGACATAAACACAGTTTTTTTTAGGGAAAACACTGCGGTCCCACAGACAATATTGTATCTTTAACAATCAACACCTTAAATGGGTAAAGATGGTCGCTTAACGTAAGGTAGGCCTACAACCTGCATCAGCGCCTGATTAGCGCCCCTAAAAGTCGGCACAAGAGTAGACATGCAGAGCCGGACCGACGCAGTAAAGTTCTAAACCGCCTGACAGCATGAACAATCATTTAAAACAAGACGTATAGACATGCAAACATGCCGCAAGCTCATCCATCATCTATGACTCCCCCCTCCCCACTGAGCTCGGTTTAATGTGCATAACTTTGGGCAAGGTTCATAGTTTTAAATATTGTAAATCAAGCAACTGTCGGTCTTACATTACATTGCATTTAGCTGACGCTTTTGTCCAAAGCGACTTACAATAAGTACATACGACCAGGAAGACACAGCCCTGAAGAAAACAGAATCATATAAGTACATCAGGTATCATAGAGCCAAACATTTCAAGTGCTACTCAGCTGGCTATAGATAAGCCAGTCCTATATTAGTATATAAGTGCTTTGTTAGTAATTCTATTGGAGTCGAAAGAGATGAGTTTTCAGTCTGCGCCGGAAGATGTGCAGGCTTTCTGCCGTCCTAATGTCAATGGGGAGCTCATTCCACCATCTTGGAGCCAGGATAGCAAACCCACGTGTTTTTGCTGATGGGAACTTGGGTCCCCCTCGCAGCGAGGTTGCAGCGAGTCGTTTGGCTGATGCAGAGCGGAGTGCACGCGCTGGGGTGTACAGTTTAACCATGTCCTGGATGTAGGAAGGGCCAGATCCATTCGCAGCATGGTATGCAAGTACTAGTGTCTTGAAGTGGATTCTAGCAGTTACCGGGAGCCAGTGAAGGGAGCGGAGGAGCGGAGTGGTGTGGGAAAATGTTGGAAGGTTGAAGACCAGACGAGCCGCTGCATTCTGGATGAGCTGCAGAGGTCAGATGGCACATGCAGCTAGACCAGCCAGGAGGGAGTTGCAGTAGTCTAGGTGTGAGGTGACGAGAGCCTGGACCAGAACCTGGGTGGCTTTCTGGGTCAGCTGGGGACGAATCTTCCTGATGTTGTACAGCGTATATCTGCAGCAACGGGTTGTAGCAGCGATGTTTGCAGTGAAGGACAGGTTGTTATCTAGGGTCACACCCAGATTCCTTGCAGTCTGAGTCGGGGAAACAACAGAGGTGCCGATGTTGATTGTCAGGTCAAGAGTGGGACAATCTTTTCCTGGAAGGAAAAGCAGTTCAGTCTTGTCAAGGTTGAGCTTGAGGTGATGAGCAGACATCCACTGAGAGATGTCAGCTAGACAAGCAGAGATGCGTGCGACGACCTGGGTCTCTGAGCGGGGAAAGGACAGAATTAATTGGGTGTCGTCAGCATAGCAGTGGTATGAAAAACCATGCGGGCTAATGACCGATCCGAGCGAGTTTGTGTACAGGGAGAAGAGGAGGGGACCAAGAACAGAGCCCTGAGGGACCCCTGTAGTTAATTGACAAGGGTCGGACTCGGACCCTCTCCAAGTTACCCTGTAGGTACGGTCTTTGAGGTATGAGGTGAGGAGGGAAAGTGCAGAGCCTGAAACTCCAAGTTCTTGGAGAGTGCGAAGGAGGATCTGATGGTTCACCGTGTCGAATGCAGCTGACAGGTCCAACATGATGATGACAGAGGAGAGGGATGCTGCTTTGGCAGTGTGCAGTTCCTCAGTGACAGCAAGGAGGGCCGTTTCTGTGGAGTGACCTGCCTTGAAACCAGACTGGTGCGGATCCAGAAGGTTGTTCTGATGGAGATAACAGGAGAGTTGTTTAAAGACAGCGCGTTCAAGTGTTTTAGACAGGAACAGGAGGAGAGAGACAGGCCTGTAGTTTATAACATCAGACGGGTTGAGAGTGGGTTTCTTTAGGAGAGGGTTTACTCTTGCCTCCTTGAGACTGTTTGGAAAGTGACCAGAAGTTAGAGAAGTGTTGATGAAATGGGTGAGAAACGGTAGAATATCAGGAGCGATAGTCTGAAGGAGGTTACAAATACTCACAGTATATAAAAACACGCTAAACACAAGTCAATCAATATAAACTCACCTTATGATTTTCATGGCTTTATCCTAGCTAACACCAATGAATGACAATGTTTACAAATTGACAGCTGTATTTACGTTGCTCGTTGTAATGGCAAATGTGAATTCTGCTTTTTGCAAACAATGCGTCTTGTGATAACCTGTAACTATGACGAACATTTGATAACATTAAATAACTTTAAATAACTTTTAGAAAAAATTGTAGAAACCCCCCCCGCCCCTCTCCTTTGTTTAAAAAAGAAAAAGCTTCACATTTTTAAAAATAAATATATTTTTCAATTTTTTTCTGCTTTACATCTTGTCCATTAAAGTGCCATATTGTTCAGGTTCAATTACGAAACTATTAAAGTATGGGTTTGAGTCCGACCATATTAATTTGTGAATAAAATATTTGTAAATAATAATTAGAAGCGGAGTAATCGGCTGCAGAGCAAGCTGCTGACGTAGGTGCTCAGTGGGCGGAGTTACAGAGACAAACATTACTTTTTTCTTATTTCTTAACATGATTGAGATTTATAGAACGTACAACCCTCAAGATTAACATAGTTCTACATGATTGATTCATGTTTCGACGAGAAACATGAATAAATTATGTTTCATATATTAAATGCATATTTGCAAATTGAACAACCCCACTTTCCCCTTTTTTTCAGTGTACTTTGTGTCAGTAGATTTCGTTAAGAATCTGACTCTTAATGGCAGTTTGTGATTTTGAGGCTATTTCAGTGAAACAAGGCTGTTTTGAACATTTGACAGATTTATGCTTAAATTCTCTGAGAAAGTTACTGAAAGATACACTTTTGTGTTTAAAAGCTGACCACTACCATAAAAGTACTCTGTTTGAGTAGATTTCAACACACAGGGTCTCTACTGTAAACAGAAAAAACATAACATTTTTAAGTATCTAATAATATACTATCCACATAATATAGTAGTTTAACCCCTACCAAAACAAACAACAACATTTAATAATTACATGATATTATAAAATTAAAATAAAAAGTACTTACCAGAGTTTTTCAAGATCAGATACAGGTCAAGAAAATGCATAGAGGAGGTATGGTGCTGGCTCATTAGCCCTCTCACACTTCTTAGAATGATCCTGTGCAATTTTTTAAAGTTGAACTCCTATCCCCTTATAAATCAAAATAACAATAGCCCTTAATTAACACTAATCATTTTTTAAAAACCTTACATCTAATATAGAGAGGACAACTAAAAGTGTAAGGTGACTGTTTTAAACTAATTCCACCACATATATATCTTATTTTAACCCTATAATGTATTTACTTTAAAGAGTCCTCTCCTGCTGATATTCAGGTATGTGTCTGCATATGATATCTCTGCTTTAATGAGTCCTTTCTCCAGGTGATTAACGATGCTTCTTTTGTCCCCCCACAGAGTCAAACTCTGCCCTTGCATTGATCTTCAGTAGACAAAGCCTTGTATGTCTGTAAATGAATATTTTTAATTTACCCTCACACTGTTGATTCTATGTATTTTAAGTGTTTACAGCTTTTCTTTGTTCACAAGCCCTCCAACTAAAGAGAACATCCTAGGTAATCACTATTAAAACCTAAATAAGATCTTTTTTAAATTAATATGAATACCCTCTTTGCAAACAGATACTTCTGCCTTTTATTGTCATTATACACAGAGTATAACGAGATTCAGAGTGCAACTCTGTCCCGGTGTGCAAAAAATACAAACCAATACATAACACTAAAAAACACAGCAATAGGACAGACAACATACAATCATACGGGGGAATAAATAGTTAAAGATATTGATATAAAAAATAGTAAAGTGCATTTAAAAGTGTGTATGTGAGAATGGTTACAGTTATTGCATTATGTGTGGTGGTTGAGCAGCCTGACGGCCCAGGGGTAGAAACTGTTTTTGAGTCTGTTTGTCCGTGACTTGAAGTTCCTGTCTCTCCTCCCAGAAGGCAGGAGAGAGAACAGTCTGTGACCTGGATGAGAGCTGTCCTTTATAATTTTGTTAGCTCTGCTGAGGCAGCGGGAGGTGGAGATGTGTTCCAGAGAGGGCAGGGGGCAGCTGATGGGTTTCTCTGCCATCCTGATCACTCTCTGCAGGGCTTTCTTGTCCGCAGCTGAGCATCCTGCATACCACCCCGAGATGGAGTATGACAGCACGCTCTCGATGGTCGCCCGGTAGAAGGACACCAGCAGCTTCTTGTTCAGTCGGTTTCTCCGAAGCACCCTCAGGAAGTGTAGTCGCTGCTGGGCCTTCTTAACTGCTGCAGTGGTGTGTGCTGTCCAGCTGAGGCTCTCCAAGATGTGAACCCTCAGGAACTTAAAGGTGGAGACTCTCTTCACTCTCTCTCCATTGAGGTGAAGGGGGGTGGGTTCTGGACGGTGCTTTCTGAAGTCTTTGATGATTTATTTTGTTTTGCTTGTGTTCAGATACAGATTGTTTGCTGAACACCACACAGACAGCTTCAGGATCTCGTCTCTGTATGCCGACTCGTCGTCTCCCTTATATATTTGGCCGACCACAGTGGTGTCATCTGCAAATTTGATAATGGAGTTGGAGGGGTGAATGGGAGAGCAGTCGTGTGTGTAGAGAGTGTAGAGTAGAGGGCTCAGCACGCAGCCCTGCGGGGAGCCAGTGCTGAGGGTGCGGGTGGAGGAGCAATAAGGGCCTATTTTCACTGTCTGAGGACGGTCTGTAAGGAAATTATTAATCCAGGCGCATAAAATGGAGGGGAAACCTAGGCTTGACAGTTTTTCCACTAGTATGTCAGGTATGATGGTGTTAAAAGCTGAGCTAAAATCAACAAACGGCATCCTTATATAGTTGCCTGGGCCTTCTAGGTGGCTCACAGCTGTGTGAAGGACCGTGGCGATGGCATCATCCGTGGATCTGTTGGCTCTATAGGCGAACTGATGAGGGTCGAGGGAGGGTGGGAGGCTGGCTTTGATGTAGTCGGCTATCAGTCTTTCGAAACACTTCATCACCGCCGATGTTAGGACTATGGGCCTGTAGTCGTTGAGCTCTCTGACTGGCGTCTTTTTGGGGACAGGCATGATGGTAGCCGTTTTCAAACAGGATGGAATGCAAGCTTGTGACAGGGACAGGTTGAATATCCTGGTCACCCCTGAAAGCTGGTCAGCACAAGCTTTGAGTACTTTTCCGAGTACTCCATCGGGTGCTGGGGCTTTTCCAGGATTCACAGACTTCAGCGTCTGCTTCACCTGATGTTCTTTGAGGGTAATATTACCCCCATACAACCTCACATAACTTCATATTGGGCTTCCTTATAGTTGTGTGAAGTAATTAAATAATAAAAAAGACAAAGATCATGGGGGCAATAGGATATTTTAAATTATTATTTCCCTCTTTACGTATTTGAAAGTACACAACCGGAAAACAAAATCTACCACTTCCTCACAGAGCCCCTCCTCCAACACACATGAACGCGCGCACATGACCAAAGACGGCACGAGATAAGTTTGTGCACAGATCTTCGGCTGATTAAACCCATATCGAGGCGTCTCTTGGCCATTTTTCTTTTTTGAAAGGTGACTTGGTGAGTGGAAATGACTGGCTTTTTAATTAGTCTGCATGGATTTCTATTTTCACCTAATTCCACCCCCCACTATCTGCTGGCATCATATCGTGTGACAGGAAGGGGTGGAGAAAGGGGGAGAGGCCTGGGCTGTGAGGGGGCGGGGGCTAGACAGTCTCACGCATAACTTCAAAGAGACACCTAGATTAACATCAGAGGCTTATAACACACCGGTGTGAAATCACACCTGCCTGTTATAACACCTCAACCCTCACATCAAAGGGCAAACATCAAAGGCTAATTAGATTAGACAACAAAGGGCTCTGAGGGGACAGGGGCCAGACAGTCTCACGCATAACTTCAAAGAGACTGCCTTAATCAACACCTAGATTAACATCAGAGGCTTTTATCACACCTACCTGTTATAACACCTCAACCCCTCACATCAAAGGATTAGACTACAAAGGGGTGTGAGGGGACAGGGGCCAGACAGCATAACTTCAAAGAGACTGCCTTAATCAACACATCAAAGGATTAGACAACAAAGGCACTACACAGGGGGGCTTTTCACACCTACCTGTTATAACACCTCACCCCTCACATCAAAGGATCTCGAACAAAGGGAGGCGGGACTTAGCTTAGTTTTATGAGTTTTGAGATATTACATTACAAATGGTATATGAAGCATGAAGGGGGTTGATCCCTAATCTGTTTTTAAAGTACAATTGAAATGACAGTTATTTCTCTGTATCAGATTAATAGCAGCACTATACCTTGCACACACTAGCAATATGCTTTAATAAATGTCACTATTAATATATCTCTAATGGCATTAGTAGTGAATGGTGATTTCTCAGTGACATCATGGTAGTTTGTAATTTGATATTTTTCTTGAATGAAACCTTTATCAGATCTTATTTACTGTACAGATTAGAATATATTATTGTTTTAGTGAATAGATTATTGATTATTGCACAGAGTACAAGTAGTGAGACAACGAAATGCATGATGAGCGGTTAAGTGTATAGTGTAATGTAAAGAACAATATAAGTTTAATATAAGTGTATAAAAAAAGCTACAATATACACCTTCTGAACAGTATTAACTGTAGCTAGTATGACAGTATAGCACTGTATGATATACAGCATATGACAGTATATGATAACTGTATATAATAAAATAAAATAGGGAGGCGTGTGGCGCAGTGGATAGAGCCTTGGTGTTGGGATAAGGGGAGCAGGTTCAAACCCCACTGCAGTCAGCATGTCGTTGTGTCCCTGAGACACTTCACCCCAAATTGCTCCTGTGGGGATTGCCCACAGTATTGAGTATGTAAATTGCTTTGGATAAAAGCGTCTAACAAGTAACATGTAATGTAAAAGGTTAACAGTAGTATAGAGCTGGTATAAATATAGACAGTATGATATAGAGAGAATACATATGAACATACTAACTTGAATAATAATGTAATATAATATAAAAGTATCATTGCTTAGTGGCATCTTAATCCAATATAGGGAAATTGTGTATAAAAAATACCCCTAGACATTTCATTTGTAAATGCATTTTATTTTTTATATACATCAAATTATCCATGTCTTTATTGCTTTATTCATTAAAGACAGAATCCAAACCATGAACATTTCTAATAATAGTGTGATTGAGATGAGCGAACACGAGAATATTTCTCTGTATCAGACAAATAGCAGCACTATATGTTGCACATTCTAGCAATGTGCTTCAATAAATGTCACTATTATGATATTTCTATAGTATAACTGTATATAATAACAGTTTAAGAACATTGGTATAGAAATTTAATATTCTATAGAGTATATATTTGGTGACAATATAATATGAAAACTTTTAATATGATGAATTTCCACTGATATAATAAAATATTAAATTATAATAATAATCATTGCTAGGAGCATCTGAATCCAATATAGGGAAATTGTGTACAAAAATACCCTTTTCTGTAAATCCAATGCATTTTATTCTGAAACATCCAATTATGCATGTCTTTATTGCTTTATTGATCAAAGACAGAATCGAAATCATCAACATGTTAATGCTCATGTGATTAAGATGAATAAGCAGGGGTTAGTGTGCCTGCGACAGACAGACAGGCAGAGAGATGCTGCTAATGCTCGGGTAACTCCTCACCGAGATCATCCTTTGTGCACGGCGTGCTGGAGGTTGATTTCTCTGTGCTCTGCCCAGCTGCCAGCACCGGCATTGGCTCGCCTAACATACACACGTAGGCGCGTATCCGACCGACCAACCCCCTTCTCCCCGGCAGCAGCAGATTGGAGAGCCGGCGAACGGCGGGACAGCCAGGCAGCGACGACCAGCTGCTGCAGCTCCGACAGCACCGAGATCTGCACCGAACCAGTGAGTACCGGAACGTAGTTTGTTTTTGTATCAAATCGGGAGGTTTTGTGTTTCAGGGAGCTCGTAAAAATGTTGTTTTCCTTCAGCAGTGGGAGGGAGGAGGGAGGAGGGAGGAGGGGGTCTTTCTCCTGATCTCAAACTGCGTTGCCGGGTGGAGATCAATGTTGTAGTTAAAGTATAATGAACCAAGACTTCTAATCAAGGTTGTTATCGTAGAGCGAGCCATATCCACAGCTATAAACGATGTTAACGTTGTTTTTGTTTGGAAAAGTGCTTATTTAAATATCGTGTACATTAAATGTGCATTGTTGTAGGCTACTTTTAAAGCATATAGGCTATTGTGAAAACACTAAATGATATTGTGTTAAAAATGCATTTAAGCGCGTGTCACGCCTCCATAAACAAGAGTTTCATTGCATGTGCCTCTACATTAGCGATGACGTTATTGTTTTGTTCGTTTTAGCAACCCTGTTTGACCGCGCGACATGTTCTCTTTCTGTTATGCTACGGCTTATATTTAACTTTAGTGCGCTTTTATATCTCTTTGCGTTTAAAGGAATGAATAAGATTATTTTCAGCGGTGTTTCCCTCCTCCAGCCCGGTCCCCCGGCGAAACCCGTGTCTGAACACGTTGTCAGAAGGGAGGTGTGTACCTGAAAATCAGAGCTCAGCCAATGAGCGGAGGTGCCCCGCCCATATTCTGGCACTTGTTTACTACTAAAGCTGGACGCTGATTGGTGCAAAGTGGGAGGGAAATAGGGTTTTATGCTACGTTCGAAGGCATAGAAAATAATGGGAGAGTCGAGCTTCTCGTTGAAAATAGTGCCAGGCGAAGAGTTTTAATACAGTCTATGGTTTTAACCTATGTTTTTAACCGAATAACTTTGCACTTTTTCATCAGACTTCTATATGAGAACCTGTAATGGTTGTCATGTATTAAGCATTTATTACCTGAACAACATACATTTTTTAGAAAGTATTTATTTTGTGATACAAACATACTTTCACAAAACATAAGGCTGAATTAACCGTGTTCAGGTTCAGGTTCAGGTTATTTATTTGTACCCGTAGGTAGATTCTGTTTGCAGAGAAAAAGACAAGGGTTCCATCCTGACACTAAAAACAGACAACAGACACATCTCTAATAAAGGACTAGTACAAGTACAAGTATACCCTGCTCAACCAAATCTCAAAATAATTAAAAAACATTTTAAGAAGGAAAACACTAGTACAAACATGGACATTCAAAATTCACAATTAAATAAATAAATAAAAATAGGCATCTGTGTGACGCTCCTATGATGTGTTAATTTGTGCAATAGCTGCTGGGATAAAACTGTTTTTATACCGCTTCGTTCTACTCCTTGGGACAAGTAACCTCCGGCCCGAAGGAAGAAGCTTGAATTCTGAGTGCAGAGGGTGGGAGTCATCGTCTAATATGGAGCTGGATAACCGCTGTAACTGCCTGAGGTACAGGGTCTCCAGGTTTAGCTGTGGCTCACCAATCAGTCTGCTGGACCACTGTATGATCTGACTCAGAGAGTTTCTGCTCTTTAAAGTCAGGTTACCATGACATTAGTGAAAAAGACAGAATTGACTCGATAAAAGCACGATAAAACATTATCATCATGGTTTTGTCAATGTTAAAATAGGACAATTTCCTAAGACAGTACAAACGCTGGTGCCCCCTTTTGCACACAGCTTCACAGTTTGGATCAGAGCTCAATTTTGAGTCAATAATTGTCCCGAGATATTTGTATGATTGCACAAATTCTACTTTCTGATTCTGGATTGTTAAGACTTCATGTATGTACACATGTACGTGTTTTGCTGTTCTACCTATATTGTTGTTAATACAAATGATATAAATAAAAATAAAAGTATGTCTAAGTTATAAAAACAAACAGATACTCATTGTCATCATCATAACCACAATAACTATTTATATTTTCATTGTTTAGGGCAACTAGCCCACATTTTCTTATGTCACTTGTAACATTTCAGAAAATAGTTTATTGGTCTAATCATATCAAATTTCCTAGCCTTTTAATTTGTGTTCTGTTGTGAACTCAAATAAGCTCAAAAAGTAAATGTTTCTGGTCTTGTGAACACTTTACACTACATGCCAAAATGTACCCACACTAATGGCTATATATTTGTGAGCAATTTGGGATTCTGCACCTTAAAGGTGGAGTAGGTAAGTTTGAGAAACCGGCTCGAGATACACTTGTTGTTATATTCCATGGAATGCTCTTAACATCCCGATAGCAATGAATATCTGAAGTGCTTTGACAAAAAATCCATATAAAAAAATCATCTGTGGAAGCCGTGGTACTGTAAAAAGCACGACCAATCATCTGAGCCGGTCCGGCTAAAGTAACTGGATGGCCTACCTGCCTGTCAGCCTTCCATCTGTGCACAAACTTATCTCGTGCCCTCATTGGTCATGTGCGCGTTCGTGTGTGTTGGAGGAGGGGCTCTGTAAGGAAGTGGCAGATTTTTCCGGCTGTGTATTTACAAATTCTAGCGCACTTGAGCTGTTTCTCCAAAATTACACACCCCACCTTTAACCAAAGACACATTGGCATGCAGAGGATCTCCAGACTGTATGTCATGTACCAAATATGTGGTTTGTTTATGGTCAGGATAAATGTTGACTAATCATGCAATGTCAGTCATGGAGATTGACAGCCTTACATTTCCATAATACTTGAAACATAGTAAATGATTGATGATCAATGTTGTAAAATCACTACTTTGAGCCATTTGACCATTCATTAGCATTATTCCCACCTGCCCTGAATGCAGCATTCACTTTTTTTGTTTACCTCTATGGGAAACAGGCCATAATGATTTCACCCCAGATGTCAAATTAAATATCAGGAACGTGATATCAGTCACATACTTTATTAGAGTGAAGAAAGAGACTTCAGCAAGATTTGGCCCAGCTTAATCCACAAGTCTGTGTTTACTACAAGTCCCTGCCATCATTATCAAATCCGCTGTGGGGTTTTCGCTCTGCACTGTCATGCAAGATGGAATGAGTGTATGAGTGTTTGCCAACCCTTACTAGTCGGCACAGCAGCCTTCTGTTAGGATCAACATAGTTATTCATTAGAACAATCCTAATATGTGTCATGGTTTAATCCAAAAATATTCTTCCTAGTTGGAAATAAGGAATACTATACTACTATACTCAACTATAACAACAACAGTTACCTAAAGAAATGTATGGGGAATTTTAGCTAGAATAAAGGTGATTTAAATACTAATTTAAAGGGGCATTCCATTGATTTTACCCAGGAAGTTCAGTTTACTCTTCAACAGGAGTACTTGTTGATATCATCAGGGTTATCTTTGGTTAATGTTTGAATACAAAAATATACTATTAAGTTGCATTGTAGGATCTAGTGTCTCTAACGCTGATTCGACTAAATGAAACTGACTGTTAACTTTGATTAGAATTACAGATGTATGTAGGTTTGAAATGGTTGAAAACATTTGGAAAGTAATACTTTTTTAAAATATAATTATGAAAATGCTGCATATTATATCTACAAGAGTCAGAATATCTCGACATCTGCTGCTTTTTTTCTTTATTTAGCTCTTGCAAATACCCTAACTTTAGGAGTGTAATTGCTGAACTGCTCTTTTTAATAACCACTTTTTAGAATATTCCATTGCTGTAGAAGGATTTGAAAATGCATTCAGATGTTTATATTGTTCTAACCTCATGTTGTTCCACGTGTCTGCTCTGCAGGGAGGTGTGTCAGTGTGCTGAGTCCCCTTATTGTGTGCAACAGCACCATGGCAGCTACGGGACCTGAGGACAGAACTGAAGAAGGGCCGGGGGGGGCTGCAGTCTGCACCTCTACAACCACGCACAGCAGCAACGAGCCAGACATGCAGAACACTCTGGTGAGAAACGCAGAGGAACGAGACCCCTGTTTATGACTCCCATGCTTTGTTTTACACCATTTAACCCTGTATTTATCAGAGAGAATGGATACTACTTCAACTGTCTTTATTAACCAACACTTTCCTCCTCAGGCTCTGCTTGGGTTTTGAGTTTCCATGGCTGCCAACTTCTGCCTTTTTAGAATATTTAAAAATATACATATCGGCATAATGCAACCTGCTGCTGCAAATAAGAGGGCAATGCTGCCAGAAATGTACACATTTTTAAGTATAATATGCACATTTTTATTTTAACTCCTTTTGTTGACATTAATATTTTTGATTGTATGTTTAAAGGTGGGGTATGTCATTTATTTCAGATACACTTTTTGTTATATTCCATGGAATGCTCTTAACATCCCGATAGCAATGAATATCTGAAGTGCTTTGACAATAAATCCATAAAAAAAATGTCATCAGTGGAAGCTGTAGTACTGTAAAAAGCACGACCAATCATTTTAGCCGGCCCGGCTAAAGTAACTGGATGGCCTACCTGCCTGTCAGCCTTCCATCTGTGCACAAACTTATCTCGTGCCCTCATTGGTCATGTGCGCGTTCGTGTGTGTTGGAGGAGGGGCTCTGTGAGGAAGTGGCAGATTTTTTCCGGTTGTGTATTTTCAAATTCTAGCGCACTTGAGCTGGTTTCTACAAAATTACCTACCCCACCTTTTAAGTGAAAAAATTATTGCACATTCTTACTTAATTTTATTCATTTTTTGCTAATTTATCAATTATAATTCACAACCTTAGGATAAAGAATTGCTATGTTTTTAAGGAATAAAATGCTATTTAAATCATATATAACTGAAATGAACAAACCCTGCAGTAAAATCCAAATCATAGATATAAGTATTAAACTGAAACATCTGGTGTTTGGAAGGGCTACTGAAGTGGAGATTTGTAGTTGAAAGTATGGGATGAATACACATTTTGTGAAAACACCTTTAAAGATTGTTCTACTTTTGTTAAATTCCATACATGTTGTAAATTCTAGGAGAATCCAAGGCAAATAAAAAAGTTGGTAAATAAACCCCTAAAAGTGTTTTTCACTAGTCTAAAAGAAGAAATAGTATATCCCAAAATGTTTAAGTGCATGAAAAAATCCAGTTCTTGATTTACTAACTGGGAGTGTTCTGTTAGTACAAACACCTGTTGCAGATTTGAACCGGGATCTAATTATTTCATCACTTCCTTCCACAGGTGTGTACACCGAGGTGCCAGGCTGAAAAAGGTTTGATGGAGAGCGGCCATCAGAAGAACAGGACATCAGTCCAGCTGCAGAGGGAGGCTGAGCGAGGCTGGAGCAACATGGCTGCCCCCTCTCACTCTGTGGGACCCACAATGCACCTGGGCAATAGGTCAGCTGCTAGAGAGGCACCCTACTGGTGAGGGACAGGGAACAGTATGCAAGAGTTTGAAGGTGGTCTTCATAAAGTCTAATGATATTTCTTTTATTTAGTTTCCGCAGTCCGGAGTCAGTGGAGATGGACGAGATCATGGCGGCCATGGTTCTGACCAGCCTGTCCTGCAGCCCCGTGGTGCAGAGCCTTCCCCAGAGTGATCCTAGACCAGGTCTGTCTGTCCCCCCTCTAAACACGGCCTCACTCCTGTACTGTGTGTCCACTTTATAATATCATTCGAAAAAGCTTTTAGGTTGTAACTGATGGCTTTATGAATTTTGGAAAAATAAAACATCATTTATTTTGAGTTCCTAAACATTAAAAAGAGCACGTAATAGCTGAGGCCAGCATCGTTTCAGATTTCTTTTACTTTTTTTTGCAACAACTCCTAACGGTTCTTGTTGATAAACTCTTAACTTTTCAGAAAGGCGCTGGGGACACCAGCCATCCCCAGCCACTTCTTTTTGAACAGTTCAGAGACTTTCAACCAGAAGCCAGCGCCTTTTAGCTAGAAATAAACCCTACATAGCTAAAAATAGCAATAAACAGGGTACAGAGAAACTGATACAATGGTAAAACTGTTAGAAAATAGAGACATATCAAAACTTTGGCACACTTATTGAACCCCTGCTGTTGTCTGTAGAATGGGCAGAGAAGAGAGCAGCAGTCCCTAATGCACAGTGTCTATTTTAGTCATAAAGGAACAGAGAGCATTGCATTTTTTGAAACTTTACTTCCTGTTTTCCAGCCGCCTCGACCTCAGCTGACATGGAGTGTGGTGGTGGAGAGCTCTCCGACAGTGGCAGCAGTGGCTACTGGAGCTGGGACCACGGCAACGTAAGCCCTGCCCCCTCGCCGTCCGTCACTGAGATTGACAGCAGCCCCGATGAAGGCCTACAGATGGAGCTGGAGCAGGGGGAAGAGCTTAATGTCAAAAAGCCAAAGGTACAAAGCGGTATATATTTATGTTAAGACTGTGTTCTCTTTGTACTTTGTGTCTTTCTTCACATTTCCCCTTATTTCCTTTCATGTGCTTTACCTGTGCCATGTTTACTTCTCTCCCTCAGAGCTCTTTCAGAAGTGTGTACAGGTGTCTGTGGCCCAGCTGTGGCAAGGTGCTCACGTCTTCAGTCGGAATAAAAAGACACATCCGTGTGCTGCATCTCGGGTGAGTTACAATCATATCACTTTCAGGCTTATATGTGATGGTTATTCTTTGAAATATATCAATATTGGCGCTGACACAAAAGCTAAGTTTTAAATTAAACTTTTTAGATAATTCAGGGACTGAAGGAAAATTATTGTAAGGTATAAAAAAAGTAAAGGCCCAGGATTATTTATACTTTTTCCCATTAACTTAAAGAGGCAAAGTATACAAATGTATATGGTGTACCTTTTATGTTAATACATCAGTGGCGAACCGTGTCTATCACAACTGGACCTTCTGTAGACACACACATCTCATTTGGAATTATTAGCAATATTTCCGCAGGTTTTATTTTACAAAACATGAAGAAAGGTGATTTTAAAATGATGGAGATAGGATAAAGAGGGCATTTGATCCCTGTTAGACATTCTAATATTTGAGCCTTGGAGCGACTCCTCCATTGTAGTCTGAGCTGCATTGAAAAAACAAGAGGGAAAAAAAATATTAGTTAGCGGGACCGGGAAGTGATGAAACATTTGTGAGATTTTATATCTGGGCCACAGTGTGTGCTGCATTCATTAATGTTCCGAACAAACAACTCACTCATTTTACCCTGTCCGTCCCATCTGCCAAAAACACACACACAAACACACAGCAGTGCGTCAGATCAGTCCCAGAGAGAAGAAGACTTCTACTACACCAAGTTCTCCTGTGAGAGCGTGGACTCCCCCCCGACTCCGGCCCCGTCCCAGCAGGATCTGGGCCAGGCCTCGTCCTCTCATCTCAGCTGGGCCCCCTGCGATACTCCTCCGGCCTCTGGGGTCCAGATCCCTCCAGCTCACAGACCCCGGTCCAACTCCAGCTCCGGGCCGGGCCCCAGCAGGCCCAGTCCGCTCAGCCAGTCAGCCCCCAGCAGCTTCTGGCAGATCCACTCGGAGCATCTGTATCAGGTGGGTGCAGCTCTAAGGCTCCGTTTACACAGAGACGAAACGGAGAACGAACCGAATTTGATATTAAAAAAGTCTTCCGTCCACACGGTATCGGCTCAAGAAACGTGTCCGTCCATACGAGACCGCTGGAGACGCTGTAGTACATATGCCGGGCCTGTAAGTGGCACTGTTCTTCCGCCACAAAATACACCATAAGCAGCGAAGAAGACCCCCGAGCATGGTTGCCATGGTTGCCTGGTTGCCCTTCTGTTTATTCTCCACGGTGGATTTAGCAACGTAGTTCATGTAGTTCTCCATGTCCACTTGGAGCTACTGACCATGCTACAGCAGTGAGCAGCAGAGGTGGGGAGAGGCGGGGCTATGGCTTCATCGTTATCAGGAAATGATCGTAAAGGACGTACACACAGAGCCGTTTGGCCCCCAAGAGCACTTCGTCCGCAGATCTACCCACCTTGGGACCTGTTACCGTTTGAGGGCTCCGTTTCCGCGGTTCCGTTTCCGCGGTTCCGTTTCGGGCCTCTTGTGGACGAACCGTCCATACGATAGAGAACTGTAGCGGATACAACCCGTTTTGTCTCTGTGTAAACGTGGCCTAAGTCAATTGCTAGCAAGTATCTTTTGTTGTATTTGTAGAGACGATTTGTATGCAGGGTTCTCCAAAATAATTTCTTTAAGATGCTATTTTAACACAAATTAAGACTTTAATAAATATTGGGCTTCCCTCAAATTGAATATCACAGTAGTCCATATTGCAATTTCAGTAACAAATGTTGATGAATTGTGCAGCCCTAATTCCCAGCTTCATACTTGTAATTTGAGTTGCTACTAGAACATGTTAACATGATTTTACTTTCCAAAAACACATTTTTTGTGTATTCGGCCTGTCTGAATATAGAGTATATATTCACCAGCTTTCTAAAATTCACTCTGTTTGAGCGCCTGTCTCTTTAAGACCCCCTCCCAAAAAAGGCAAGTCTGCTCTGATTGGCTTGCAAGTAAAATTGAACGGCAGTTCTCCATAGCGGGAAGTACAGTCTAATGAGCCTTTCGTTAACATCAATGCCATGTTTGTTTTTTGATTTTTGATTTTTTTTAACAGTTTAGAAAACCTAGACCGATTCTGACATTTACAATTGGGAACTGTTTACCTTTCTAGCTGCAAGGTAACCAATTAGCATAGCTTAGCTTAACATCTGCAAATGAGGAAGACACAGGAGCGCTCCTTTGCGAACAGGCAAGGCAGGCAACTGCTTGGGGCCCCAGACCAGAAGGGGGCCCCCAAAGAAGGTAGATTAAGAAGGTCCACAGCAATGACAACATGAAACACCCTTTAATTTACTGCAACGACATGTCGGGAAACCCACTCAAGGCGGCCCCATGCATTGCGCGCTGTAAAATGCTGCTTCTCATCTTAGGTTTTGTTGCCTTGCTCCGCTCCGGGGGGCTGCTGTCGGCTGCTGTCGGCTGTGGGTGGTGATGAAAAGCTGGTTCGAGGGGCCCCCAGTGAATGTTTGCCTAGGGCCCCCACCGACTCTAGGATCGCCACTGGGAAGACATCTAGCTTGGTTAATATTGTTAGTCCCTATTTGACACTCAATCCATATAATACGAGAGTTTTTGCGGTTGAATTACATACAAAAAAAATAACAAAATACAATTGTGAGAATTGCCATTTAAGATCCCTAATTTCAATAAATAATTGATAAATTCAGAGTTTATTAGTTATTCTGTGAAGTATGCGTTGTTTTTAGGCTGGAATTATTTGAGAACAACAGGAAAAAGGATAGAAAAAGACAAAGGAGACAGCACTAGTTGTCAAATTATTAAATGTCAGGCATACATGTTGTGTGTGTGTATACAGGATTTTATGATGCAAATTGATAGTTTCCTATCCCGTGCAGATACCCCTCTCACCAACCAATGAGCAACAACTTTGTTTATTCATCACAAAGCAGCACATTTCACTGGTGACCTGCATTTACCCCGCACCACTGGGCCTGTAAATGGATGCTTTGTGACAGTGAGAGAGTAATCTGTCGGCAGGCCGGCTCCCCCAAGGAGACCAGACTCTCACCGGCCTGTAAAAGGCAGGCATGAAGTCTCCCTGTGTGGTTTTACAGTGGATACAGCTCGATGTTCACATCACCAGGCTCCCTTTGGACTAAAAAAACCTACAATCTTTGTCCCATGCAAACTTAACACATTTTTCATACAATAGAGATGTGTTCATTTTTGTACCACATTTGTCTTTCATTTCCTTGTGGATGTAGAAATCCAGTGGGTTGGTCCCCAATTGAGAGTGTGGGGTGAATCGTGGTTCAATGCTGCCAGTGGAGGAGTTGTATGTCATGTCTGCTGGGGGCTTGTGGTTTGAAATGCCTGAGCACAGCGCTGAACTCATCAGCACGTTTTTTCATTTTTCTAAATTAGGCACACTGAATGTTACTTCATATATAACAAAGTGGATATTCCCATTCCTAAGGGTTCGTATTATGGATATTACTGAAATGTTATTGCTCTACGACAGATATAAAGTAACCTTTATTTTGACTTTCTGTGATGTCAACCGTGACAACCTAGAAGGAAAAAAAACCGAGATCCATACTCTTCTTTTGGCATCAGGTCTAAAGCCCTTTTCGTGTTTTCCTAAAAACCTCCATATATGCGCTAATTTTGCTGAAAAAGGGGAACACTTACTTTTTATATGACAAAATAAATAAGATCAAACCGATAAGATGGATCATGTGTTGTCTTCCCTCTTTTGTTTCATCCAGGCCTGCAGCCCCGTCCAGGTATCTGTGGCCTCAAGGACCCCCGGGTGCGAGGGTTGGAACCCCTCTGCCTCCGTCTCTGGCCATAGTAACACTCCGGTGGGTCTTCTGTCCTATTCTGATTTATATGATGTTTCTCTATCATTTAGTCTCTTTCACATTGTAACATAAGAACCTATCAAGAAGACAACGAAACGTGTCTTGACAGATATCTATAAAATAATCGGAACACATTTTCTGTCCCTTGTATGATACTCCTTGTGCATTTGTACTAAATGTGAGGTAATGTTTCTTCAGGTGGTGAAGCCTCGCTGTCGCTCCGTCAGTGTGGGGGAACAGTGGCTCCAGCAGAACAGGCTGCAGCCTATGACTGCTTCCCCCTCCCGCACTCACTGCTCCTTCAGGTGAGTGCTGAGAGGATTTTCAAGCAATAAAATATCACACACTAGTTGAAAATGTCCATAACAATTTCCTAAATACCAATGTGACATCATCAAATGTATTTGCTCAAAATCAAAAGTTATTAAATGAATTATCTACACAAGACAACAAAGTAGCAATTCCCACACTAAATGTCTAACCTAGGACTCCAACTATAAAACAGTTATCATAGTATCTGAGGTTTATTATTTTGAGGATTAATAGATTTTGATAATCGAATGAGATTAGTGGTGGGGCGAGCTAATGATGACCTTTACAATTTAACAGTTATAGACAGACAGATTTATATTTGGCATATCACTGCAGAACACTATCAGAGAGGTGCCATGCAGTTTGAACATTGAGTGTAAATGAATCTTTATTGATCTGGGGCCACACATCTATCTGCTGTTTTCTCTTTTGATTCCAGTGTCTGTCCAATATCTTTCACCTGCAGGTGGCCATTTTATCTCCCACTTTGCCCGTCTGCAAACTCACATTTTTACTGCTTGGCCAGGAGAGATAAAATTGATTAAATCTTCTCTTCATTTGTTATCACTCTATCTTCCCTCAGTCTCATCTACCTTTATAGAGTTTGATCACATTAAGCGTGGGTGTAAGCACCCCTTCATTTCCTGCTTCCTCACATCCCTTCTCCTCCTCATGATTTTTGTCTTTGCATCTGCAGGAAGGGTCGTGGTGAGGCCAAAAAGTGCCGTAAGGTGTATGGAGTGGAACGCAAGGATCAGTGGTGCACCGCCTGTCGCTGGAAAAAAGCCTGCCAGCGCTTCCCCGACTAAAGACTGTTGTGTGATGAAGAGCGAGAGCATGAGAGACGAAGACGTGAATGAATGGATGAATGATAAAAAGAGACTTTTATCAAAAAGAGGATATAATCCAGGGCCTGAGAGCCTCTAAGAAAAAACACATCTGTTTTTATTTTCAGGCTACATTCACACAAATACATTTTTCGTGTTAAAACACATAATATTGATACATTAACGCCTAGTGTCCACATAACAAAATTGATGATTTTGAACCAATAAAGCAGACTTTTGAAACATTGCTGACCCCATTTAAGTCTGAAAATTCTGGGATTGCATTTCAGTCCGGACAGGCAGGAACAGAATCTTTTTAAATGATGAAGCCTACGTTAGCTTACTGTTCTTTTACAGGCAGATATAGAGTCTTTTAAAAGGCTACAGCTAGCCTACGCTAGCTTACTTTTCTTGTACAGGTGGAAACAGTCTTTTCAAAGCTAACTCTAACTTGTTTTAAAGGCCAAAAAACATTTATTTTGAAAATGCTAAAGCCTACATTAGCTTACTGTTCTTGAAAAGGCAGAAACAGAGTCTTTTAAAAAATGCTAAAGCCTATGTTAGCTTACGGTTGCTTGACGGGAGGAGAAATAGTTTTTTGAAAGTGCTAAAGCCTACGCTAGCTTACTGTTCTTGTACAAGTGGAAACAGTCTTTTTAAATCTTATGTCAGCGTTTTTTTTTTAAATGTTGACGCCTACGTTAGCTTACTTTTTGCATGTCTTTAGGCGCATTCACACCGCAGTACTTTTCCCACAAAGGTTCATGCGAACTTAGTTCATGCAAACTCTTTAGTTCGCATGAACTAAGTACAGATCGCGTTCACACCGGAAAAAGTCTCTGGGGGTGGATTAGGCAAATGAAGCCGCTGACTTCACTTCTTCTTCTTCTGCTTTGGGTTTACTGGCAGGCTACAAACAACTTCACGGCGGATACTGCCGCCCAAAGTCCCCGGCCGGAAGTCCCCGGAGTTGTAAGAGGACTTCAGTAGAAGTTGCTGGGACTCCCAGCAGCTTCTACTGAAGCCTTCCGAGTAAATCGCCAGAACGCCGACACCTCCTCATCTCCACCGCTCCCATGTTTTATTTTGTGTTGCCATAAGTTAGTCTCTCTGCGTTTCTGCGCTGGGCTAATGCTAATGCTAATAATGCTAATGCGAGGATAATAAAATGGCGGCTTCACAAAACTTTTTGGAAGTTTTACGGGGCGTGGTTTGCAATCCGCCCAGCCAATCAGAAATATAGCTCTTTTCTCACAAAAGAGCCGCTCGAAAGTCCCTGCTCTCTAGCAGGGACTTACGAGCGGCTCTTTTGTGAGAAAAGAGCTATATTTAGTACCGGCTCTTTTTGGTGTGAACGCGATAAAAGAGTTCACTGAACTAAGTTCGCATGAACCTTTGTGGGAAAAGTACCGCAGTGTGAATGCGCCTTTTGTAGATCATGTCCTTTCCCACTTCAACAGGTCCCTATTACTTAATATTTTACCGAAAAGCAACAACATTAATGTATGTGCTTTGCACTGACTCCCAATCTATGGATTATTTTCACGGCCTTTACCGCCTTAATATTTTGCGTTTCTGTCAGTAACAATTCAACCTCGTCTCTGGTGATACTTTCCGCCATTGCTGTTGTTCCTCCGTAGCCTAGTACTTTCTGGAACTAAACAACTAACCTCACAGTAGACAATCAGCTTTCTGTTTACACCGGCACACGCAGACCCAGTGTAAATGAATGGTCATGTGATGTGTGTTATCAGGCGTGTTAATATTGGCGGAGGTTCTTTCTGAAACGGTGCTAAAACGCTTGTGTTTACGGAGATCGTATCCGTGTGGATGTAGCCTCAACCTTTTCATTTTCTTTCTGAAGAAATGCAAATGTACTTTTCTGTATCTTTGTAACTTGATCCTGAAAACTGAAGTCTGCGATGGTGCTAACTGTTGACTGACTTTAACCATGTGACGTGCTAAGCCTCCAATACTCTTCTACTTTATCCAAAGTTTATATAACTGCCCCTGTAGCTCCACTGTATTAGATTGCTACTTGGCTGTTTTTCTTTATTCCAACCTTCTCTTCCAGTGGTTACACTGTGGTTATGATGTACATTATATTGTGTGCTTTGAGTTACGTACGAGTATTTTATACCTTTTTTTTTAATTGTCTCGTTCCGCCTGTGTATTGGGCAGATTATTTTTTGGGAACTTTCATGTTTTTTGGCACTTTGTTGGAATATAAACTCACAAGAATAAGCTAAAATTGGTTCGACTCAACCAAGTTCATATTTCCTTCCTGCCCATGTGTTGGCATACGACCAGTGTTAAAGGTTTTATCCCTGAAGCTATCGAGTCATGACAGTGGGACGACTAGCGTTAGGGAAACGAGTTTGTAATAGCAATAAATAAGAGAAAAAATATATTGTCAAACACAAATTAAAAAGCACTGATAACTTGAAATGTATTTTTTTCTTCTGCATGACAGTCCACAAAAGAAATAGCAAACTATTTTATTGTAGTTTTCTCTATACACATTTTGTATGAAGACTTAGAACAATGGTATAATGGTAGAAATGTCGTCTGAAATGTACACTGTATTCACAAATTCAATTTTTTGAGTGTTGGATAGACAGAGAAATGCACACATGCATGTGCACAGTCACACACTTTGCGATCACCCACACACCCATAGGCATTACACCTCATAGTCAAACATTAATAAACACTATTAAGATGCAAAATAATGACTGTGAGCTACAAGTGGGGTAAAGATCTTGAAGGAGAAACTACTTTTTCACCCAGGCAACATATTATTCCATAAAATAATGGTGCCATCTGACATGCAAAGTTCATTTAATCTCTCTGCTCTTGAATGGTTTATTAAGACAATGGTTTTCAGAGCTGGTTTCACCTCCTTTACCATCCTAACGTGCGACACACACCCAGTGCTTCATGCACTTAGGTATAATTGGACTACAGTGTCATTAACAGCTGTGCAAATAGCCTTGGGTGGAGTAATGATTGAAAACTGACCTGATCCTGAGTTACGCCTTAACAAGACTTTAACTGCCTAATTTCTATAATTGCAGGGTGAATTGGGAACCATACGAAAATTATAATATAACTCATATTTGTAATTTGGCTGCAGGGAGAACATGCTACTACAAGCTTCGTACGTCTAACAGCTGTATATTAAGACAGTATTGCTTTTTTAAATTGAGTGGCAGTAATATTCAACCAATCAAACTTTTTTAAATTTGAATATTTATGGTCATAGTAAAACTATTATTCTATTCAGATACAGGTTATGGGTGACATTTAGTTATGTATAATAGTTAAATGAATGATGCACATTCAATTTTTGTTCGAGGAAGGGTGTTCAAATGTTTAAGTTTTAAGTCAATGGGGGCTCCAAAGAATCTTTTAAAAATGCAAACATATTTGTGTCTAATCCATTATCTGTCATACAGAAACTATTAATATTCCCAATCAAAGATTAAAAAACTGGAATTTCTATTTTCTGACCTCTAAATTTGACTGTGACATGTAATGCTTGACATATTATGGTAATATCCTAATTTACTGTAACCACAGACAAATCCAAAATGGCATACAATTTAGCTGAGAACATGGCAAAACTGATCCCCAGTCAGAATCCAAAAGCATCATGTTTGTTCCTCAAACACTAGAGGACAGTGTTGTTCCATTTAGAGAACCTCATGGAGCCTGACAACCTGCTGCTCATTCCTGTAAGAGAAAATCATCGCTTGCAAGTTTAATAACCCCGGATAAATGGCCAAAATTAGAATACATTAGAAAGGACAAAGACGTATTTTTGCCAATACTCAACAATGAGAACAAGGCTTTTTTTCTTTCAGGGGAGATGCTGAGCTTTGGTGCTTTCAGAAAACCAATTTTACCTCTGTTGTGTTTAATTAATTATGTTCCTCACGCAGAAAATTCTTTAACTAGTAATTAACAGTTTGTGTTTGTGCTTGGAACCATCTTGAAAGCACCGTGCTGGTCCAAATAGTCCATTTCATTTTAAAAGGACACATATGTAGCAAAATTAAGTCTATTACATGAGCTGGACATTTGTAACAAACTACAGAATGCAAAAAAAAACACTGAAGCTACTTCAGTCCAATCCACACATTGATGAAAGTGCATTAAACATGATTTTAAATGTCACACCCTCAGGTCTCACCTCTGGTGATAAGCTTGCAGTGAACCTGTTTTCCGAACTCATTTGGCCCCTTTTATTACACCAACACACAAAAATATATTCAATTGAACTTCTCTAATTATTTTATTTCACATAATGGCATGAAAATATGCTTAAAGAAGGACATCAAGGTCAAAACATTCCTCATTACTGAGAGACACAGAGAGAGGTGCAGCGAGATGGCGGAGTCTGTTGGTGACGTCACACTTCAAATTGGAGTGAGCTGCTGGAAACATGATTGGTCGAGGTAACTGGGGTAGTGAGAGCAACAGAAATACATTACAGTTTGTTTTGCCTCCACACCCGAGTTACAGGGTTGTTGGTGAGCCGGCCGCTGCGGCTGCTCCTCATGCCCAGGTACTGCCTGAGCAGCTGGTTCACACGTTTCTGACTGTTCCATTTACGGGCTGATTTCCGGACACCTATGAACCCGCCGTAGCGCTTTTGTAGGGGCCTAATGGGCGAGCCAATCAGCTTCCTGTATCCATGGCGCCCCCTCTGAAAGCCACCAAAGCGTTTGGATAAGGTGATGGCCTCCGAGCCATCATCTTCTTCCACTTCTAGCTGGCTGTCACTCTCCACATTCCTCTCCTCCCTCTGCTTCCTCTCTTCCAGACTGAGATCCAGGCCCCGCAGGCCCTCCCCCTCCTCGGAGGATTCCAGCAGTGATGAGTCATACTGGGCACTGCGCTGCTCAAAGGGGGCCTCCTCCTGCTCCCCCTCCTGGAAGCGCTCTGCGGTTGCAGACTGCAGCAGTTCACTGTCCGAGTTCAGGTCAAGAGAGGTCAACTCCAGCTCCTCTCCGGTTCTCTTGAACAGAGCACCTACCTCGGAAAGTGTGGGATGGTGCGATAGCTTGATAGCACGTTTACAGACCTCCCATGTGATCGAAGCAGAGACGTGACCCTCGCACTCCAGCAAGCACACCTGCAGAGAGACGGAGTGAGTTTAGGTTCTAGAATGATACAAAGTTTAAGATTGTGGTCCTTTTATGTTTACTTAATGTCAAAACACTCTCCAGCCGGGGGATAAGTACTGTAGAGAGTTTTAGAGGCAACCAGTTCGAAGGCCTGAAAACCAATTAAAGACTTAATCCGTAGGTTTTCCTACTCTTTAGTCAGGCTGCTGAGACTCTTGGTGTTTCATTTGAGAGTATTGACACGTTCTCAGAATGGTCAAACAAAGAGATAAATCCCCACAGGCGGCAACATGCACTCACTTCAGGTGTTATTATCCCATTAGATCGTCGTTGTTATTTGTCATCGTTAGCATACATTTGTGTCATCATGGGCATAGCAGCATGTTGTCTTCTATTATTGATTATTATATAACCTATAAAAGAGTGGCAAAGACAGCGTCACTCCCAGAACACTGCCTTCCGTGTCCATAACATACTTAACTTAGATCCTTAACGGTAGCTACGTACTGAATGTACATAAATAACGTAAGTTATGTAAAAAACATTTGAACCCAAATCATGATCTTTTGTTGTTTTGTTGCCTCTACCTAAGCTTTGTTTTAGTTCACAATGATTACCACATACTCACAATGTGCAGTTAGGTATAGTTTTGCCACAAAATGGATTAATAACATTCAGAACGGGTGTAACGTGAGGGCCTAAAAACACACACGGTAACAGGCTGACAACAGCATATTGTGACACAGTGAGGCTTGAAATGTCTCACTAGCCAAGCTACTAGCCTAATGTTTTACTCCATACAGTAGCAGCATACATCCATGACAAAATCCATGAGTTTTACGGGGCCGTCATTCACCTAGTACCATAGTAGCACCACAGTACTGTGTGTGATCTGTAAATTAGCTGGAAAATAGTAATGAAAGCCGAGAGACTTAACCAAAAGTTGTAGACTGATATGCCAAAACAAGGAAATACTGCATAGAGCTGAGGGAATTTGCAGAGTCTGTCATTCTCTCTAGGTTTGTCAAACATGATCGTTGCAGCCATTTCTCATATAAAGATAACGAAAAATGCAGCTCTAAAGACACTCATGGTCACCTCCTGTTAATGTTGCCTTATCACTAATCAGGCCATCAGTGAGGAGGAGTAAGATAAAAGCCTCTTAATGATAGAACAATTTCACACTTTAGTTCCAGATACATAAAGTACTTTTGTATTATATCTCGCAAATAAGCTGATTAGGTTCATTTGAGTGCAAGCATTATAGATATATTGTCCAAGGTCATGGTATCATTTATGGAACGCAATCACACGTCTTTTTTAATGTGAAAAGTGATACAACTTTTCTGTACAACCGCACCCAGGCTGAGAAAGCAGTCTCTTGACATGGATGGCGTGTGTTTCATGGGAGTTAATGGGATAGCTGTTCCTGCCGTGTTCGGAAAATTACGTGCCAATATGAGACGTCCATCATTTGATAAATGGGACTTCTACCTTTGCTAAGTGATTGACAGCACAAAATTGGAAGAAATAACAAGTCGGTTTGAAGGACAGCAGGTAAATTACATCCAATCTTTTTCAGATTGGCCCTTCAACTTTTGGTAATGATACATTTGCTCTTAAAATGGTATGCATTGTATTTTGGAATGGCGCTTTTTATGTAGAATGTGCTTCGTCAGAGTCAAATCACTGACTCCCTGTGCGGTTTTATTATCATCCCACCTGACAGTTGGCAGTTACAGTATAACACCAGTATGAAGGTAAGGACAAATGAAGAACATTTCAACTTTGTTTCATCTGCTTTATCAGCTATGATTCTTGTTTTTGTTGCCAAAACTATGGTGGCCACACCAGGGGCAAGCGGCAAAGGCTTTACAACATCCCAAAACACTTCCATTAGGAATATCGTGCTGCAAATACAATGCTCAAAAACAATGCAAATGACAAAGAACACACGTGGCAAAACACATGCAAATTAAGAAATATGTGTAGAAGTTTACTGAAGATTCTGCATAATCAACACGCTGCAAATAATAACATTTACTATTCGCTACAAGAAGCTCACAACGGAAACAGGGACACTAAATGGTGATGCACATAGCTGGGACCGGAGCACTCAATGACATTCTGGGATTATAAAGTTGGCCAACTGTCACTGGAAACCCACCTCAAATGTAGGATTTATTGGTTTATTTTAACAATGTGACAGCATAATTCCTTCCACGATTTCCCCCTTTTTTTCGTGTTGCACAGCACGAAAAGCAATGTATTTCTACTGGTAATGACGCTCATGGAAGCACAGCATTCGTTTGTGTC
Source organism: Harpagifer antarcticus (assembly GCA_902827135.1). Classification (NCBI taxonomy): domain Eukaryota; kingdom Metazoa; phylum Chordata; class Actinopteri; order Perciformes; family Harpagiferidae; genus Harpagifer; species Harpagifer antarcticus. Next base: position 3,200,732 of record CADEHL010001033.1, read on the forward strand.
TGCTGCCCTTGTGATTTGCAATGTGAGCGTCCATTCTCATTGGATAACGGAGAATTGTACACCCGGAAGTAAGTATTCCCCTTACTGTCGATTGATTTTACAGTGATATCTGCACTACTCGTCGACTAAAAAACACCAGATTATCCTTGTTAATTATACAACATTGATTGGTTTAAATTGTGTGCAATGCTTTTGTATTTTTCCCCTTCGATTCGGAGAAACAAATATTTTTTCGGAGTAAAGGATGGCAGAAGACACTACACTACCCAGAATCCCCAGCTATCGTTTGGACTACACCATGTGCTCTGTTTGACAAACCCCGTGATAGTCCTTAAGAGGCGCATTCACACCGCAGTACTTTTCCCACAAAGGTTCATGCGAACTTAGTTCATGCAAACTCTTTAGTTCGCATGAACTAAGTACAGATCGCGTTCACACCGGAAAAAGTCCCTGGGGGAGGATTAGGCAAATGAAGCCGCTGACGTCACTTCTTCTTCTTCTGCTTTGGGTTTACTGGCAGGCTACAAACAACTTCACGGCGGATACTGCCGCCCAAAGTCCCCGGCCGGAAGTCCCCGGAGTTGTAAGAGGGCTTCAGTAGAAGTTGCTGGGACTCCCAGCAGCTTCTACTGAAGCCTTCCGAGTAAATCGCCAGAACGCCGACACCTCCTCATCTCCACCGCTCCCATGTTTTATTTTGTGTTGCCATAAGTTAGTGTCTCTGCGTTTCTGCGCTGGGCTAATGCTAATGCTAATAATGCTAATGCGAGGATAATAAAATGGCGGCTTCACAAAACTTTTTGGAAGTTTTACGGGGCGTGGTTTGCAATCCGCCCAGCCAATCAGAAATATAGCTCTTTTCTCACAAAAGAGCCGCTCGTAAGTCCCTGCTCTCTAGCAGGGACTTACGAGCGGCTCTTTTGTGAGAAAAGAGCTATATTTAGTACCGGCTCTTTTTGGTGTGAACGCGATAAAAGAGTTCACTGAACTAAGTTCGCATGAACCTTTGTGGGAAAAGTACCGCAGTGTGAATGCGCCTAAGCTCTGTGATTGGAGAGTGTGCTCCGAGGGTTACGCCGAGCCTCGAACAGCACTTAAAATGGGATGGAACCACGGCAGACTGTCCAAAACTGGATTTGAACGGGTCCACCGCGTCCCACCGAAAATTGCTTGTGCCCATAATGGGCAGCATTAATATATACACACATGCCAGCTAAGGTCAGAATAGCTTTATTTAACAGCTGGTCTTATGTTTGTGACCCCTGTTGTTAATTGATAACATGACATTACATTAATTGATAAGCCTGAAACATGCACTTGTTAAGGTTCAGAGGCAAATTTTGCAAATATGGCAGTAGCCATCGATCATCTTAAGATAAGATATACTTTATTGATCCCAGGTTGGAACATGTGCGTTACATCAGCATGTGTAACAGTTGTAAATATGCAGTGGTGTTTATTTGTAAATCATTTAGTATAATCACACAAATTCTGTGTTTTATATTTAACAATTCTGTGTTCTTTATTTATTGATTGTTCAATACCTGACAAGGCCGGAGATGAAATATCTACATACATCTTATAAGAGTATAATACATTATGTATAATATCAGTTAAAATAAGTGCTTCAACATAGTTAACATTGCTGGAGGTATGCACAAATATTGATAGATGTCTTGTAATGCACTATTGAGGAACCTGCGACCCAAGTTTTTCATTCAATGCATAACTACACCGTAGTTGTGTAGGCCTATATGATGTGTCAATAAACCTTAGAAAATCTTGAAATCTTGAAAGGGATGTGCAAAATAGTCATTATATACAGTCTTTAATTAACTATTAGTAGAGAATAACGAGTAATGAATATACTTTATAGGGATCCTATTAATATCTAATAATAAAAATAATGAAATTCAATAACATGCTTTAATCACTAGGTGTCCCTTTATATCAGCTGTGCACCTTTATGGTGTAAATACAGCCTATCTACCAATTGGATCAAATATAAAATTAGTGTTGATACTGCAAGGAGACGTATTGTGTGAAAAGAAATGTAAGATGTTGTTTAATGGCTGATATATTTATGATCCACGTCACCTTTTCAGTTCCTCATGTTTGTCTAGAAGTCTTCTCATCAGGGCTCTATAAATACAGAACTACGGCAGATATGTAATATTTAATGCAGCCGAACCGTGTATTACAATGCCGTTATGTGATGACTTTCAAAGAGAAAAGCAAGCACACTCGGAATAAAGTATTATTTTATTTTTTTTGGTCTGTTTCCGGTATTTGTTAATGACGATGTGCTGTGAGATGTGAGACTGGAATTGCACAGGGGAAAATAACGTAGGCTATCTTTAGATGCGGATTTTGTTAAACTAATATGTTTGCGCTGTGGACCAACACTATACATTGACGGGGAAGGGGGTAGCAATAAAGATAACACCATTAAACAGTTACAACATAACAGAAATAATATCGATAGCAGCGTCCCTAGCAACCACCTTGGTAACAACGAAAACGTTCTATGGACGCAATTTCCTGAAGTAATCTTCGTAATAACTAGCAAACTAAAGATCATGTACATCCACTGCACACATAATCTGAAATAACAACTCATATTTCTCGCATCAAATGACATCAAAACGCATTTTAATGGCCAAACTAACTTTAAAATAGGCATTTTACACCGAGAATAAAACGAAGTTCGGCCATGTTTTTTTTTTCTGCATTTTCAAATTTGAAGATCACGTGACATAGACGCCAGCCATTGGAATGAATGGTGAAAAAAAACGGGGTTTGTCAAACAGAGCACATGGTGTAGTCCAAACGATAGCTGGGGATTCTGGGTAGTCCTTTACTCCGAAAAAATATTTGTTTCTCCGAATCGAAGGGGAAAAATACAAAAGCATTGCACACAATTTAAATCAATCAATGTTGTGTAATTAACAAGGATAATCTGGTGTTTTTGAGTTGATGAGTAGTGCAGATATCACTGTAAAATCAATCGACAGTAAGGGGAATACTTACTTCCGGGTGTACAATTCTCCGTTATCCAATGAGAATGGACGCTCACATTGCCTTTAAGGGCAGCCGACACAAACGAATGCCGTGCTTCCATGAGCGTCATTACCAGTAGAAATACATTGCTTTTGTAAATCGTGCTGTGCAACACGAAAAAAAGGGGGAAATCGTGTTGGTGAACACGAATCAATAGATTAAAAATCGTGTTGGTGAACACGAAATGCCATGAGACTGGGTTGGACAAAACACAATGTTTCATCAAGTTGGTGAATGTTTTTAAATGTTGCGCATGTGTTGGTGAATATGTTTATTCATTTGCATGTTCTTTTGGCACAGTAGTGTTTTTACATTAACACTGTTTTTGAAAGTGCAGTGTTTTTCCTAAGCCGTTGCGTAGCGTGTTTGCAAGGGGAGCACCAATATTTGTATTTTAAGTCCTGAAACTATTCTGCCCAAACACTTAACCTGCTGCCTTAATTCAGATAGGACTGAGTTTTCCATTAATACTCTTGAAAGTAGAAAACCACAATGCATTACTTTCTTTACAGACAGAGTAAATAGGCTACAGCTGCACATCTCTCCTTTCTCCCTTCTTCTTAAACTCCCGAAGCCTCTGAGTTAAATTTCAGTTTGAGGTAAGAAGCAAATCCCATTTACTTGTCAAATCTCTCACAAATGAGATAAATTGCATTGTTATGGGAAAACCTGCTCACATCAAAGGGATGAGAGGATAGGGAGTTCCGCTGTGAATCTATGAGCGGAAATTAATTATCCATCGTAAATTAAATGAGCACACCAGGGGATTCTCCACGTCTGATCAATGGAGCAATCTAAAGGAGTTTATGAGTGAGAGGATGTGTGTGTGTGTTTGTGTACTTGTGAAGGCCATAGGATAAAAAAAGGCAATAAGATTCATCCATATTGTGGATGCTTTGAAATGCTTTATTTTGTCAAGAGAATGGTTCACGGTTTGGACTTAAAAATGATGTCAAGGTTAGACTAATCACATCATCCCAGGTTCAATTGTGGCTGGGGATCTTTGTCACAAGCTCTGCCATCAATCAAACAAAGTCATTAAAATTAAAAAACTAAATAGGATTATGTTGTTGTTGGGATAGGGGACAGAAACTCCTCACTTACAGGGCCGTATCTAAGGAATGGAGGGAACAAGGCCATTAAGGGTCACCCTTGTTATCTACCTGGCCACCCCGTGGGGTACACTTGAACTCTACACATAACTGGCTAAATGCTATGATAATGATGCAACCATCAATCCAACACGTTATCTTATGAGACCATATGGGATCCTTTGATGTGACTAAAACAAAGAGGACGTCTAATCACGATAACTGACTACATCACATCATACGTTTAAGGATGAAAGGGTAGAGTTACTTAGTAGTTGCATAAAAATGGCGTAACGACCCCAGTTGGGAGAAACAGATATTCACTGTACGAGGCAGCAAAAAAGTGTATTTTAGCCACTTCAACAAAAAAAAATTAAGTAAAAAGTTAAAACTATTTTTAGGATATTTTCATCTCTTTACCTTGCTGTCAAACTGCCTTTTCTGCAGCATTATAGAACCCCTTAAAACTGAGACATTTAAAAAACATTGGGTTAGTGTTAAGCGTATTCTTTAACTACATTTTCCAAGTTGCTTTATTCAAACAAACTAGATTTCCCCCTATAGATTGGCTGTAGTTGAACCTATTCCAGTGTGAAGTTTCCCAAAACTTTTGTTAATGCTTTATATCTCCTAACTAACTTTACATTTTGAGTATTACTTTTGATTTCCTTTTCTCCATATATATCACAGCTACAACTCTTCTTCCATCACTACTTCAGTGGTGTACAATAATCTAAACCTGATGTCATTCTACTGACAAAAATAAGGAGTACCATATCTGCTGCACTTTAAACTGTAAGTTGTGATTTCACAACAGACAGCTATGTGTACCAAATGGCCTCTAAAGAAGGTAATTAAAAATGTATCAGGATTTTATATAAGAAGAAATTATACAGAAGCTGCTTAGAATTATGTAAATAAAAGCTGTTACACGGATGATTAGCACAAATGTAAACATCTGCTGGCATTTACCTTCAAGATTAGCATTGATTGCAGTCAGTGGATGGGAAGCTACTAGCAGAGATCAGTGACGGTTCTAGAACATTTTACATGGGGTGGCAAAGGGGGGGCAAGAGGTCATGCCAGGGTGGCATGGGAGGGCGGACAGTACGTGGTATTTTACACTGTATATATCCTATTTATTGTTAATTCATGCCCTAACACAAGTGTTCTTAATGCACAAGAGAAACAAGGTGTTCAGACAAACAATCGGGTGCCCTTTGAGTCCCCCAAGCTTACTTCAATAATTTTAAATGAAAGAAAACTACTAAATGTATTTTAAAGTAATTAATTAATGGAACAGGTTGTTTTGCATTACAAAAAATGTGTTGTCTTAGTATTAAACAGACATATTTGCATGTGCTCACTAAGCATTAAGCGTATTGTCATACTGATATTCTGTAGACACTGTGAAGACCACTGAGACAAATGTAACATTTGTGATATTGGGCTATATAAATAAACATTGATTGATTGATTATTACATATTATTTTAATATTAAACAAATCAAAATGGCCAATTATTCCAAAATGTTGCTGCTAATATAATCATATGCTTGTCAACTTTAACTGATCAAAAATAAATTCTGAAAAAACACTTGAATTATCTATGAAATTGCAATATTGACACACGTCCCTCAGTTTGTTTCAACCCCGTCACGCCAAACCATTTACCCTCCTATTAAAATAATGGATCAGTCCATGTGTGATCTGCATTGAGGGAATTACATCACAAAAGTGTCAGTTTCTTCTCTTGCCTATATTTCAGTTTTTGTATTTTCAGATTAAGATTGACAAGCTCAACATTTCAACTATGTTGTATGAATTAATAATAGTAAATAATTGTTTATTACAAAATAAACAATAGTTTTGCAAAATATTACAATTTTGTAATGTCCTTGATTTCCATGTGGTGCCATATCTTAGCTAAACAAGGTCTCATGGCTACTGTTTGTCAAAAACTTCAACCCTGTTAAATTTTTTCAAGTAAATTCCTAGTAATTATTTATATTTTGTGCCTGGGGTGGGAAAATGTAAGTAGTCCACTACCAGATGTTATGACCAAACATTTTGGTTTAATTTTTCAAAGATATAAAGACCCAAAAGGCACCGATTCAGAGAATACTCTAATTCTGCATACTGTAAGTACTTAGTTATAATTAAGTACACAAATGACATGACCCATCTCTTCAGAGAGCTAAAGGTGAGCTGTGCAGCAACACATTTCAATCAATAATTGTCAATACTAAGAGCTGCTAGATTGAGCTGCTGTAATGGAATATGTAAGGAGAATAAGAACATACCATGTGGTCCAGCTGGAGTTTCATCTGCCTCCTGATCCCTGCCTCTGGCCCTCTTTCTGATACTTCATCAGATCCTCACATACATTTCTTCTTCTTCACTAATAGGCGCATTCACACTGCGGTACTTTTCCCACAAAGGTTCATGCGAACTTAGTTCATGAGAACTCTTTTATCGCGTTCACACCAAAAAGAGCCGGTACTAAAAATGGTTCATGAGAACCTTTTTACCCCCTCGAAAGTCCCTGCTAGAGAGCAGGGACTTTCGAGCGGCTCTTTTGTGAGAAAAGAGCTATATTTCTGATTGGCTGGGCGGATTGCAAACCACGCCCCGTAAAACTCCCAAAAAGTTTTGTGAAGCCACCATTTTATTATCCTCGCATTAGCATTATTAGCATTAGCATTAGCCCAGCGCAGAAACGCAGAGAGACTAACGTATGGCAACACAAAATAAAACATGGGAGCGGTGGAGATGAGGAGGTGTCGGCGTTCTGGCGATTTACTCGGAAGGCTTCAGTAGAAGCTGCTGGGAGTCCCAGCAGCTTCTACTGAAGCCAGTCCCCAACTCCGGGGACTTCCGGCCGGGGACTGTGGGCGGCAGTATATGCCGTGAAGTTGTTTGTAGCCTGCCAGTAAACCCAAAGCAGAAGAAGAAGAAGTGACGTCAGCGGCTTCATTTGCCTAATCCACCCCCAGGGACTTTTTCCAGTGTGAACGCGATCTGTACTTAGTTCATGCGAACTAAAGAGTTCGCATGAACTAAGTTCGCATGAACCTTTGTGGGAAAAGTACTGCGGTGTGAATGCGCCTAATGTCTTCATCTCCTCCTCTTCCTCCTGCTCTGACCCTCCTGGTCTCTTCAGTGAACTCTCTTTTCCTTTTCCTCTTTCTGTTCGTCCTGATCTCTTCTCAGATATGTATTTTTGTTGTTGTTGAATCACTCCTATACTCTGGCCTGCAAGAGTCTACTTGTGAAAAGCACTGGTACAAATGCTTGTATAACTTTACACGTTAGGGCCATGTAGCCTAGCTAATAAGTAGCATATCATCAGAAAGTATTTATCAAGCGCACACAGGCAGCTGTGTTTAGATCCAGTTTTTACGGTAAAGGATGTATCCTGGTTTCATTGATCTGGCCTCATTGCTGTGATGTGTAGTTTACGTGGATTTAATAGTAGGCTACCGCATCGTTTAGCAAAGTGATCGATCTCCCAGCTAACGCTGTCTGCGTAGTATTTTGTAACGTAACACCCCAAACAGCGCCGATCTGTTAAACACTATCGATTCAAACGGCAGCGTTTTATTAATATTTAGTTTCAAGCTCTCGTCCTTAGTAAAAACAAAACTAGTGGAAGCGGAAATGCTCCCAGGGGAAGCTGATCCATAGGCGCTGGGACAGCTCGCTCCCTCTCTGCAGCTCTGTGAGCCGCGGTCTGTGTGAATGACGCTCCGCAGTTTAATGGCCGTAGACGCGTTTTTAACGGGCCTAACATGATATTTAAAATGATTCACTTTTAACTAATGTAATGTTTGTTTCGTTGCTTGAGATGCTTGTGGAAATAGTGTAGGTTTGTTTTAGTACAGTTTTAGGGAAACAAAAGTTAGGGGGGCAGCTGGGGGGGCAAGGCTCTACAGTGGGGGGGGGGCAGCTGCCGCCCCTTGCCCCCCGTAGATCCGCCCCTGGCAGATATGGGGTCGTTACTAAAAAAAAATAATATATTACATATTACATATTACTTTAAAAAAAGTTATATATTACACTACTTCGTTACTCTCTACATAAAGTAACTTGTTACTTTACTCGTTACTTTACTCGCCGAGCACGTACAAACTGCGCATGCGTGAGTGGCAATAACTCTCCTTACCAGCAGGCGGCGGTAGTGTGTATTTGTCATTCAAAACAGGCAACAACCGGAAGACAGAGAAGAAGAACAGATTACGTGATATAAACAAACAACAAATAGCGTGTGCGGTAGCTTCACTTTAGCATGTGTTCTTTGCAGGTGTTTGTTGAGGTTTGACGTGGTGTTTACAGCAGTGGATAACAGCTTCTGGCCTGGACACAGTTTGCACCTCACCATCACATTCCTGTCTATTCTTCAGACAAACTCAAAATAATGGGCATACCTCTAGACCTCCACCCCTCGAAAGTTATGTGGACGCGCAAATCGCGCAGATATATATAAACCTGCGGCGGAAACCCCTCTTGTCTGTCAGTGTGATTATGACTGATTTTAGTAAGTAACGAAGTAACGGGTGTCGGGGAAATGTTAGTAACTGTAGTGTGATTACTGAATTATAAAAGTAGCGCGTTACACTACTCCGTTACCGACAAAAGTAATATAATTACAGTAACGCGTTGCTTTGTAACGCGTTACACCCAACTCTGGCTACTAGGAAACACTTGATGTGTGAGTGTGTCTGGGTGCGTGGGCAGTCGGGTGTGTAGGTGTGCGCACGAATAAATCAACGCTCTTGACATTGTAACAAACACCGGTGTCTTCACACACACTCTTTCAGTCTGGAGAGGGGAAACAATGGAATTGCTTGGCGGATTCCATCTGTGGCTCAATGGGAAAGCAGCTAACACAATGAGGAACTGATAAAAATGTGTCAGTCACCGATGTAAGCCCCGGCTGATGATACCGAGCAGCAGTCAATTGCAGAGTTCTATTACAACTCCCCAAAAGGTCCCAGCTGTCTTTCTCTGCATCATTATCAGCTAAATTAGCCATCCTACAGCTATTCATGGATGCCCACGGACTATTTTTACCCCGCTGACGCGTCTCACACTGTTTGGAAATTAGATTGTGTGCTGCACTCAAGTTTGGGTTTGAATTCGGAGAGCGTTCTCTCTGTGCAAAGCTGGTGTCTTCATGTTGGTCACGAAGCATTGCACAAGTGCTGGAGATCCTCACACATGCAAATAACCCCCTCCAATAGGAAACAGAAATAATACCAATTCTATCCGGAGGAAATAGATCTCCAAAATGTTGAGGAGCTTAGAAATAAACAGCTTTATTTAAGAATTGTATTTAGCAGTATGGTGCTCATCACTACATCTGGTCTCTTACTCAAACAGGACTTCCTGGATCGTATTTCTCAACTGGCAATTTTGCTACACACTCACAATTAGATTCTAAACAAAAATGCATTCTCTTTATTATTTATTTTTCTCTCTTTATTTTTTTCCCCTCTTTAGTTTGATATTTTCCTCATCCTTTCTATTTTTTTGCAATTTATTTCAAATTCTTCTTTATTTGTTTGTCTTACAACTGGACATTTTGCTATATATTAAAATCAATTATCTTTATTACGTATTATTTTCCCTTTTTTTATTTCCTTTTTTACTTGATTAGTTTTCTCTTTCTTTCTGTTTTCTTTTTAAAGTTTAAAATAGTTTGGAAAAGATTTGTGTCGAGGCTTTTTGGCTTTAATTGACAGTAAATGTGTACTTCATATGCTTTTTATTCCTTTAACCACCATAATACCGTACAAATAAAAGTACACACATTTCTTTTGATAAAATACTTAAAAATAAGATTTCAAAGTATGTGAAAGATAAAAAAAATCACATTATTCTTCCCCCATATTCACTCTCAAAAAGGCAAAACAAGTGCACAAAGTAGTGTTAAACAACGCATTACGCAGAAGCTCTTATCGTGATTGAATATACAAACACACTTTAATCAGGGTGCTAAAGGCACTGTTGCCAAGGTGGATGCTCTTATCAACACACATGCTCACACTCACGTACTCACCATGGTGTTGAAGGCTTGCTGCAGCTGCTGCTGCTCCAGGAGCAGACCGCAGGCCACGCAGTCCCCCGGGCAGTCACTGCGTCCAGGGGTGAAGAGACAAGCCAGCAGCACCGCCAAGTACCACAGAGGGATCTTCATCGCTCAGCAAAGCCAGACAGGAAGCGACAAACGGGCCCAATAGTATAAAACAAGGGTCAACAGCTGGAGAATCTGTGAGATAAAGCCTGGGTCCAGCCTACAGGGGGAAAGCAGACGAAGCGACACGAACATTTAATCAATTCCAGTTTATAGAAATCATTAGCTGGATTTGGGCGGTCTGTCAAAGCGTTGGTGGTGGTGTTCGGCCAACATCAGGAGATGGACAGTGTGGGAGGGCTGAAGAGAGAGTTAAACCTGGGTATTTTCCTGTGGGCAGGAAGCGACCATCACTGATGGATCACTGATACAGCAGAAGAGAGAGGATCTGTGCTTAAAGACATCAGGGAGGCCTTGTTGAGCCCAATATCAACAAAAGCTAGAGACAAAAAATCTGTGAGCCAGTGTATTTGTCTGACCTCCACTTCCCGACCTCAATTTATCCTGTCACTCAGAGCTATATCATCCCATAATACAGAAATAACGACAAAAAAACACCACTCACAACACCAGAGATTGGTTCTGCCTATACACTGCTGCCGCACCAACAACCCAACCCAGTCTCATGGCATTTCGTGTTATAGTCACAACATGTAATCTATATATTGAGTAAGAACATGTTTTTATGAACCCCACAGCTTCCGGTCTTCCAAGACCCGAACGGACAAAAAGACATGCTGCAGGCAGGAAACATACTACCAATAGAAATACATTGCTTTTAAAATCGTTCTGTGTGAAAGAAAAAAAGGGGAAAATCGTGTTGGTGAACACGAATCAATAGATTACATGTCGTGACTTTAACGCGAAATGCCGTGAGACTGGGTTGAACAGTGGCGAGCCGTGACTTTTATACCTAGGCCCTCTGACCCCCCCCCCCCCTTCCCTCGAGAAAAAAAAGAAGAGTTATTACTCACAGCGTATACTTCAGCGGAATATCAAAACAGCGGCCTGGGGTGCAAAACGCATCAATGACAGCGACCCTCTACCACACAAAACAACACCATTTATATAAACACCTATCATGACAGGGCACCCACAGCCAAGTAACAATTACAAATGAATTAAGTCGGAATGGCGGCCCACATTGAAAATGACTTAGGCCTACCTTTGATGATCAAATCACTGAAACACAAAGTCCATCCTCCTGTCCTTCTGGATGAAGCACTTGATGACGGGTCATGCAGCTGATACTTTGCCACTCCAGTTTATCATTGGAACTCAATCTTGAAAATTACTCGGTTAATAATTTCGCTATTTTCCAAAATGCTATGGAGAAATCCCATTGCTCTTTGGTCGAGGGAATTCGAGCGAAGCTTACTTCCGGGTATTAGGACGCGTCACTGCACCACTTGCATAGACCTCACAGCGGGCGGAACTTGTCATAAAGTCCGCAAAAATAAAGCCCGCCTATTTAGAGGGAAGATATGATTGGTCAATTGTACTGTCATTTGACATTACTCTCTCGTTGAGTTACTATAGCTGGCCCTCTGTGAATGTAGAGAGGGACCAACAAGCTCTCCCGTCTTCACATAACTCGCAGAGACAGATTTAACCCTTCACATTCCAACAGAAACTGAACAGGCAGATTCGAAGGATTTATTTCTTTGGAAATATTATTTTAAATACAATTAAATCAAGTTATTTATTTTTTTTTAATGTTTTCAAATATTATTTTTTAGAATATCTTAGGCCCTCTGCCTAGAGGGCCCTGACGGCTCGCCACTGGGGTTGAACAACCAGACCCATACTGTATGAACCAAGTCCATGGCTTTAGCTGAACCAATGTATTCATGTCCTTTATGTAGTTTTCATTCAATTTGAAGTTGGGGAATTTTTAAATGTTTTGCTTATCCATAAACACTTGCCCCTTTAAATTGTACACCTCTAGTGCTTGAGATGATTTCAGAGATGTAGATCTCACAGATCAACAGATCAGATGCAATTTGGTAAGTAACACTGAATTTTAACATAACTTTAGCTCGTTTCCAAGAAAAATCCACTTTATCTGCATGAAGGTAATTTTTGGGCCATTTGTAAATGTATGAAGCTTTTACGTGTGTTGAAAACGGCAGTTGCTAACAAGATGAGACTAGACGCCATCTCGCTGCCTTTAGCTTAGCGCATTAGCCACCTTTAGCATTGCGCTGGTGACAAAGTAATAAGACCGTGATGTGGGCTAGTTTGTTTTTCTCGAGGGACCCCTTGTGATGCTAACTGCTGGAGCAGCGGAAACAAGCTGTGTCAACACTGAAAATATATGAGGAAATATTATTGTCTTTTTACGTTGATATGACAAACTTGTTAGCTAACTGTTGATAATTCAACACAGCTAGCACATACACAACATTAGCATTTATTGAGAGTCATATTTGTGTAAACTTGTGATTGTTTCCAATATTCAATCTTATTTTGGCTCTCTCTTACAGTAAATGTATATCTCTTGAGTATATGAGCATGTTTAGGGATATTGCTTGGATTTCCTTAGTATTCCTTACGGCTTAAGACTGCATATAAGATACGAAAATAAGAAAATAACTGTATGTGTTTTTAGAAAATCAAAAAAGGGTTTGGGTTAGGGCATATCTGGTTTGAAAAGCCGGTGAAATATACAAACAGTGAAGACTTTGAGATTTCTATAATAACGCAAAAGCTGAATACTGAATGTACTTAGCCAAAGTAATCCAATGCTATGAATAGTTTGATGCAATGCTATTCAGTATTAAATATAAAAAAAATGCTTCCAATGTCCTGTTGACCCACACAAGCCCCCATCTGCTCACATGGAGCTCACACTCGATGTTTTCACAGCCAGAGACAAGTGGTAGAAGTCACAGCGAGCCACAACACAATCCCCCAGTAAATACATCTTATTGATGAGAGTGAATAAAATATTTCACAGTGCGTGGAGTTGGTGTCATGTTGACAGGTACATTGACGTGAAAGGAAATAAAGAACTAGTACACCGTGACCGTTTTCACTGTGCCATTACCATTCGTAGTCGATAGCATATGAAACAAGTCGTGTGTGACTTTGGCCAATCTACAAAAATATAAATGGCTTTTTGGGAAATCAATAGAGGGACCTGTTTGTTTGCCTGGCTTAGATGTTTTTGTGTGATGATCATTTGCTAGCCTGCTGACTAATCCCATTTCATATTGTTGTGTGCTCCGGAGTGGCCCCTGCTAAGTAAGATGAACACATGTGTGAAAGTAAGTGATGGTGTAGGCCTTGTATATGCTCCGGCAGTACAAAGAAGCAGCTTTCACACATTGATCATATTCTGCCAGTGTATTAATATGCAGGATTTTTGTCGACACTATTCAAATTGATAAGTGGTGCAATGTCGGTCTTTAGCTTCATAATTAGACAATGGTTTGGAGACCATTTGTGTATTGTGTATTCAGAGGATCGTGTTGGAACATTGGGAGCTAGGCTTGAAGTTAAACTATATGGGCACATTATTAAATCTTCTGCAGACAACTAATATGTCCTCATAAAGCTTTAGAACTTTATTTCAATTTTACAAGTTTCTAGGATGATTTGAGGAATACATAAATATGATAAACCTTTATTCCCTCATTCAATTACATTTGCCTGAAGATGTATGTAGCTGAATCTGGCTTTTGATTAATTGGCAGGAGAGCAATTTGTATCTTTCTAAAAGCTCTGGGTATGAGTTGCCAAGCCATCATATGCTGCCGTCTCTCTTTAGAATGGAAGCCATTATTGTTAGTGTGAAACAATTGTCAAGGATATTAAGTGTTAATGGGCTACAGTACACTCTCATCAGATTGCGGCCTCAAGATGTTTAAAGTGAGCGTGTGTAATGATATGTATTGATATACTCATTGACACAGGAGGGCTTAAAGTGACTGCATTTGCTAAATGTTTATTTGTTTCAGTACATACAGTGCAGTACATCTGTTTGCACGTAACCCTTTACTACCCAATAGTATATAGTATTAACAGGAGTGAGTCCTGCTCTTTTAAAACATTGAATGTAGAGACATATTCCCCTACACAGGATGGCCACTTTCAGGTTGTGTATATCGGCGTTATAGCTTTGGTATGACGCACTGCGAATGGCAAGAATCAATTTATTAACATGGAAAGCGAGTTTAGGTGAATGTAATCGATTCTTTTTTTTCCACAAGGAATAATTGAACATGTTAGAAACTGAATAATACAGAGCTCATAGGACATGTACTGAGCAATTGATTTTATAACAGGGACGTACATAAATACAGGCAAAAATGGCCTAATCAATAGCCAATTTGCCCCCTTTGGCTGAGCTGACCAAATGGCCTGAAACAATGTTTTATTTATGCTGTGGTGGTAGTGCAAATAGAAGTTACAAGTTTCATTGGGTGAGGTAGATCAAATGAAATAACATCCTAACTTGTATTACTCATCAGGACAAGGACATGGGCAGACCTATAGCCGTACACATTTCTTTTTTTAAACGAGTATCAAACGAAGGGTCTATAAGATTGTAAACTTGACCTGAATTTGAAAACACGATGAATGATTGGAGTAAAAACTCTCAAAAATCACCTCTTGATATAAAGTCTTCATTACAGAATGGAGATTTTGAAATGATGGGCAGGCACTAATGATTGATGCTTTCCATTGGCATTATGGGAAGTGTAGGATTTAGTGTTTCTGAAGTTTTAACCAAACTTAAAGGAAGGACATCTCAGCCTCTGCTGTTTCAATTTGACAATTCTCTGTTAAAAATGTCTTTGCTAAGACCCCCAATTGTATTGAAGTGCAATACTAAATTGCTGGAGTGCACCTTCAAATGACTGTTATTGGTTCACTGAAGAGCAATGAAGGTTAGAGGATTGTATTTGTTACCTATGATGAATTTGGAAAAAGTGGTGGAAGTACTTTAGTCAAGTGGTGAGCTCCTAGAAAAGACAAATAGCAAGCACTTAGCCATCACTGCACAGGTTCCTTGTCTTTTTGTCAGAACTCTCTGAGTCACCTGCATGGAATGCTATCAGACTGGCTGGCTCTAGAGATGGCTCTATAGATCCGTGAGTGTGTCCACCACATGGCCCAGACTGGAATATTTGTATTTGGCTCCAAGAGGATGTATAATAACATTGGTAAAACCCTGCTTATTCCTTGAGAGGTTGATATTAATCATTGAGCATTTAGCTCAAAGCTAATAAGGGAAAATTCCATTAAAGAAAATCTTCATTGACTACTATGGCTAAAATAAAAATCAGCCAAAACACAGTTTGTGTTTTCTCATCTATAACACCATTTTCAGTCATATTTTGAGATGCTATAGAGTGGCTCCCTTGACGAAAAACAAATGTGGTCTTTCCATTGGAATTTGGAACTTCGAAGAAAAAAAAATCTGTGGAATACGTACCTTTATGATACTTAGACGTTTTGTTCACCAGGACAATCTCCGCATATTAACACTACCTTTGTAGATGTTGAAGCTTAAATGCAATCACCAGAAGTAAATAGCAGTCGTAATGCTATAAAAAACACTATTTCAGTCACACATGTTCACTTCCGCTAAGCTAACTGTGGCTGATGTTCGGCTTGATGATGTTTAGTGGTTTCATGTAGCCACCTGTTAGCAACCGCTGTATTTTAAGACACATAAAAGCCATAAATGTTCACCAGTGGGGTGTCTACTGACAACTGTTATGTTGTAAGCTTGTATTACCTCTCAACAAGACCATTGACTTTGAAATGAGGGAAGCCTGAAGTGCTAACATGCTAACACATTTCTGGTAACAAGTAATAGAACAAGTAAGTTCTGTCTTTGAATCACATCTACCATAGAGCATAGCGCCCCCCGACTACCAAGAGGGGAGACTCATCCAAATGTATTACAGTGATTTATTTGTACCTTCATGTCTTAATCATCACACTTTTCTCAGCATGCTTTGGTATGATTATTATCCCTGGGCGCTCGTGACAACCAGGGGCAGAAGGAGTCACAACTTTTCATTCTCAATAACTACAAATTGAATCTTTGCCCTTTACATTTATGATGCTTTGAGCCATGACATGCACACTCATCTTTCTGCTCTGTTCCAGTAATGATGCAGTTCTTGGTCATGATATTGCTACGGGTCCATTTTAACCACCCTTGCCAATAAATTTGCATATAATTTCAGCCACCTCTAACATTTCATATTATTTGCATAATCTATCTGACAAAGCTAGCAGATGACTGGGTGCAAAGAGTCGATATATGGCTTTCGCAAACAGATAAAGTGGTCGCTAGGAAATGGGGGCCCTTACACAGCAGCATAATCAGTCCAGGGGCCTAGGAACTCGTTACAAGAGTTGCATTTTAAAAGAGATCACTCACAAATAAAAACAACCTTGCCCACCTAAATGAACGCCGGCATGAAAGCAAAAGCAAAATGAACTATAACGAAAGGCCTGATGCGCCTTTACTTTTAGATTATTCTTTCCATCTCGCACAAATGAAAGCTTTTAGCCATTTGTGGCCAAACAAATATGCTGTTTTATGCATCCATTAGGGTTAACTAAGACCCTGATGTTACATGCAAGTTGGAATGTGTTTTCCTTTTTAAACACAGAGGAGGCAATCAGAGCATTCATAAAAGAACCACGAGTCCCATGTATTTGGTTTTCTTTTCTGAGTACAATTTGGCCACTGCCTGAAATACATAAACAACTCTATGGTACTGTTTCTTGTTATTTTCCCTCCATTTAATTGAGTTTGTATGGACGGGAAAGGGATAGGTACATCGAAAAAAGAGAGGAGCATTCTGCATTTCGAGAATAAAGTGAAGATGTCAAGAAAGATGTGGAGGTGTCGAAGACTTGTGAGCATGAGTTCTGAAAGTTTGACTTTGTTTCTGGAGATTTGGACTTAATTCTCTCTTATTTCCCCCTCGTATGACTGATCCTCATACTCTTCCACTAGTTTGCCATTAATATTATCTTGTTATATAAGGTGTAGGGGAATCAGAAACAGGATACAAAGAAAATATACTATGCATTGATATCTTTAGACTCCTTGGTTGCATCAATGCTTTCCATCAAAAAAAGCCCCTTTTGTGTTCCTACCCGACGAGTGAATGAAGGAACACGGCATCCGAGCAGCCTTGACAAAGTTGCAAGTGTATTAATAAAGCTAACGGTGGGATAAATTAGCATTAGCGGCTTTAATGAAGGGTGGAGAGGGGGCCAAGGTGTCACCACAGTGAGTGTGGGAGAAGAATAGCTGTATGCTCGCCTCTGACAAAGCGCTTACTCACTCTATCTCGTCCATTAGGCGTCTGCATGGAGCTGAAAAAACACAAAGGAGTCTGCTAATGCATAGATAACCTAGAGGTCTCTCTTTCCGTTTCCTTTTTTCACGCATTTGCATCCATTTCTGTTCTTGCCCTAACACACCCTTTGTTCCTACACTCATCTTCTGGTTTCCATATCCACAGCTGAGATCTATTATCTTTAGTGACGTATTGCTGAGGTTTCGAGTGTCCTCCAGTGGTGTGTGGGTCTCAACTCCCCTTTATAAAGGCCAAACCTGAGCCAGGAGCCACCGAAGATGGATTGCATAAAGATGTGGTCATTTCGAAAAATGATGAAAAAACCTTACTGTACATCTCATGCATGGGCCATTTATGGTACTAATTCATTCTTTAGAACCTGAGGAGATTCATGAGTGTTTTATCACCTTACACCGGCCTGTAATCGCTTGTTGAAAATGCATTGATCTGAGATAATGGGCTAATTAAGTGCAGTTCAGTGTGCAAATGGAGAAAGGGGATAGGCAAAAAAGTCTCCATGATAATCATAAAAAATGCATAATTTCCGAATTAATTCTCACTTGATGTCCATTCTTTAAGGAATTCATTTATGCAAATAACTAAAAATAACGGCAGTGTTGAAGACAGTTTTGGGTTTGCTTGTCAATGTTTTAAAAACATTTCCTGTGATTTCTCGGTTGGGTTTTTTCAGTTGGATCATTTTAAAATCTAGTTTCTACAATGAACCAAAGCTTCAACCAAAAATACTTTTGCTGCTTAAATCAAACAACAGACATAAACCCTGTCAATTTGCAGGCCCTTTCTTTCACACCCACTACTCACCATGAACACTTCACCATAAATTGCACAGCACACAAATAAAGCCCTTCCTTTGTTTGAAGAATGATGCTAATTTCCTCATCCTACAAACACATTTATGTAAACATAATCTAGGAAACAGGGCTGCTCAAAACACATGTTTTCATAGGGACTATTTATTTGATATGAAGTAGTTTTGGTGAAAGTTAATTATCTAGATTGATACGGATTTCTTTTTTTAGCGACGCGCATTACTGTTGACTTTTTAACCCTAATTCTAACAATATATTTAACCCTCCTATTGTCTTCGCCCGCCCCCCCCCCCCCCCCCACCACCCTTACTTTGGTGTTCGGGTGAAATTTGACCGGTCCTTTTTTAACTGCTATTACATTAACACAAAAAACATTAATCATCCCCAAATGTCATTTAACACCCTTTCAAACAGTACATATTGTATCAGACTACTGGTATACATGAACAACTGCAGTAAATATACAAAGAATAGACACTGAACATGTATTGCGTGTGCCAGGTGTGATCCATGTGGGGGGATGGGCACATAAGAGCGGGAAATGTGTCAAATTGTTCTGTGTGTGTGTTTGTGAGTGCCAAGTGTGCCAAATCGCGACCCGACGTTTTGAACCACTCAAATCTATTAAACAATATAAATACTAACATATCAACTACGCATTTTGGTACACTCTGAGAGGAAAATAAATACATCTATTACCGACATATTAATAATATTTTATGCCATTGTTTGTTTTTCACTTTGTTCTGACAGCTGAACTTGCTGCTCCACACAGAGAGAAGAGCAAATAGCAGATAGTCTGTGTGACTTACTTTAAATTGTGGGTAAGGGTAGATAACTCCCATTGTTCTGTGACCTGTCAATCATCAGACCGGGGGTCATATTTCATTATGTGTTCATTTCTATCTGAAGTTGAACGCATGGATGTATAAAGAAGAGTTCTCCCGCAAAGTTATTCTCCGTGGGGACTTCCGGCAACAATCTTGATTCTGATTGGCCAGAAGACTCGAAAGAACATCAGCAAAGATATTTTATTGAGAAGATGATCACTACGTGACAGAAGTTTTCAAAACCGTTTATGGTCTCCGGTACTTGCAGTCCAACGCCGACTGCATGCACAGCGTTAGAACATCGGGCGTTTTTTTCTTTTCTTCACTCACACATCCGCGACCCACTCGAAACGGGTCCGCAACCCACTTTTGGGTCGCGACCCATCAGTTGAGAACCACTGATCTAGAGTGTGTGTGTGTGTGTGTGTGTGTGTGTGTGTGTGTGTGTGTGTGGTGTGTGTGTGTGTGTGTGTGTGTGTGTGTGTGTGTGTGTGTGTGTGTGTGTGTGTGTGTGTGTGTGTGTGTGTGTGTGTGTGTGTGTGTGTGTTTGATCTGATCCAGATGGTTACTAATTCCTTTTCTTTATGGCGGTCTTGACCGGGAACACCATGGTGTTACAAAGTTGACTAAATCATCCAAAATGCAATGAAAGTGGTGATCAGCAATTTGATATGTTCAAATGTCTCCTGTGAAGGATATCATGAAGCCTTAATGCAATCGAATGTAAAACAAAAAAGTTATGATTGATGAAAGTAGTAAATCGGTCAGATTTGACCCAAAGACAACAGGAGGGTTTTTAAAATAACATTATAATAGACTAGCCTACTTACTGGATTCCTAAGAATAAACTACTGCCATCAAAACGACCATCATAGGGACTTTTAACTTATACCTTCTTATCAAACATTATCATTGTTGTAATTAATGTCACCTGAAGAAAAAAACGATGATTATTATTTAGGAAAGTATTTGCATTGTTTGTATAAAAAGAAAAAAGACAGAGCCCATGATGAAATCTGTGTGACTGCTTCAGCTCGCTCCCCACTAAAGATACTACACTATAGTGTGTGATACTTCAAACTAGGATCATATTTCATCTATTAAAACTGTATTGGCAACAATTGGGCGATTTTGAATGAGGTACCCTAAGACCCTTACACATATTGTACAAATTGTTATTTTTTAAAAGAACTAAATAAAAAAGAGATAGAAAAACCTAATATAAGAATCATGAGGAACATATTGATTGAAAAGACGTACAGAACCCAGTTGGTAGGACGTTAAGCACCACAAACCAAATGACCTTCACCTGCATTTTATTGGGGTTCAGTCATCTCTGACGTGAATGTCTCTGAGCCTGGCCAAATAAAAAGACTATACTGTATGCATGGGTAGATACCAATAAGAATCAATAAGAAAAGTTAACTTGTGTTTTTGGTTGAACAAAATCCTGAATGTAGGTTTTGCGTAGTGGCAGACTGAGGATTTCTGAGGACAAAGGGCCAACAAAAAGGGGCACCAGCTACACAAAGGGGCACCAGCTACACACAGGGGCACCAGCTACACACAGGGGCACCAGCTACACACAGGGGCACCAGCTACACACAGGGGCACCAGCTACACACAGGGGCACCAGCTACACAAAGGGGCACCAGCTACACACAGGGGCACCAGCTACACACAGGGGCACCAGTGCACGGAAACATTTAGTTTAATTCACATTTCAGCAGCGCACCCACCATTTGTTTTGTTTTTTAAACTCAACGATGGGTAACTTTTCTGACAATTACGGCTTGAACCCCAAAAGGTAAGAAGGGAGGCATCTTTCATTAAAGTGCCCTGTGACTCCCAGTTGTTAAGCGTTTCAATGGATTAGAAAAAATAAAATAGAATATTCTACTCCCTATTTGAATGCATTTATTAGTCAGATCAAAATGACAAAGGGTTAGGTTAATCTTAAATGAGTTATTTCCTTTAAACCAGGCTCCTGAGTTCTCAATATGTGGTGAGTCATCAGGCGAGCCTCTTGACATGAGAAACTGTATCGCTCTTAGGTCACTGATTGCATGCAATTACACTGCACTCTATAAACTCATTTAAAAGGCCCACCCTAATTGAATTATTTTCAGATTAGTTTTTGGTTACTCTGCCTCCCAAAATGAATGGTTTACACGCTGGGATATAAATGACCGAGGGGGTAATAGTCGGTACAAGGAGAACATGTTCCCCTTACCTTTATAGTATTGTGACGATTCTCAAATAAAAACCTCTCGGAACATCTTCGAGGTGATAACAATTTTGGAACACTTATCTGAGTCACCTTCAGTTACTGTGCACTTAGTGCAATGTTCTTTGAGTGCTTTCCAATGTTTTCCTGACCTTGGCTTTGCCTCTCAGGCGTTATTTAGGCTACCTCATCTTATTAGTGATGGTTTTTCAGGGCTGTAGGAAACTGGAAAACTACAGTTTTCAACTACACTCAATATTGCTGTAAAAAGACAAAACTGTATAATTGCAAAGGAAACAAAAAAAATCTGAATGAATATCTTATTAATGCTAATACAGCAATAGATCGTAGTACAAGGAGCACATTTGTATCTGAACTCCTTAGGTAAATAGTTTTATATTTGTATTGCACATTCTTAAATTCGTTTATCATGTTCATTTAAATATTCATAATGTATTTTATTTTTATTTTATCTTTCAATGGAACTTTCATTTAACTTTTTATATTTATATCGTTTTTTCTATTCTTTTTTAAATACTTTTTTTGCACATTTTTATGTTAGCTTCTTGTGTTTATACAAATATTTTGTATTCTATTTTATCAAATATTTTATTGGACATTCTACTTGACTTTCTTATGATTATATACATAGTTTTATTCAATTATTGTAATCACGCAAACCAATTTCCCCCGGGTAAAAATATTTCTGATTCTGATTACATTTTAAATGTATTTTAATCACCCCACTCCTCCACCTTCACACACAACACAACACACACACCACACACACACACACACACACACACACACACACACACACACACACACACACACACACACACACACACACACACACACACACACACACACACACACACACACACACACACACACACACTCATTAAGCCACACCTTTGGCCTTACCAGCAGTGTTCCTTACACTCCCTAAATTCCTCCCTAAGCTCAAAGCTAAAAAACAACCCAGCAGAAAACCACAAGAACCATGCATCACCACAGACATCCACACCAAGCATGACCCCTGTTGTCCTGTCGAAACACTGATAACACGTTACTCTTTCGAAAAAACCCTTCAGTTTGAGGATGACGATCTCTCACACACACAGCCTCCTGCACAGCCACAGATAAACAGCGTGTGACTCACAGACTTTAGAGGAGCAGGAGAAGGTGAGTTGTGCCCTTCCACTCAGGACCTGAGGATCCTGAAATGACTCATCTGAGAGAATGCGTTTAATCCAATTTGGAGGCGTCTGCCACGGCTGCACCAGGTTTTATGATTGAACCTGTTATCTATCTGTTAATCTAGTTATTGTCACCTAGAAGCAGCATTACAAAGATTATGAGCAGCATAAGGGGAAAGAAGTCATGAGTAAAGGGCACTGAGTTCATGATGATTTGCAGCTAAATTGAAGCTTAAAATAAGATTGTGTAAATGAGTTATTTTATCGCACAAATTCTTATTATCATGGTGGAAAAATCACACGTTTTGATAACTATGTGCCTTTATCTTGCTATACTTTAGGACATCCTATCTCATGTAGACTGCAGAGCGCACAAATTGAGTGGAAATATCATAAAACACATTTGATTCCTCCCCATATCCCGCATCTCACATGCACGTTTGCACCAATACAAAGTGTTGATATGATGCGCTTTATATCCAAATTCCCATCATATCAGATCAATTGAGCATATGATTACTATTGTTCCCATCATTTGTACTCGCAGGGTTTCTTTTAATTGGGAACGTTTTAGCACCTGAGGGTAGATCATTTCCCAGCATCTGATCTGCCCTCATAGAGGGACGCATACCAACAATTATCTCATGTATAAGCCCCATGAAGCTGTCTTAATGGCTGCAAAATCATCTTCTCCCTGTGCAACTTGCATGATAGCACACTGAGTTAGAGAGACACATTGCCTTCGATGCTGATACACTGTCACAGAAGCTGATGCAGGATTAGATGTGATGTGGTCTGTGGGTTAAAAGAAAAATGGTGGATGCTGGAAGTATTTTGATATGAGACCCAGAAAAAGAGTTGCATGCACTGACACAAGAAGTTTTAATACTAAAATCAAGCGAACCCCTCTAGAATGCATTCTGAAAACCGGAAAGAAATGTCATATTATCAAAAATCAGCTCTTGACTTTTAAGGTTTTAACACAAAGGGGACATTGCGCCCTTTATGACGGACTCCTGCAGTGTTGCTTCTCACCAGAAGTGAATAGCTGAAATTCTGCAGAGTGTGAGGCAGCTGACATGGTGTCATCATCATTGATCTGGTCACTGTTAAGCTGCGTTGACACCTGCACTAATCCATTGGACATGCACCCGGTAGGGGGAAAGCAATCTTGGAAAGCTGGACATGCTCGCCACTTTTATCAAGGTGAGGCTGGATACAAGTGCAAAGATACTTGTGTGGAATATCTGGTAACTTTGCTGTGATTCATCATGTTATCACCAAGACGATTTGCAAGCGGCCTTAATGAATATTGACACAGGGCAACAAATCCTGTACTCCGTTTTTAGTTTAATCTCAGCACAGCAAGCGGTAATCTTATGAACTGATAAGAGAGAGATGCTCATGTCATAATGTACTGGCACAAGACGAAATAAATTAATTGCAAAGGAAATCTGCCAAAAATGTGATTGGATTAAGTGAAACTGATTTTAGATTATTAAGAAATATAAAATATTTGTATGGAAATGCATATATCAAGCGGCCTGTTGTGGGATACACATATTTAGATTTCTGTTGGGTTTCTAACATTTAAAAAACAAAGAAACTAAATCATCCAATCATGCCACTTTCTGTAGTAAAATCCATTATTATAATTAGTGTATTAGATTTATAAAATACTGTATTTGACTGCTTCCTGTAAATATGTTTCATCCAACATTTCCCCTGTGTGAAGTCATCTATCTGTAAATGGCACATTAACCACCCAACAGCCCCCCCCCCTCCCCCATCTGCGCCAGTATAGTCTTTACTGATAATGGGAAAAAAGATTATGCACATTAATTTCCATGATCATTAAAATCATTATTACCATGCTTAGCATATTAACAGCGTTCACTACTTTTCCCCCCAATTGTTTGAGGCTGACACCTGTACACCTATAACATGGCTTTTCAATCTTCTTTCAAGCGTGTGATGTATTTAATCGGACAATACTCCAAAATTCATAAAAAGGGCAAATTAAGATGCGTTTGAAGTGGCATTCACTCGTGCTATGTTGATGAATTAAGCTGAAATATTAGTGAGAATTTGAGGAACGATTCCAAAATCCAGCTTTTTCAGTGTATTTTATAATACTTTTTGGATTGTTGGTCGATTTCATATATTTATACTGTATTCTATTAGACTAAAATCAGGTACGCCTTTAACTGCGTTCTCAGCATGATCCGAGACTTTCTCTCTTGTTAATTGAGTAATTATCAGGTGCGTTGTGGGTACTGCTGACTGTGACTGTGGTGCCTTCAGAGCTACAGGGAGACAATCAGAGTAATGGAAAAAAAAAAATGACTGCAGGTGAGTGTTATTTACAGCGTCACCTCCGAGGTCAAAATCCAAGATTACAAAGCCGGAAAGAAGAAACGAAAACGGGAGAGAAACCCAACAGTGGTTGCCCTTTAAAAACAAAATCCCCAAAGGATCTATTAGCCACGGTTCCTGCATTGAAGACACAACAAGTCCTTACCTAATTAACTCTTTTTGAAGTCACACACAGATAAGCTCACACTCATATACAAAAAAAGTCACCGTTGAGCACTTCCTTACCTGTTTCTGTGACGTAAAGATCTCTCAGTCCTCCTTCTGTGCTTCAACAGGAGAGTTTGAGTGGCTCAGCTCGTATCCTCAGGCTAAGGGTTTCAACAACTGATCGCATGCCTCCTCTGAGGCTTCTTATAATGGCACACCCCTTCCCTCCTGGCTCAACCCTCCAGTTCTCCCCCCCCCCCCCCTCCCTTCCCCTGTGTATCACCATTCACATCACCATAGAGGAGGGTAAGAGAGAGGGGTGGATTCCCCCGTTCTGTCACGCACAAACCCCGGACAACCCATGACCCGTGCTGACGTAGGAGGCGATGCCTACGCCACCGCTTTTATCTTCATTGAGCCAACTAATGGGGCTCTAAAAAATACGCATTATCCACAGTGAGGTTGAGCCGGAATTTCTACGTCTAAGGTGTCCATAAAACTCACAACCTCGACGCCAACCTGCAGCCAAGGTCAGGGAAACAATATCCTAATCAAATCAGATGTTTTTCTCTGAAAGTTTCTAAAAGAAGCACCCGTGGAGAACAACAAGCCTTTTTTTTGTTTTCAATGAGATTTTATACTTATTTTGAATGACAGTAAGAACATAGAGAGAGCTGGGTATGAATGTATGGAGTGTGAAGTCAGCCTAGGTCTGCAGACGGGAGGTTAATGTGAGTCGTGCGGTAGATATTGAGGATGGAAAACAAGACCTGTTCTAAGGTCCCAGGGGTCTCTCTGTGAGTACAAACATATCGAGTGTTCAGTTAAAATGGTGATGTTTGGGAATGGAGATGAAGTTAGAAAACAAGTCAGGGGGATAATCAAAGTCATTTGGATACATTGGCTCAGAGCCAGCAATGCCAGTCAAATATTTTTAAATCCATGGAGTAGATAAAGTAGAGTGGCCCAAGAGTTGTTCACCAACGTCAATAGGATTCATCCTCTGGGGACTATGAATGTATGGATAGCATGTCATGGTAATTCTTTCAATTATTGTTATGGTATCTTTGTCAAGATTAAAGTTTGGAACTGACCATCTGAATCTTAAGCCATGCAGCTTGTGTGGCTTGGAAGCAATTGATTGTTATCTCTACCAAACGTAAGCCTGTAGGGAAATAAATGACTGTCAGCAGCTTATCTGGCATGGACGAGAGCAGCGCTACGTCACTGCCTAACAAAATGTTGCCCCCCCCATTTTCCTGTGAAAACAAAGAATATGCGGCAGGTGGAAAATAATAGCTTAATCATGCTTGAAAGCTGCTGTGTCGTGTATTGCGTGTCAAACAAAACAAAAAATCCAAAGGTACGATTATCTTTGCTTTCACTAAGAAAAAAAGACGATAAAAGAAAAGATCTGTAGCTTCAGGACACCCAAAGAGAGGACGAAGAGCGGTTACAGTGGGTCCTGTCAGTGAATACGTCTGTGGGAAACACTTCACCACAGCTACATTATGACGCTAATGAGGTTGATGTCAATACTAGTAAACATCTGTTATCTTAAAAGTCAAAATAGTGAATGTAGATGCTGCATTGAAATATAAAACACAGACAAACCAAGAAAATCCCAGTTTAGGTGTTGCCTGCTGCCTGACAGGACATCGTTCACCTATTGCGTCTGATTTCATCATATATCATCGCCGATCATCAATCGTAAATTAAATTGTGGAATTGATTGCCCGACTAACTGTTGTATTTGTGCACCTTGTAATACAAAAATGCAAGTATTCCTAATTTCTTAAATCTGACTGGTGAAGACCGTTCAATTTGTATTTACTGCCAGTCAATGACATCATTTATTTTCATCCGGAAATGGGCGTGGCCATTACGTAGAAGTAAAGTCCCTCGTTGAGATGCTCTCAAGTATACAACTCAAGCCATCGGCCTAATATATATATGCACATTTACGCTTCTATGCTCAAGGACCCCCTGTGGTCATTAATCTTAAACCAACTTTATTGACTATAATATTCTTTAATTGAATGCTGACTCCACCCTTCTCTTAAGGACACACCAAGCCGCTTTTGGCCGTCGATGGGCGTCAGGCCGACGATGAGCGTCAACATGCCCTACTCAGATTGGTGTGTCCCGCACCGTTGTGTCTTTTCAGCTGTGCCGACACCTTTTCGGCCGAAAACCCAGTCGGCCAAAGGCTGTCGGCAAAATAAATCACTCTGATTGGCTGTTCAGCTAGCGAATCAGTGCATGAGAAGCGCAACAGAAGTGAGGGACCCAAACAAACTATTAAGAAGGCAAATCTGAGATTTAATTTAACTCCAAAGCCCCATGAGCTTCTAGTTGTAGAGTGAAAATGGAACGCACACGTTATTTGTTGTTTGTTTGTATCACGCAGTCTGTTCTTCTTCTCTCGGTTATCACGCAGTCTGTCTTCCGGTTGTTGCCTCTTTTGAATGACGAATACACACTACCGCCGCCTGCTGGTAAGTAGAGTTATTGCCACTCACGCATGCAAAGTTTGTACGTGCTTCTTGGCCGTTGGCTAAAGTCTGAAGTCTGGGGTCCTTCTGTGTCAGTTCTTTGGTGTCAGCTTGGTGTGTCCGGGCCTTTAAAGGCTCAGTAGGGGCTGCAAAGGATCAAGTGTTGCTTCAGTAGCATAACCCATTACCTGCAATTGGGTAGGCTAAAAACATGCCATTATGTATTCTGTTTAAGCACACATGTTCACCTTTGTCATGGCTCAAAAACTCTATTCATAAAATAATATGGTCTCATGTTGAACGGGAGCATCTACAGATGAATGACTTCACCATTTGTTATGATCCACCAAGGTAAGGCATTATACAAAACTAATACGTTTTGACTTTGACATGCTAAGGAAATACCAAAATGTCTTTGATAATAATACCCACAGCACTTCTTTGATCACACCAAATTCATCTCCCTCCCCATTGTGAGCTGTCATTAGCTTTAGCTCCGCGTAAAAGTGTGAATGCTGGCCCTGATCCTGTGTGGGGTCTGATAGTGATGGATGAATTGTGTACATAGACAGGGCCCCCGGTGCGGCCGAGATAAGGAGCCCAGAAGAACAAGCAGCCGTTGCGAGGCCTGTCTGTCATTGATATCGCTGCTATCCACTGGCTGTCCAGTGTACATAAATGCTTCCTCTGGTGCCCCCAGGCAGTGATTAGCTCGATGACGGAGAAGGTCCAGCTTAACATGACCACCGCATCACGTTAAAACCACGTCCAGCTTTGGTATGGATGATCTTTAAAAAAATGTGAAGACATAATAAGCATCAAAGCCATTTTAATTCCTTGTTGTCTTAAAATGTGGGTTAATCGAACTGAAAAGAGAGTATTTTGACAAGAAATTAGACATGGGAGAGTTTTATCTGAATTTAGACAGTACGCTTGTTTTCTTACCTTCACTGTTAAGCTTTGTCTTTAGTCTCTGTTCACAAAATCTGTAAAATAAACCAAGAGTCAAAAACATTACTGTTCAAACATATAATCTTACATGTTTTAAATATAAACATATTTCTGGCATCAAGCACAGTCCGAACCGTTACAGTGTTGAAGAAATGCTGCGTTCTAAGACTGAAGCTTTCATCATTCACTTATTCTCCAAAAGGATTAGAAAAGCAAATCATCTTCTATAGAAATGTGTAATTGGTTTCCAAACAGCCATATCACAGCATTAAAGCTTTCGGATTCATTATTAAATGTATTGATTTTCATCAATGGAAACCTGATAAATAATAACAATTATTTCTATCAGCACTTTAATCAATTATGCCTTTACCATGAATCAGCGAATGGTCAATAAACAACACCTTATAATGGAAGGTGTTTTATAAGCACTGTTCCCCACTTTTTTGGGGGGAGAGAATGATAGCTAACATAAAAGCAGAACGTGTTAATGCAATCGGTGTAAAATAAATGCATTATTTGTCCCAAGAGAATTCCCTATAATTAACTCAATTTTGAAACTCGCACTGCAGTTCAATAACGATGGAGATAAAAAAACACACATGTGCCAAACCACATTAAAATGAAGACCCATCTTCACCAAATTGACAAAACATAGGCAGCGTTAACTAAAAGCGCTACATAAACAAAAAGCTGCAAATAAGAAGCTCAAAACACAACGGAAATGGGGACTATAAAAAGTGATACACATAGCTGGGAAGGCCTGTTGACGTTCAGGGATTATAAAGTTGGCCAACTGTCACTGTTGGCAGAGTTATTCTGATTTAAAATTCAAGTTATTTTCAGAATATTTGTGATGACTAGGTTAGCTAGGTTAGCTAGGTTAGCTAGGATAGCTAGGATAGCTAGGATAGCTAGGATAGCTCGCTAGCTTACAGCAGATCTGCAAATATATATTGGAAGGGATCAAGCGATCACATTGACAAAATAAACCAATTAAACATTTTAGGTAAGTTTCCAGTGACAGTTATAGTTGACCAACTTTATTTTTCCCAAACGTCAACAACGATCCGGTCCCAGCTGTGTGCATCACTTTTAAGTGTACCCGCTTCTGTTCTGTTTTGAGCTTCTTCTTTTTTTATTTGCAGCGTTTTTTGCATGCTACACTTTTACTAAACACTGCTCATGTGTTGTGAAGTTGGTGAAGATGTTTCACATTGAAATGAAACACATTTGCATGTGTTTCAGCACATTTGCATTTTTATATATACACGTCGTTTTCAAAAGTGCAGCGCGTTTCTCCTAATGGAATTGTTTTGGGCTGTTGTAGCGCGTTTGCACCTGTCGGCCACCATACCAATCCGCTGTTTAAAGGGGACCTATCATGCAAAATGCACTTTTGTACGTCTTTCATACATGAATATGTGTCCCCGGTGTGTCAGAGAACTCACCAAGTGTCAGAACACACAACCCTCTCTCTTTTCCTCCATACCCAAATCTCTAAAAACGGGGCTGCAACGGATCTGATACAGACTGATACAGATTTGAAATTGTTCTAACGTCAGAAACAGGGAGCTCCGCCTATATGGCCAACTCTCCACCTATCAGGGGAATGAGAGGTTGCGTGGCATGGTAACAGCATGGTAACAGCATGGTAACAGCATGGTAACATGACGCTTGTGCCTCGCCCCCCTCCTTTGCAGGGGGCGTGGTCAGCTGCAGCTCATTTGCTACAGAATCAGCCCTTGTGAAGACAGGGCTGGAATAGAGCAAATAGAGCGAAATGAGGTATGGCTAAAATGCATGATCTGTTTGGTATCTTCACAGACATGTTTTATATAGGTATGGCCCTACAATATATGTTTCAAATATAGCATGATAGGTCCACTTTAAATTAAACACCTCGTTTTCTAATCTCCATCTCAACCAGCTGATGTGTTTTACCATCCTCCTCCTCAATGAAACCCAATGATGTAAAACCAGGGGAGCAGAGGGGAGGAGTGGGGGTTCTGCAGAGGTTTATGGCGACTCTGGGCTTCCACCTGTCAGGACACAAGTGACAGTTATTAACAACAGGACCCGAAATGAATTCTGTCAGAGAAGGAATTGCATTTTCATCCCGAAAGCCACCTCCATTTTGCATGGAAGAAGAATTACACCTCTACTCGAAAAACTGCAACCGTCTGAAAAGTTTTATATCAGAGCGTAAGCATTTAGTGCAGGGGTGGGGAACCTGCGACCCCCGGGCCGTATACGGCCCGCGAGACAATTTGGTACGGCCCTCGAGGTAATTTATAAACACACGCAAAAAAGAAAAAAATTAAAGAAATCTAGACTGCAAAAAAATTAAACAAGCGAGTGCCTGTTTTTCCTAGCCAAGGTCGGGATCCTTGAACACAACACAAGCCTAACGTGTCATCACGTGGTATATGTCTCGACTGACAAGGGTGCAGTTCTGACGGAGAGCACCAGAACGCCGCTCCTGCACTTCCGTACACATGCCGCATTTTTTACGTGGCTGTGTCTTTAGTTGTAAACCCAGTGGCGATCTGTTCATCTGTCATACTGATCATACAGTCAATAACTTTGTTGCTATTAGCATCTGATTAGCTAGCTATGCTAACGAATATAAGAAGCTTTTTCTACTACCAGTGAGGTAAAGGCACATCTTTATATGATCATTATAGTTATACAAAAATAAGAGAATAAAGTAAACAGGTATAACATACTATATGACGGTAACAAAAAGTTGTTATTAATAAACAAGAATACAGTTTGAAAGGGAAGTGATTTGTCAAATATCCATAAAGAAAAAGAAATCTGCTTACGGTTCTGTTTCATCTGGGTGTTGAGAGATGTATCCATAGATCTCTTAATGTTGCTCTCAAAGTGCAAAAATCTTCATGTCCACATTAATAGGAAACTAAATACATTTGCACACATCTTGTGTCCATATCTTTCTGTTTTGGTAGTCATGCCACAACCGTGCACGTAAATGCATGTGCGAGTCATGGTAAGATATCTGGATTAAAAGGTTGCTTTTTCTTTGCACAGCATGAAAGAAAGGTGAAATGAATGGGCTGTGATTTTAGTATTTTTAAGCAGAGGTCAATCATTTGTACGGCCCTCGGAGGATGTTGAAAACATTGAAATGGCCCTTGAGAGGAAAAAGGCTCCCCACCCCTGATTTAGTGAGACACCCAGCAGTATTTCATGCGTTTGAACTGTGTGTATTGATTTCATTGCATAACTCCCTGCAAATATAATAGTTTAAATGCTGCTGCAGTTACAGAGATGCTTCCCAAACCAAAAAAGAGAATCTTATTTCTAATTAAAAAATGAATGTAAGAACATACACAATTAAAGATGGTGGCAGACAATGTTGCAGACTCCAGTAAAAAAGCTAGGCTTACTGAAGAAGAAGATCATTTGTAAAAGAGTGACTGCTGGGAAATTGCGTACGGGATGCTGTGACGATGTTTACTCTTTGTGCGGGGAGTGCAAGGATAGACCTCGGGATTAAATGCTAGGGTTTTGACCTCAATCAAGGAAATAATTACTGTTGCCCCTCCTGTTGGTGTACTCCATAATTAGTAGGCAAAGCCCCCACAGAAACACAATTAGTCTGAAAACAGAGGTCATTAAACTATAATTCTTATAGGGCTCGTCAACATCTTTTTGGCGTGCCTGGAATGCTTTATTGAAATTGTTGGGAAGTTCAATCCTGGCACATTCACCGCAGAATTTTCCTTAATAAATTCTCCCTACAGAATGCACTTTGCCCAATGTCTACATCCAAATATCTGTCAGAGGAAGTGAGATATGGTAATAGAATAGAGGGCATTTGCTTCAAGATAAGTCAAGTGTGACTGACTTCATATATTCCTAGAGTAATGAAGAGGATTCATGATTGGCATCACTGATAACAGCTATGGATCACATAAGCTCTAACACACACACACACACACACACACACACACACACACACACACACACACACACACACACACACACACACATATATATCACACACATATATCACACACACATACACTTCAAAGTGTCTTCTTTCAGTGTTCTATAGTGCAGTGAATCACCATGTATCCTATTATATTCTCTCACAAACACACTCACACAAACACCGTTGCTGTTATCTGTCATCACCACGGTTGCTGCTCCACATCCAAAAACAAGTCGATACTGATGCAGCACCCACTCATTGTGTGTGTGTTTGTGTGCTTTTTTTTCCCTTTTGTGATTAAATGGGACTGCAGCAATGAGGGAAGTTTGGTGTTTTTGCACTTTCGGTGTTTTTTTCTCAAATGAAATGGCTTGATTACAAAGTGTCCTAGCTCATAATGGAATTGCCTACCTATTCAGATGCACTTTAAGGCATTATCTGCACATCTATCATGTTTTTTTGTCTATATAAAAACTGAGCACCCACTGAAGGGTTCATATTTTCAGTCTAATGTTTCCTGGATTTTGAATTTATCATAATAGACTATATGCCAATGGCTATTTAAAGCAGTTTTTATATCTTATATCTAATATCTGAAATACACTAGTTCTTTGAAATATGTCAAGCTTATAAGGTTTTGTGATAATGACCTATAACAATATGAACCCAAATAGTATGGGGAATTAACTATCAATTAAATGTAATATATAATATCATGTCCAAATGAAACATTTTCCATTGTTTTTTCATTCAATAATCACTTTATTAAGTAAATTAAACATTGTTTCCCCTTAAAGCAAGAGGCAGGCAACACCATTGCTTTCCCTCGCTTTTGAATTTTTACATTTTTAGCTATTATGCAACTAGTGGAAAGAAAACTTCCAAAATACACATTTAAGTGTTTATATAAAAGTAATCTTTAGATAATGCCTAAAAGGCATGATTCATGGTGTCAGCCTATTTATTAGTGCCTCTCTTTTTTTAAAAAGTAATGCTTCATTCAGCATCTGTTTCCTCACCTATTAAAAAGAATAACCCCCTCTCTACATGTGATTATTTATTCCGTTTTTGTTTTGTTTTTTGTGGTGGCTTGAATCAGCTGAGATGACACCTACGTCACTTCCGGAAAAAAAATACGGCCCCGCCCACTTGTTGTGGAAAACTGAAAACAACGCTGTCTTTGAATGGAGGTCAAATTCTGTTTTTGCCAATCCGATCAGAAATGTAAGAAAACCGTGGATTTTTGGATCTTCAAAGAGCCCGATTACGATGGACAGTCAGGCAAAGAATTACATTAAATCATTTGAAATCGACGATCGGCCCGATATATGATTAAATTAAAATCAGTAGGTGAGGCCATAATTTCGCTGTGAAGCGGAAAATAATTGTTTTATCATGCCAAAAAGCTGCTGTGTCGTTTATTGCACCTCAAACATTAAAACATATCCAGAGTTACGTTTTTCTGTACTTCCTCTAAGAAAAAAGGACAGTAACAGAAGAGCTCTGTGGCTTCAGGCTTGATTGCCATTCAAATGAATGTTGTTTTCCCCCAAAAGTGGGCGGAGCCGTCATTTTTCCCCGGAAGTGACGCATATGTTACTCATCTTGCTTGAATGGTTACCAACCAATCACAACGCGCGGCTGTATTTCCGTAGCCAATCAAAATGCACGTAAACACAGCGGGACATTCTGAATTCAGACACGGAAGTCTGTCACATCTGTTCAGTGTTTGTTGTTCTGATATTTCATTATCTCTTATCTGTTTATCAAAAATTAAACGTAAAATACGTTGAATATTGTGATATATGGTGTTTCAATCAAGTAGGTAGCAGATTCAAGTCGATTCACTGCTGGTAATGTAGGCGGAAGTTTTCTGGGTAAGTTTGAAATCATAATAACGTTTCGCCTGGTTGGCTACGGACAGCGCTAACGTTACTAACTTCATATGGTTTTCATGGCACTTTTGAAATGTAAGTCTTTTGTATGGTAAATGTATGGGTACATTCAATTGAAACACAAAAAACAGGTATCCATGTTTGGGGAGTAACGTTAAGTTGCTCTAGCAAATAACGTTTGTTTTGAAGGGCAGCGTTGGGAATCGCAGCTGCTTTTAATGAAGCTAATGACGCAGCGTTGATATCGTTAATATAATGTCAGTCTTGTCAAATATTGTTTCCAGCTACTTGACATTTAACATGTTAATACTGGACTGACATTTTTCAGTTTTGTACGTTAACGCTACATGCAGAGATGGAAAAAGTACTCGGAACTTGTACTTGAGTAAAAGTAGAAGTACCAGAGCGTAGGGTTTTAATTACTTAATGTACTGCTTGATAACTTGTGAATTTAATCCAGGTATAGTGTAACTAAAGTCCCTTTTCAAGTGTTTATCATATTGTCTATCATTAATCTATGTCTGCAAAGTAACTAAAGGTAATAACTAGATTTAGTGGAGTAAAAGTACAATATTTACCTCTGAATAGTGGAGTAGCAGTAAAAAACAACATAACATAGAAATACTCCAGTAAAGTTCAACTCACTAAAAATGGTTCTGATGTACAATACTTGAGGAAATGTGCTTAACATTACTGGCTACATGTCATTTTTGTCATGCTAACCTTAGCTGTTTTATTTCCTTAGCACTGACGTCAGGCTGCAGCCCCTGGGGGAGATGGAGGAGCTGTACACTTTAGAGAGGGAGGTGGGGAGAGGCAGCTATGGCGTGGTGTTTGAGGGCCATATGGCCAAAACAGGACAGAGGGTGGCCATCAAGCGTCTTCCCTGCAGCAACCCTGAGTGCATTGAGCTATACCTGCAGGAGCTGTGGGCCATGAGAGCCACTGCCAAGAACCACGTCAACGTCATCGCACTGCACAGCTGCCTTCTGCAGACCGGGCCAAGGAGCCTGAAGCCCCTCAAAGCAGGAAAACTGCCTCCACGTCTGGTTGAGAGTGTGCTGAAGGGCAGTGTAGTCAAAGCACCACAAAATCCGGAGGGGAATAACACCCAGCCGAGAACTAACACTGTCTCAAGACTTCAGGACAGGACCAACACTGTGCAGGCCAGACCTACGCTCCAGGACAAGACTACATCTGACTCTACGACCCCACAAAGGCCTCACAACAGATCCAGGAAGAGGCCGCTTGAGAGCGAGGAGGAGGAGGAGGAGGAGCAGCAGCAGCCGGGCCCCCTGAGCTGCCTGGCCCTGTGGCTCGTGATGGAGTATTGTGACGGGGGCGACTTGAATCAGTACCTGCTCTCCAGGCCGCCGGACCCCCAGAGGAACCACAGTGTGGTGAAGCAGCTCTGCAGCGCTGTGGCCTTCCTGCACAGCCTGGGCATCACACACCGGGACCTGAAGCCGGACAATGTGCTGGTGTGTGTGATGCCCAGAGGCCCCATCGTGAAGGTAGGCTGACTGAGATCATGTGGCATTATGCTAGTGTCAGAACACAATATGTGTGTTGTCACTGTAGCAATGACCTTGAGACACAATAAACGGTAACATTTTTAAAAAGCAGTTTGAAAGAATAATTGAAGATAAAATACAGAAAAAGTAATTACCAGGTCAGCTGAATGTCTGGAGTTTCAATACTTAAAAGAGGAATATGATGAGTTAATTGGGTATTGTTTTCAGAAAGTCTAAGTATTTGGGCCCTGATGCAGATTGATGGTGGGGTAAATCCTTAAGTAGAGTTTCACTGATTAATCCACTATTTGATCAGTCGATAAAACACATTGCTAATTATTTGATTATCTGTTCATATTTAAAGTAATCTTTCATGTAATATATATATAGCAGGAAATACCTCCTAAATAGGGTGTTCCTGCTCTTCTCTGTTTTATATGAAATAACAGTAAATACTTTTTGCTTTGGGAATCCTAAGGACAGGGATGGACATTTTTCATTATTTTTAATGGCCACTTGATAATTGAGCACTCTACTAGACAATAATCTTCAGATTCATGGATTACAAAAATAATCATTTGTTAAACTCATAATTTAAAGGACTACATTTAACACAAAGATATACAAAATGTATATTCACCCGGGCAGGCTGACAGCAATAGACCTTATAGTTTCTGATTCATTCTCTGTTGACGGACTAATCCATTATTAAATGTTTCAGCACTACAAAGTTAAAATGTTCACATATTGGAATGTAGCTTAGTATCCAAGCCTTCCTTTGCAAATGGTTACATTAATCATTTTCAAAAGGAAAATGAATATTTAACTCTTACATAAGTCATAACATTTTTTTAAATCAGTTTTACCAACCCAAAGCACACTGTATTTCTACTGTCTGTCCTACCTGTAGGTGGCAGACTTTGGTCTGAGCAAGATGGGTGGGGGGGTGGTGGACGGAGAGCTGACCCGGCAGCACTTCTCCTCCACCTGCGGCTCTGATTTCTACATGGCTCCAGAGGTGTGGGGCGGACTCACCTACACGGCCCAGGCTGACATCTTCTCCCTGGGGGTGATGTTCTGGGCCGTCCTGGAGAGGATCACCTTCGTGGAGGAGGGCGCCACGCAGGAGCAACTGGGTAGGAGGAAGAGATGAGAATACCTGGATACACATCATATCCAAATGTAAACAGATGTATCTGAATGTTTATGGGACAGTGTTAACATGTTGGGTAACACATCAGCATGTCAGTGTGAATCCTCCTCAGCTGTCATAGCACTCACACAAAGGTCACATGTCCAGTGTAGTCAGGCAGGTTGATGACGCATCGCTCCCAATTCAGTTTGACTTCATTAACTGGCACATATTAAAAAATGTCACATGCTATACATCGTACATTCATCAACCATGGATGAATCGGAGATCTAAATGGCAACGTGATGGATGATTTATACTATGCACATTTTGATATCAATTATAGTAGCCTTGTTTCTTCTAATACGAGCAGACGTGGAATACAGCTTTCCCTTTTCCCAAAGTGACTCATTTCAATTAAATGTTGTGCTTTTCCCTTTCCTGTAGTGTTATATAGGGTTGTGTGCATGTAAATGGTCTGCAAAGGCTACAATCCCAAAGTTTCTTCCAGCACACGCAGTATGAGAAAAATAGAGAGCTTTTTGAAGCAGAAGAGACTCGTGTCGCAGTAGAGACTCGTGTCGCAGTAGAGACTCGTGTCGCAGTAGAGACTCGTGTCGCAGTAGAGACTCGTGTCGCAGTAGAGACTCGTGTCGCAGAAGAGACTCGTGTCGCAGTAGAGACTCGTGTCGCAGTAGAGACACGTGTCGCAGTAGAGACTCGTGTCGCAGTAGAGACACGTGTCGCAGTAGAGACTCGTGTCGCAGTAGAGACTCGTGTCGCAGTAGAGACACGTGTCGCAGTAGAGACTCGTGTCGCAGTAGAGACTCGTGTCGCAGAAGAGACTCGTGTCGCAGTAGAGACTCGTGTCGCAGTAGAGACTCGTGTCGCAGAAGAGACTCGTGTCGCAGTAGAGACTCGTGTCGCAGTAGAGACTCGTGTCGCAGTAGAGACTCGTGTCGCAGTAGAGACACGTGTCGCAGTAGAGACTCGTGTCGCAGTAGAGACTCGTGTCGCAGTAGAGACACGTGTCGCAGTAGAGACACGTGTCGCAGTAGAGACTCGTGTCGCAGTAGAGACTCGTGTCGCAGTAGAGACTCGTGTCGCAGTAGAGACACGACAGACTGATATGAACCTGAACATGAGCAGAATGTCCCCTTTAACTTTTCTTTGCTTAGAACTTTGAAATAGTGAATTAGACCTATAACGTTCAAAGTTCTGACCATTTCAATAAAAGAGAGAAGCACTGTGTCAGCAGAACAGCATTGAGATTTTAATCTATTTTTTAATGTCCTGTTTTCTGCCCCCCATGTGGCCACAGGATGACGAAGGGTCCTAATGGATGCAAGGCCCCGCTCTGCTACGCGCTCCACTGAGAATAATGAAAGGGCTGTTTATACAGATGTCTCATTTTATACTGTAAAATATAGCCTGAGTCGACTTGAAGGCAGGGAGATATGAACCATTATCTCCAGGTTTAGTACCTGAGAACCTCCCCGAGTCATTGATACTCCATTAGGCTGAATGGAATGGTTACGATTGGACGGAGAGAGGGGTTTCAGGTGGTTTCAAATAAAAAAAGAAAGAGACCAAATGGAATTTAGCAGCGCTGAGCACAATCCTCTTTGTCAGTGAGAAAATAGGCAGAGGCGGCTGGAGCCTTTTCACAGACAGATAAAATGGTCCATTATTTTACTTTATCCTCTCTAGACCCACACACCTATTTGAGTAGGCAGGGGAGCGGAAACACAACGTCCTGTGTTTGTCCTTCTTGAAGCCCGGTGTGTGTGTTCTTGACTTTAGACTTCCCCTCAGTGTTCAGGCCAGAGATCAGTGCTGAGGAAGACATTCACGACATATGTGTTACTAACAGGGCTCCATTAAAATACATGTCATATCCTGTGACTCTAGGGACAATTGCATTTTAATTAATTTCACAGATAATCCTCTTTAATTTATTTTGGGTAGCAACTAATGATTTTCCTCCCCTCATCAATCACCTAATATTTTTAATAAATCATTTAGTCTCAAATGAAGACAAATTACCAAATCAATTTAGAGTTTCAATTTTTTTTAAACTATTCTTAATTATTCAGTTCAGCAGCCAAAACCCTAGATTATTCATTTCATAAATGGTATGTAAGAAATGAGAGAAATTCATCTTAGAACTTCAACTTTGCCCAACTTCTGAAGTCTTATCAGGCAGAGCAGCTCTACCAGATACATAGAGAGAGATGTCAGTCAACCTGATTGGCTTTTCCAACCCAATACCACAGTGTCTGTACAGATGGAGACAGCAAAATATGTTTTCAGAAATGTAATAGTTGTTTCCTGAGCTGTTTCTCAACAGCTGTGCGCAATAGTTTTATTTCCTGTGCACTGCAGTCTATCAGTATGCAACCGTGTGGTTTCGAGTATACTTCATGTTTTCACTTTGACCACAAAAAACATGTTGTAATATAGAAGTGCCCACCAAAGCCGTTAGTACATGTCCAGTCCTGGGTCAACTTGAACTTAAAGTGGACCTATCATGCTATATTTGTAGAGCTATACCTATATAAAACATGTCTGTGAAGATACCAAACAGATCATGCATTTTAGCCATGACTCATTTCGCTCTATTTGCTCTATTCCAGCCCTGTCTTCACAAGGGCTGATTCTGTGGCAAATGAGCTGCAGCTGACCACGCCCCCCTGCAAAGGAGGGGGGCGCGGCACAAGCATCATGTTACCATGTTGTTACCATGCCACACAACCTCTCATTCCCCTGATAGGTGGAGAGTTGCCCATATAGGCGGAGCTCCCTGTTTCTGACGTTAGAACAATTTCAAATCTGGATCAGTCTGTATCAGATCCGTTGCAGCCCGGTTTTTAGAGATTTGGGTATGGAGGAAAAGAGAGAGGGTTGTGTTCTGACACTTGGTGAGTTCTCTGACACACCGGGGACACATATTCATGTGTAAAAGACGTACACAAGTGCATTTTGCATGATAGGTCCCCTTTAAGGGTGGAGGTGCACCATGTGCTTGGACTAAAGTTGTCCTGTATTTTGATCCTCTCCTGGGACATGTCTCCATGCTTTAATGTTCAAAAAGCTCTTTATTGTTCTCATACTGCCTGTGCTGCAGCACCTCTTTTCACCCTCTGTCTGAAACCAGAGCCCAGTCTGCTCTGATTGGTTAGCTGGCCAGCTCTGTTGTGATTGAGGGATGTCCCGCCCCTTAACCTATCACTAATAGATCGCCAATAGAAGCACGAGTGTTATATAATGATGTCACTATGTTCTGGAAGTAAACATAGGAGTCCAATGGAGGCGTTTCAGAAAGGGGAGGGGGGGGGGAGAAAGTGTGTGGGGGAGAAACTCGCTCTGGACACAGGGATTTTAGCCTCCGCAGACCATTTACATGCACCAAAACCTATACAACACTACAGGAAAGGGACAACCCCCAAAAGCACAATGGGGCCTCTTTGTAACGTTCAGTAAAACAGAATTCTCTATATCGAGCAGGCAGTGAAAAAGTATTAAAATTGTATAGAAGTGTATATAAAACAAATGACCCTGCTTCTCACTTAATGTATTTCCTCAGTAAACATAGTGCAGGAGTTAGCTCTTTTGTTTTTTTAATCCTTAAACTGAAAAGTACTCGGCTTTGTTGACAATTCTTAAAATATTTCCACACAGTAGGCACTAAACTTGTTAACAGAAGTCTTCTGACAACCCGTGACATGAAGTGGCCCCCTGCAGTCGGCCGGGAACTCCCCCTGCATGATGACCTCACAGTGTCTCCCCCCGTGTCTCCCCTCTAGGTGCCTACGTGTGTAAGGGTCGCTCAGGCTGGCTGATTCCTCTGGGGGAAGCTTTGTGGGAGAACAACGACCTCCAGCTGTGCATCCCTATGAAGTTTAAGAGAGCCCCCCCGCTGCCGCCCCCCCCCGGCCCGGCCATGTGCACCCTGCTCTCAGACATGCTGGCCTCGGACCCGGACGCTCGGCCCCCGGCGGAGCAGCTGGAGGCCAGAGTGCGCTCGGCTCTGGAAGAGGACTCCCACTGACAGTGGGGCACTTAAGAGACCCCAGAGGCTGCTCCCAGAACAGCCACTACACGGAAATATGGACCGCGGACCCTCTGACGTGTGTAAGCAATAGCCACTTAGCTGCCACAGGGAGGTAGATGACATTGGATGGAAGGTGCTTTCCTTGTCATGGAAACACAAGCTCAATGTCTAATGTTCAGGAAACCACAGAAAGGGAAGTCCACGAAACACGCAATGATATTCAAACAGGTCAATAAAGAGATCTGGAGGGAGTTGTTGTTCTATGCTTGATGTAAGCGCCATGAAGCTTGACATGGAAAATCGATTTTGGTGTTTACATATGGCTGAAATTTCAAATGATTACTGCTGGGTTTTGTCAGGGTCAGCTGTGTTTTGGTGACTTCTGTCCGCTTTATTTCTTAATTAAGTTTGACATTACTTGTAGATATTGAGCCTTTTCCTGTTGAAAAATGCAGCTTACATTAAGGTGTTTCTTGATTTCTCATATTTTCACCACACATTGATTGTTACATGAATCCACAAAAAATATTTGTCATGCATTCCAACACTGTGATCCGTTAATAAACACTACTATTGTGAAACACATCTTCATTGTTTGCCCCTTCAGCAGCTTGTCCATTGAACCCCATGCACATTTGATTGTAGTTTGTGGTATTTTCTTACGATAACTAATGTGTAACAAGTGTCAAGCACAAGAGCTCGATCGATTTAAACTAATCAAATAGTTAAAAATAATTTTTTTCTGAATGAATGAAAATGTAACGTAAGAACAATTTACAAAAGAAAGAAAGTCTAAATCAGTTTTTTACATTTTAAACTGTTTCTTAAACTGAAAATGTTTCTTTTTATTTCGTTACATCACTTTTTTGCTCTACACTGGTCCTAAAGTTAGGATCGAAGTCAAACTTTATTGCTGAGCATTAATATCTGCACTAACCTTAGTGGGCTGCCTTCACTAATGTACTGTCCTCTTGGAGCAGGAAATGAAAGCAGGCTTTAGGGTTTGGGCAGATCGTATCCACACTGAGTCCACAGCATGTATTACTGCTCATCAGTCTCAGTCATTGACCCGCCACATCTTGGACGGCTACTTATTTTAGACCATTTTTGCTCGCATGCATTAAAAATGAAATTAAGTGTTCGGAAACTCTTTTTAAATTAACCCGAAATGGATAGGATAAGTATTCAAATGTAAAAAAAAATCTTTGCAGTTTGACTGAATAAACCACTGAATTTAGGCTTGGAGTAGAATACACTGAGAATCAACACATCTAGATCTTCTTTTACTCTTGGAAGTTTTGTAACCTTCAGTAGAGTTTACCTGAACTTGCTGTACTTCTGCTCATGTTGCAGTGAAGATTAGCCCAACCTAAATCAGCTTGGCACAGCCTCAGCGAGTCTAGCGGGCGGGGGTCCTTTCACATTTCAAAGCTGATAGCAGCAGGGAGCAGGCGTAGAGAGAGAGCCTGAATGTGCCTCAATGCATCAGGACTGCAACACCAACAGAGCGTCACGACACAGCGTCCAGGAAATTACGCGTGGCCGTTCGGCTCCACTGCAGCTGTAATCCATACGAGACGCAGGTCGCCCGAGCGGGCTTTATTGCGAGATATTTCTCAAATGACAAACCCTTTCCAGTAACAGTGTGGCTGAACGCAGCATTCAGTCAGTGTTCAACAGACAGGTAACTGATAGAGATGTAATTGGAAAGGCTGTGTCAAATGAGCCAGTAAAACACTCTCATAGGGCAATCATCAGGGGTCTCCTGCAGAGGCCGGCCCCCTGACTTTGGAGAACACATTATAAGAGCCACTCGGACCATGTGACCTTTATTAAATGGCTAGACCTTTCAGGCTACTCTGTCATTAAGGTTTGATGATTCAAAGGTGGGGAGCATTGTAGCTCTCTTTGTAGAGCCTAAGGCCCCTGTACTGAAGCTCTGGAATCAGTAATCGGTTTGAGTCAGAGCAGGGGGCCATTTACACGTGGCACCCCCTCCCTCCTTTCCCTCCACCTTAAGCTTAGCCGTGGTGATGCTATGTT
Source organism: Harpagifer antarcticus (assembly GCA_902827135.1). Taxonomy (NCBI): domain Eukaryota; kingdom Metazoa; phylum Chordata; class Actinopteri; order Perciformes; family Harpagiferidae; genus Harpagifer; species Harpagifer antarcticus. Next base: position 3,244,010 of record CADEHL010001033.1, read on the forward strand.
TGTGTTATAGCCTAGCGTTAGCATTCTACTTTTGGTAATTGCAATTATGCTTCAGAAATCGTAAAATTGGTGTTGACAGGTGGAGATAATCCTGCTGAACAAAGCAACAAAACAAGTATCATAAACTTGTGTTTGCCACAGATCTCATTTCCTGCAATAATCCAAAATCAATTAAAAGAATACGATTAGCTTTTTGTTGAGGGAGCCCTCGTTATGCTAACTTCCAGGTTGGCCTACAACAATACAATCACTGCACCACTCTAAAAGGCAGCAGGGCCCCAAACAAATACAATAAAAAGTCTGATGCCCAAGTCCATAATGTACACAAAAATATTTGTTATACACTGTATTATTATTTTATCACAATATTGACACATTGTAAAACCGAATTACAAAAATGTAATGACTTTTTTAAATGTGCATTATAGTGTGATTAGTACCATTACAATCATTTATTATGAAGATTTGATCCAGAGTGACCTAAAATGAGTTACTCTTAAGTGCTTACTGTAATCTTTAAGTACAACATGATATTTAAGGTCAAATTTTTCTTTGACCAACTCAAAGCAAACAACGATAAATAAGAGTAACTTAATCACATAATAAACAATATATTACAACTTTAGGAAGTATAAAACACCAATACCCTGCTTGAAAAAGTGTTCTCATTATCATTGTAAAGCATTATGAATATTTAGTGCTTATAACTTTAAAAATACAAAGTTATAAGCAGATTATAATACATTTAAAGTATTTTTTCAATGCATTAAAGACATGGACTTCATAGAAAGTGTTACCAAAATAACCTGAAGAAGGACTTTATTCCTTGAGTGTGAGGAATGTGTTCAACATCTGGATTTGCCAGAAGCCTGAGAATGCCTGACAGAAACACAAGTAATAGGATTAACTGTGGGGCTTTAAAAAGCCATTTATTTAACACTAATATTCAATTTCCTGCCCTATAAATCAAAATCTTGCAATTACACAACGGCTGCCCGACGAGGACACTTCTCGCACTTCATTCATCCACCGCCAACTGTTAATGAACGCTTGACTCGTAATGGCTTTTCTATTTAATTGCAACATAAACATGATTAGCTCAAAGCGTGATGCTAAACAGGTTTCTAATCCTCGACGAACACACAAACACTATTTAAGGGATACCCAGACATTCAGATTTGTCTTCACCAGACGTGTAACATCTGAGTAAAGAGAAAATGTCTCTTGTTCTTATTTCTTGTCAAACTGAATCAGTACAGGAGTTCATTGACAAGGGACTGGTAGAACTCATACAATCTGAGAGCAGACTGACCTTTCTTTTACAGTCGCAGTAAATAAAGTTAGAAAATGAAAATGGAAACTTTGTACAGGAGATGTTCTGGCTTCCTCCCAAGTAACTTTATTCCTTACACCCACTCACACGGTCTCCTTATCTAAAATAAAGCGGTGTGTACCAGATAAAAAAAGCTGGTCGAAGAAAAACTGCAACCATTATCTCCTCTGATGCTTTCCCCAAAACATCAGCAGACATGTCCCGAGGCTATCGTGTGGATAAATACAATATGCGATATGTGTGTCTCCAAAGTCCAGATAAAAACAGGGTCAGTCCATTCCGGGTCCGTACAGGTCCTTCACCATGTACGGCCCCTCCAACTCATAGCCCATCTTCCTGTAGTAGTTCCTTGTTCCTACACCTGCAACACACACAGGAAAGAAGTTAAAGAGAAGCACAATTTACGATGTTATACCATGTAATAAAACCTTTTTTTGTCTTCACTTAAAGGTGGGGTAGGTCATTTTGGAGAAACCAGCTCGAGTGCGCTAGAATTGGAAAATACACAACCGGAAAAAATCTGCCACTTTCTTACAGAGCCCCTCCTCCAACACACACCAACGTGCACATGACCAATGAGGGCACGAGATAAGTTTGTACACAGATGGAAGGCTGACAGGCAGGTAGGCCATCCAGTTACTTTAGCCGGGCCGGCTCAGATGATTGGTCGTGCTTTTTACAGTACTACAGCTTCCACTGATGACATTTTGTTATGGATTTTTTGTCAAAGCACTTCAGATATTCATTGCTATCGGGATGTTGAGAGCATTCCATGAAATATAAAAAAAAGTGTATCTCGAGCCGGTTTCTCAAACTTACCTACCCCACCTTTAATAGCAGAATGGGTTTAAAAAAACAACAAATTAGTAGTTAAAGGTCCCCTATTATACTGTTTTTCATCAATATATTATAGGTCTCAGATATATACAAAACATGTCTCTGAAGTGTTTGGCTCGAAACACCAAACAGATCATTGTAGCATGCCATAAACCCCTCTGTTTCAGCCCCGTTTCAAAAGTGCTGATTCTGTGTCTGTCGCTTTAAATGCTAATGAGCTGCTGCTAGCCACGCCCCTCTATGGAGTGATTGGTTTAAAAGAAACACAATGGGTGCGTTTCACTTCGGTTAAATGGATTCCTTGCGTAGTTTTCCTGCGTTTAGTCCCTCCCACCAGGGAAACATGGAGAGACGCAAGGAAATGAGTTTTAAGAGCAATGGGACGTCCTTTCCTCCGGAGCGTCACGTGAACTCCGTTTGTGATGACGCCGCACAGCTGATCGTCTGACAGCAGCCAGATCAGTGCATGCGCTGCATCGTCCAATCAGTGAGCGATACAGAGTAAGGGGGTGGGGCGAGTGTCTGAGGATTTCACCGGAGGATGGTCTGGTAGTTCCTCGATTATCGCTCCTCCGTTATCACTCCTCGATCCTCCGGCAAAAATAAGGCCACTGGGACGCTACTCAAGATGGAGCAGACAAATCAACTTCCGGTGATACCGAGACCGAGGAAATTAAAAATAAGAATAAGTGAAACGCACCAAATGGTGCTCTAGGAGGAGATTCAGGTGATAAGGTGGGGGGGGGGGGGGTTACCTTGGTTGGTTATTGGCTAATGGTTACACAAGCCAAAAAAACATTGTGACAACACAAAGTGACCAAAATCTGATCAGCTCCTTTTCAGACAGGTTTTTATATAAAAGGATCAGGACAAAAAGAGAGCTAATCTTTTTTTCCTGAAACTTTCAGAATCTTTTGAGGGGACACATGTTTATGTATAAAATACATTTTGCACAATAGGTGACCTTTAATGTAGTTAAAACGAAACATGTTGTATTAGGATCAAAGCATCAGTTAAAAGCTGATCCAACACTGCAATTATGTATACAACCATATATAGACAAAATAATAAGATACAACCTTGGATTATAATATATATTGTCACGGTCCTTTTTGTATCTGGTATAAACCAATTGATAACATTGTGAGCAAAATGGGAAAAGGTGTGTCAGTTTAAGAGAAGTTATGCTAGCAGATGACATAAGACAACATCCATTGGTTCTGTCGCAGCTTGATAACTGTTTTTGTCATTTGATCCATCAATGAAAATTAAGAACACCATATTGTTAGACGCCCTTAGATTCCCTCAGCCAAAACCACCCATATAGTGCATACTTGTACAAATACTGGGGACAATTTACCCAGTCTAGTAAATACTTAAACAACACATACACATCACAGTGGAATAATGCTTAAACTGTAAATACAAATATTCTTTAATGAAACACTATCAGTTAGATGTGTTGAAACCATCATCCAAAGTAATATGAAATGCATTGCTTTGACCCGTACATGATGAGGGACTCGTGCAGTATCTGCCTCATGCTGTATGAAAGCCTCTTCTTCACTTCATTAAATCCCTGCAGCAGGACACATGTTGACAGACCTCCTCCAGCCTCTGATAGCATAGTGTGGAGCGCCACAGTCACCCACCGTGTTTACCTCCATTAAATCACGTGCAGTGACAACAGGCTGCTGCGACACAAGCGCACACACACCTCTACACACACATCACAGGGGAGTGTTGTAAGGCGCTTTGCTGCTGGGTTATGTGGGAGAGGGAAGAACGGATGGATCTGAACAACAAATAGATCTTAATGCTGCCGAGCACCAGGCTCTTCCTTCGACTTCTGATAAAAACACAAGTCCCCATCTTGTATAAATATAATGCATATACAATACGGCAAACATCTAGCTTTTCCCAAATATTGTAAAAAAAGAAGGAGAATCCTTGGTTTGTACAGACCCTATTTAAAAAAAAAAGAATCACACAACCATCATAATACTCCCTCTAATATCGTGTCAAATCGCAATTGCAATATCAGTAACTACTGAACACAGGACACGTGGAACCTTGCAGCAGACGGTGCCGCTCTTGTCAGCTAAGAACAGGAAACTTAGGCTACAATTTGCACTGGCTCACCAAAACTGGACAATAGAAGATTGGAAACATTTTGCCTGGTCTGATGAGTCTCGGTCTCAGCTGAGACATTCGGGATCAGAATTTTGTCGTAAACAACATGAGAGCATGGATCCATCCTGACTTGTATCAACGGTTCAGGCTGATGGTGGTGGTGTAATGGTGTGGGGGATATTTTCTTGGCAAACCTTGGGCCCCTTAGTGCCAATTAAGCATCGTTTAAACGCCACAGAATATTGTGGCTGAGAACGTCCATCCCTTTATGACCACAATGTACCCATCTCCTGATGGCTACTTCCAGCTGGATAACGCGCCATGCAATAAAGCTCAAATCATCTCCAACTGGTTTCTTGAACATGACGATGAGCTCACTGAACTCAAACAGCCTCTACAGTCACCGGATCTGAATCCTGTAGAGCACCTTTGGGATGTGGTGGAACGAGAGATTCGCATCATGGATGTGCAGCCGACAAATCTGCAGCAACTGCGTGATGCCATCACGTCAATATGGACCCAAATCTGTGAGGAATGTTTCCAGGAACATGTTGAGTATGCCACAAAGAATTAAGGAAGTTCTGAAGGCAAAGCGGGTCCAACCCGGTACTAGCAAGGTGTTCCTCATAAAGTGGCCGGTGAGTGTATATACCCTATTTTGTAACCTATACCCCGATGGGTAAATACTCAATAAGTTATGTGTTATAATGTACATGGCCTATAATGTATATTTTATTAAGTCATAATAAAATGCTTTATAATGTGTGTGTGACTTGGACTTGAATATCAATGACTCAGGACTTGACTTGGACTTGAATACCAATGACTCAGGACTTGACTTGGACTTGAATACCAATGACTCGGGACTTGACTTGGACACCAATGACTCAGGACTTGACTTGGACTTGAATACCAATGACTCAGGACTTGACTTGGACTTGAATACCAATGACTCAGGACTTGACTTGGACTTGAATACCAATGACTCAGGACTTGACTTGTACTTGAATACCAATGACTCAGGACTTGACTTGGACTTGAATACCAATGACTCAGGACTTGACTTGGACTTGAATACCAATGACTCAGGACTTGACTTGGACTTGAATACCAATGACTCAGGACTTGACTTGGACTTGAATACCAATGACTCGGGACTTGACTTGGACTTGAATATCAATGACTCAGGACTTGACTTGGACTTGAATACCAATGACTCAGGACTTGACTTGGACTTGAATACCAATGACTCAGGACTTGACTTGGACTTGAATATCAATGACTCGGGACTTGACTTGGACTTGAATATCAATGACTCGGGACTTGACTTGGACCTGAGCCTTCTGACTTGAGGTGACTTGATCATTTAATTCAGAGGTCTCCAACACGCCGATCGCGAGATGCCGCTAGAAGAGCAGACTCCCGTTGGGGAGAGCAGAATCTTCAGCCGCTCCTACTCTTGCTGTGAATCCATGCAGGCAGGGGCGGGTCTTTATTTAGCTGGGCCACCATGCAGCCAATCATATGCGAGGACACACTAGGATCATACCATTATGTGAAAGAAGGGTGGGGGGCAGACGCTCCAAAGACAGCAGGTGTAGTGGTACAGGCCAGCTGCACAGAGCGATGGGAGGAAAGCAAAGCTGAGTGCAGGATTTGTAAAATGAAAATAACCTTCAGAGCAGGTTTTTGGTAACTCAGGATTTATTGTCAGAGGTGGGAGAAGTTCAGGTCTTGTACTTGAGTAAAGTTCCAGAGTGTAGGAATACTCGGTTACAATAAAAAGTCCTGCATTCAAAATGTTACAAGTAAAAGTACAAAAGTATTATCATCAAAATATACTTAAAGTACCACCTGCAGAGGGACCTAGATTCAGGTGTTCTCTTCCCCATAGAGACGCTTGGCTGCATAAAGATAGATTGTGGGTCCCTTACAACATGTTGTACACAGTGGAAATAAACATTGTGGTTACCTCAACATCAGGGATCTTATACATTAAACTCCTTCTGAATCAAACCGTCACGGTAGCCTTACCTTACTGATCCCTCTTCAAATAGAAGAAAACATGTTACTTTACCAGCAGAGAGAAAATTGATTATTATATTATTAATGTGACTAATAAAGAGCAGTTTGATTATTAAGTATTATTCTGTTGATCGATGTCATTACATTTGGTCAAAAGCACAAAATGACTTGTTTAAGACTTGTTTTGTCAAAGTTTAGGACTTGGACTTGACTTGCCCATCCTGACTTGAGACTCGACTTGGACTTGAGCGCAAAGACTTGAGACTTGACTTGCAAAACAATGACTTGGTCCCACCTCTGGTATATACATGGTCACTCATTTGTTATCTATACCCCCTTTATGAGGTAGGTACGTCATAAAGGTCTCTTGCCAAATAGCCATCATAAATACTGAATGTATATTAAAGACTTGCACATATTCCAAATGTGTTCTAATATACCAGTCTAATAACATATTAGTCCCAGTAGCAGGGCTCATTAATCCTCTGAGTCACAGCCTCCATTTGACTTATTTCAGCAGTGTGTTTCATCTTTTAGTCCTGAACTATATACGATACAAAGTGGCTGTTAACGACGTATGACACATTTATGAAATGACATCATTATTGTGCTAATTAACCATCTGCAGCCCTGCACCATCTGCTCCTGGCTCCTCCTCCTTGGTGCTGTGTTGAAGACCCCAAAGTGTCAGCAGGATGAACGATGCTCTGCTGTTGTGTTTCTTACCTGAGATAACAGCCAGTTTGCTGGAGCCATGTTCCTCTCTGGAAACCCTCTCTGCCTCCTCCATCAGCATCATGCCAAAACCCTGAACAAGAAGGAGGGGAAAGGCCCGGATAAAGAGGGTTAGATGGTGTCAAATCAGCACACTTGGAGCTACTGACAGGCCCGGCGTCAAGGAATGAGAAATCAGTATTGTTATATACTGTATATATATATATATATATATATATATATATATATATATACTGTATATATATATATATATATATATATATATACACAAATATTGTGTATTTTTCACTGTATGTTTGCCAATATTATATGAGCTAGCTGCATTCTGTTTTTGCTTGTTTGATGTGTTGCTGAAGCAACTGCCACTGTTTCTTTATTGACTTTGTTCATGTCTGGGGCCGCTAAATGTAATAACTGCCAAAGTCTGTCGGCAACTGTATAGTTTTCCGTTGATTGAAATTCCAGGCGCACATATGTTACATACAGATAGCCACCTATCTGGTGTGCCTACAATTAATCAGCAAGACCAATTGCTGATGTGCCCCCGCCAGATATTATTTTTACATTTGGCCCGCCCTGGTAAATCAAATGCCTGCCCACAGATCTATGTCTGCCGCGGGGTCTGGCTACTTAGGACTGGTTGATCTTAGTCTTAAACTCTAAAGAGGCTCTACTAGGAGGTCAGTTCATAACCAGGTGATCTGGCTAAAGGGTCTTACGACGCTGGTTATCAACTCGGTAAATTAATCCAGGGTTTCTCCGTCTGGCTATGAGTGAGTTTATATGGAAGGGACGGGGTTAGCTGCACTTAACCGATCACTATATGGACAGGTGTTCTGAGAGCAGAGCGTCATAGTTCACAAATTGATAGAAAACTACAAGACACATACATCCATTAGTTAAAAACCTTATATAGGCTAAAAGCAACACCGTTTTTACCCAGCAAAGGAACTTGTATATGTGTAAATTGATATATGTATGATATTACTGCCTTTAGGGCACAAGTAGATAGTTGATCGCAGAAAGAAGGCTTACTTTCAAATCTTAAAATAAGATGGAAGTTTAATAAAAGTTCTTTGAAGCATTGTCTAATGTCGTAGCATTCTTTGAACAATTATTGGCGAGCCACCTTAAGACGTGAACCCCCGCTGTAGTACTGACACTCCCCCACCCCAAATCTTGCTTCGAAGTACAGGCCGCTGCTCTCAAATAAAATACAGAATGTCTGGGTGTCCTCTGCGTGTCTCCACCTGATGCTGGAACTTGCTGGGGTCCCGGCTGCTGACGGGGACCACGCTGCCGTAGACGTGCAGCTCGCGGACAATGGACACGCCCCCTTTGAGCTCCGGACGGAAGGACTGGGGGGAGCAGCGGCGCAGACGCAGCAGGCCAATCAGGATGTCCTGCTCCGGGTCCTCGTAGGAGAGGAAGGTCTCCCAGCCGCCGTTAGCCACGTAGTCCCTCCGCACCAGCTCCACCTGAACACACACTCATCTTGGTTAGGGAAGGGAGATTTGGTACAAAAACACACCTTCAGGTAAAAGGAATCAGAGTCTTGAGAAATACTGCATTGATTTATCACTTTAGAAGGGCATGCACTTTGTCTCCTGGTCATTACCTGATAAGGTCTAACTTTGTGGTGGATCTCCTGGATGCCCACCTCCCGCGTTCGAACGTCTCGACACTGCACACAGAGAAACATTAAAAGCAGTTAGGAAATGTAAAATCTTGAAGAATCTAATGTTAACATACAGTATTTTTTCTGTTTGAAAGATAAATCTGTAATTCTTAAATCTTTTTATAGTAAAATAAATTTTCGTGATATCAAATCAAATAGAATGATTTAATACCAATCAGTCCATTTGCATTAACAGGAAGTCATGCAGGCTGTTATCCAGTATTATTGTTTTTATATTCATATCATTGTCTCACTTTTATATTCCACTCTGTATTAAGTTACCATCAACATGTCCTACTACCAGTGATTCCCTTCAAGCTGAAAGAAACCACAGTGGCTTTGAACAACTGTTTTTGAACAAAGCTTTATAACAAGACCATCGTTGTTGGGGCCTATTTTTTTTTCTTCAAATAGGTCAGGTAGTAAAGGAACCGTGAGCTGCTGGAGGTGTGCAGCCTGCAGTCACTTCCCGGGTCCTTCCCTGGCCCATACCACAACGTAGAACAATATTTGTTAATGAAAGACGGCCTGTGGTTTTTCAGTACACCTGGTTATAACTAAGGCTTTCAGTCACACAGACGGACTACAATTCCTTGAGCTGAGAGACTGGTGTCCAAAACGGTGGGGTTTTGTCCTAATTTTCCACGTCTTGTTTTCTGTGGTAAGTGTATATTGACATGCACAGTCAGCTGCATGTATCTTCAAGCTGGGTAGAAGAGTTCTGAAACCTCAGTAGGTTGAATAATGTGATTCAAGCACAGGATAACAGTCCGGTTGAAATAAAGTGCAATAAGTGACCAGACTTGAATGTGATCAAGAATGTTGCTTTAGATGATAGATAATGAGAGAAAGAAATGACTGGGGTAAAAGTGAAGAGTTTTGGGTAAAAGAACACAAGTAGCCACGGAATGAAGTCTGTTCTTCTTTCAGCCTGACAGCCTCTCTTTGCTTTTAAACAGAAGCTTACGGGAGGCTCTCACCCCATAGGTGTTTTCTGATGAACACGTTGGCTCAGCCTTTTTTCTCTCAAGTGTTTTTTGATTGAAGTTGGTCAGGGGTCTTGGAGTTGTTTGTGTTCTGCTAGGTGCCCTCTTCCCAGGTGTTTTCAAGTTGGATAAACGTCTACTAAAGCTGTCATCTACTTTCCAACATAAATTCAATAAATGTGTGGGGGAGGGCGTGGAAGGGAGGGTTCTCCAATCCCACGCTCCGACGATTCTAAACTATACTTGGCAGCTTTCTTAAATCTGTCATCTTACGCTGTTAAAGGAAGGTATGCAAATGAGCCAGTCAGCGTTTGTGTGTTGGCAGGGGCTGGCTCTAAAGTTCTTTGGTACTGGTTTGGATCGCATCCAGGTTGGAAAAGTATTTTGGCTTCCTTGCTTATAATAACCTGGCATGCAGTCACTTTGAGTTCTCACCTCAGTGCCCATGTCTTTCATCCGGGCCAGAGCCAGCTCTCGGAGGTTTCCATGCTCCACTCCGGAGCTCACCAGCGGCATGGGGATGTCCCTGAGAGGAGGCAAAGGAGCAGGGAAAAGACGAGTGATACATGAAACAGTTTTACAAAAGGTACAGATTCCAGCACATAACATAAATCTGTCCGAGAGGGCGTATTCACAAAACATCTTTAGTCTAAAAGTAGCTCCTAACTAGCAGAGGTGGGGAAAAAGAATGCATTTTGGTATAAGATTCACAATGTATTTGAGTGCGGAAAGAAGCTACTAATTGTGTGTTCAAAGCAAATGAGAGGCACATTTTTTGCGTGGTGCGACAACAATGCAAAGTCAATGCAATGACACAAATCCAGACGAATTTCACAGAATAACAATTAGCGCAAATACTGGAAAATTGCAACAAAAAAATATGTGTGTTGCTTTGGTCCATAACCTGATCACCTGCCTGTCTCCTGGCGGCACTGATGTCGTTGAATTGGGAAAAACGTAATGTAGCTGTACGTTGGCATTGGTCATCGATGAATAACTTCTTAGAAGTTGGTAGGTTTTTATATTTCACAGTATGTAGATTCTATGTATAAAAGAACAAAGTTGCTGCTATGTTTATGCCTTAGAATCAGTCATCCTTTATTTGTCCTACAGCCAAGAAATTGACATTGTAACAGCAAAGGGACAGTGCAATTAAAAAAGCTGAAAACTAAATGAGTAGACCAACATATTAAATAAAGAGCACACGTTAACAAAATCAAATCAAAAAATCACACATCCATTGTTAAAAAATGTATTTTTTAAAATAAGTGAACATAGATGTAGTGCAGCCATTAATAACATTACTTTATAAATGTTAATAATGATAGCAATGTTATTTCCCAACAGTGGTTTTACAGTTCGCCTCATTTAGATGATGTTATTTTGAGTGTTGATGGAGTAGCTGCAATGATAGCATAGCCTTGATTGATCTGAACTCTATTCAGAAAAAAAGCATTTTAAACAGTCTAATCGCCAAACACCATTACATTCATCTGTGTATTCCCGGCAATAAACATATATTGTTACATAAAAACTGTCTCTCCTGATTGAACTCCTGTTACCAGAGGTGGCACCAAGTCATTGTTTGGCAAGTACGAGTCAAGTCTCAAGTCTTTGCGCTCAAGTCCAAGTCAAGTCTCAAGTCAGGATGGGCAAGTTCAAGTCAAGTCCAAGTCCTAAACTTTGACAAAACTTGTCTTAAACAAGTCATTATGAAACGAAATTGAAATTAGATCCATTGTAGACGAATGCTAAAATAAGACTTCGACTGATAGTGATGGGATCGACATGACAATAGTGAAAACGACTATTGACTGTATAATTAAACTGCTAAGCTACATCTTTAATCTTTCATTTCAGATATTTTTCCAGATAGCATGAAAATAGCTAAAGTTACACCACTTTTTAAAACAGGGGACAAAAGCCAATTTACTAACTACAGACCAGTGTCCTTGCTTTCACAATTTTCAAAGGTCCTTGATAAATTGTTTGTCCAAAAATGTGATAATTTGATTGAAAAAAATGAGTTATTGAGTGAAAGTCAGTATGGATTTAGGAAAAATTGATCTACAGCTTTAGCTTTAATGAAAATAACAGAAGAAATTACAACAGCTATAGAAAGAAAGAAATACACAATAGGTGTATTTATTGACTTAAAAAAGGCATTTGACACCATAGACCATTACCAATTAATTTCGAAATGACATAGATACGGAGTGAGAGGAGTAGTTCTAGATTGGTTAAAAAGTTATTTAGATAACAGACAACAATATGTAGAATTTGCTGGTAGTACATCGGAGTGTATGAACATACACTGAACAAAAATATAAACGCAACACTTTTGTTTTTGCTCCCATTTTTCATGAGATGAACTCAAAGATCTAAAACATTTTCTATATACACAAAATAACCATTTCTCTCAAATATTGTTCACAAATCTGAAAATAATCTGTGATAGTGAGCACTTCTCCTTTGCCTAGATAATCCATCCCATCTCACAGATGTGGCATATCAAGATGCTGATTGTTCAGTGTAGAATGTGGTGTCCCGCAGGGCTCGGTTTTAGGGCCTAAACTTTTTATTTTGTACATCAATGACATATGTGAAACGTCAACATTATTGCAATTTTGTTCAGGAGATGATTTAAACATTTTAGCAAAGTGCATTGGACATGAAATGGTCAAACTTAAAAGATGGTTTGATGAAAATAAGTTAACCCTAAATTTGAATAAAACGAAGTTTATGGTTTTTGCTAATAGAAAAAAAGATAAAACATTTCATTGTCCATTGGAGTTTTTATTGAAAGGGTTTCTGAATTTCGATTCTTAGGTGTGACGCTGGATGAAAACCTGACATGGAAATCACACATAGCACATGTTAAAACCAAAGTGACTAGGAATATTTCTGTTCTAAACAAGACAAAGTATTTGCTAGATTACAAGGCATTGAGAATGTTGTACTGTTCACTTATTTTGCCATTTTTCATTTATTGTATAGAAGTATGAGGAAACACATACATGAGCAACATAAAGCCATTGTCAATATTACAGAAAAGGGCAGTACGAATAATTCATAAAGCTGACTCAAGAGAACACACCAACAGACTGTTTTTCAAGTGAGGACTCTTGAAACTCAAAGACATAGCTGAGCTGCAGACATTATCAGTAATGCAGAGGGCAAAAAGCAGAATGTTACCAGTATATTTACAACAGTTGTTTGTTTTTGGATCAGACAAGGAAGACCACAGAAAGAAATTACATTTTAAGCATCCTTATGCAAGGACTACTCTTAAGCAAATGTGTATTTCGGTGGTTGATGTAAAATTGTGGAATTCTCAACAAAAGGATCTAAAGAATTGTATATGTATTTTTCAGTTAACGAAATTGTATAAATTAAGAAAGATGGGACTATATGAAGCAGAATGTGAATAAGTCTATGTACTATGTACTGAATTGTTAAATGTTTTTGATGTGATGTCTGTTCTTTATTTGCAGGTCCCATTGTTGTTGTTATTATTATCATGCGCCACTTTCCACCTTCTTCTCCAGTAGGACTCAGATGAGGGTGTTGCACTTTTCTTTTCCTTATACATGTGATGTTTTGGTGTTGTTGTTTTTTGTTGTTTTGTTTCTTTCCATTAACCGTTAAGTAGGAAATAAGTATTTTTGTGTGTTTCTCTTAGTATCCTAAGATACTGTTATGTTTGGCTGTGAAAATTATTATGAAGGGCAGACCATCTATTTGTATTTATTTTGTTTTTTTTAGAAAGGGGCAGGTCACATAAGATTTTATTCTTCTCCCTGCTCCTTTTCGCTCAATGGTGTTTTGGTAGAGTCATGTTTTGTTGGCAATTATTGTACATTTGGTTTTGCATACCATGATCGGGAAAAACAAAAATGACATGAAATTATGTGCTTTTCAACAAATGTAATGACATCGATCAACAGAATAATACTTAATAATCAAATTGCTCTTTATTAGTCACATTAATAATTTAATAATAAATGTTCTCTCTGCTGGTAAAGTAACGTGTTTTCTTCTATTTTAAGAGGGATCATTAAGGTGAGGCTACCGTGACGGTTTGATTCAGAAGGAGTTTAATGTATAAGATCCCTGATGTTAAGGTAACCACAATGTGTATTTCCACTGTGTACAACATGTTAGAAGGGACCCACAATCTATCTTTATGCAGCGAGGCGTCTCTATGGGGAAAAGAACACCTGAATGCAGGACCTTTTATTGTAACCAAGTATTCCTACACTCAGGTACTTTTACTCAAGTACAAGATCTGAACTTCTCCCACCTCTGACAATAAATCCTGAGTGGTTACCAAAATAAAACCCTGCTCTGAAGGTTATTTTCATTTTAAAAATCCTGCACTCAGCTTTGCTTTCTCCAATATCATTGAAAAGCAGCCAGATGCTGCTTCTTTTTTCGGTGTTCGCTCATTTCCTGACTTTTTCCGACGCGCTTGCATTTAAATCCGTCTCCCCGTCGCTCTGTGTAGCTGGCCTGTACCACTACACCTGCTGTGCCCCCCACCCATCTTTCACATAATGGTATTATCCTAGTGTGTCCTCGCATATGATTGGCCGCATGGTGGCCTAGCTAAATAAAGACCCGCCCCTGACTGCCAGGAATCTCAGCAAGAGTAGAAGTGGCTGAAGATTCTGCTCTCCCCGACGGGAGTCTGCTCTTCTAGCGGCATCTCACGATCGGCGTGTTGGAGGCCTCTGAATTAAATGATCAATCAGTCATTGGTATTCAAGTCCAAGTCAAGTCGCAAGTGTCTTGTGATTTTGTCAAGTCGAGTCCAAAGTCATCAAATTGGTGACTCGAGTCTGACTCGAGTCCAAGTCATGTGACTCGAGTCCACACCTCTGCCTGTTTCTAAGATCTTTTTCTTGAGTTTCTCTTTAAAAGGCTTTCATCTTCAGTCCAAACAAATCACCTCACCTTTGCACCCTGTAGACTCGTGTCCATGGAGGCACCAGCGCCAGGATGCGGGCCACCAGGTCCACCAGAGCGCTGGGGTTGTAGCTCTTGTAGCGGCCCGTCTTCCATAGCTCGTACAGACCGGTTCCTCGGATCACCAGCGTCGGGTACAGCTTCAACCCGTCGGGCCTGAAAGCTGGATTCTCAAAAAACTCCTGCAAGAAAACACAACGATCCATGTTACAAAGTCACAGCCTCCATTACCATTTGTTCCTCATGTGTCTCCTGAAATGGAATTTCTGACACAATCTGAAATGAGTTTACCACACACAAGTATTTCGGAAACAATGAATCAATTTGATCAGTTTTAACCACACTTTATGGCATGATATGTGTTCCCATATCTGCAGCTTGACTGTTCTGCCGACACACAGACATGTGGCTTCTTCTTTCAATTGACAAAAAGGAAAGAGACAAAAGGTAGTTGGAGAGAAATGCCTTACTTTGTTTCTTTCCTCTGGCTTTTTTTATTGGAAAGTCTCACAATAAAAGGGTCCATTTGCAAAGGCACTGTCTCCTAAAAGTAAAAGCAGGCGACCGTTGAGCTCGTATAAAGCAGATATCAAAAGAGAAAGTGCTCAGTTATTCGATTGCAGAAAATGTTGGGTGTGTGGTGCAGTAGAATATTTGAATGTATTAATGATTTGGGTAAAACTGTAAGCTGGACTTTGATGCAATCACATGTGACTTTTGAGAGACCATATGGACTTTTAAGGACAAAGGGCCAGCGGGGGAAGGTGGCCGCATGTCTTGACTTGCACTGTATGCAAATGCTCTCGCCACCTGTGAGTGGGGGAATTTAAGATTTGGGGTGTGGGATATTTGGGCTGCCAATCAAAGGGGAGGGATCGGATGATCCCTCCCATTGCTTAAGCATAAAGGCAGAAGACACAACTGAATTCTCTCTCTTTTCTGCTGGCTGGCTGACGTGATCACCAGGTAATTCGGGTTCCCATGTATATTGTATTGTATGTATTATTGTATTGAATGTAATGATTTATGTTGCATTGTAATATTGCCATTAAAGTAGATTATTGTTGACTTGGTGGCACTGAATTCCTTCCATATAAAACAGCTCTAGACGGACGCGGAGAGATTTGAAACGTGGAGCGTAAATCCTTTTCAATATCTAACAGTGGTTCGGTGCGTTAAAGGAAATCAGTGTGATTTCCAGTCATTCTCCTCCCCTCTCTATCGACTATCAAGATCAGCACCGTGAAGATCTGGAATCGAGTCTTCAAAATAGCCCACATTATCGGTATCTCATAATCTCGTCACAGCTCATAATCACATGGGGACATCCCACATGGCCCAGCACCCTTAGAAGAAGGGTAGATAGGGGGGGGGGGGGGGGGGGGGTGCTTTAACACCAAAAAAGGAGACTTTTTGAGGAATTCTGAACCTGCTACCATGTTGCTACCATGTTGGTGTTGGTTGGTGGGGAGGAACCCTGTTAAAGGAGCCTCCCCCTGGACAAAAGAGCATCTGGATACGGGAGATAAGTAAGAGAGGATCTCGGGCTGGGAGGAAGTTGTAATCGAATGTATCACTACAACCGTGATAGATGAGAGGAGGATGCAAAGCTCTCCTGCCTCGCTCCTGAACTGCTCTGTGATCCAGGCTGACTGTAGGAATTCAGTGGTGCAGGAACGAGTTACTACTTTCTCTTCCCTCGTCTCGAAGTCAACGTTACTTTTGGGCCAGATGAGCCCCTTATTGCAGAGTGACAGTGTTGAAAGGAGGAGATGGAAGTGATACAACGTGTAAAGGGTCGGCATGCCGGATTTTAACCTGTGTCCGTCGCAGCGGGACTGAGCCCCGATGACTTTTCTATCTGAGGTGACACTCAACACCGTAGACATGCCCACGGGAGCAATTAGTGGTTAAGTATCTT
Organism: Harpagifer antarcticus; assembly: GCA_902827135.1. Classification (NCBI taxonomy): domain Eukaryota; kingdom Metazoa; phylum Chordata; class Actinopteri; order Perciformes; family Harpagiferidae; genus Harpagifer; species Harpagifer antarcticus. The sequence goes on from CADEHL010001033.1 coordinate 3,260,626, forward strand.
GCCCAAGGACTCTTCGACATGTTGACCACAGGGGGTTGGATCGAACTGCTTACCCCCTGATTTCAGAGCACTATATTATGAACGTATATCTGGTAAGATGCTTGATATAAAGTCAATGGTATGGTAAGCGATTTTCACAATATCAAATCTATCAGTAAATACCCCACTGGTGAATGCAGAAGCTTTTATGTGTCAAAAACAGCGGTTCAAGAGGCATAATGAGACTTAAGGTCATCACTTAGCGGAGGTGATGTGAAGTCATGCGACCGACATGTAGTTCGTTTGAAACCTAACGTTATAGTTTTACTTCTGGTGATTTCATTTAAGCTTCAAAAATCACAAAAGTGGTTTTAACGTGTGGAGATTATCCTGCTGAACAAAACATGTCAGTATGATACATTTGTGTTTGCCACAGATCTTATTTTCTGCAATATTCAAAAGCCCAATGGAAAAATCCCATTGCTTTTGGTTGAGGGAGCCCTTGTGATGCTCACTTCTGGGTCGCCCTATAAAAATACGTCATCACTGCACCACTCTTTGCATACAAGACAAAAGGAAGGAAATGCGATTAATAACGTGATCAATGTAAACAGAAAAGAAAATGAAGACATCCCTGCTTCCTAAAGCAGGCAACCAGTTTTGAAGAGCTCTGTGCCAAGACGGCCTGAATGCAATTATTATTACCAATTCTTCACGGAGGTTCTTTTATCAGCAGACATCCCTCCAATGAAACCTCAGTCGTTATTGCATCATATTTGCAGCATTTGCTTCCCTTTCTTATCAGTTTGGATACTGCATGGAAACAGAACCTGTGAGCTGGAATTTTCCTTCATCTATTCATTCATTATAGTTCCCTTTTTTAATCCTTATAAGGGCCATGGGGCAGCTGGAGTCTTAGTGTAGGATGCGCTGAACAATTATGTCTTGAGATAACACATGTTCATCAAGATTCTCTTGTGGGATTAAAAGGACCTTTTAAAATGAGTTTTGGTTTGTAGAAACACGTGGACAATTATAAAATAATAATAAAAAATGTTTAACGAGCACATCCAGATCCTCCTAACCGGTTTTACACTGACCGAAAATAGCCTTTGTTTTCACATTGCATTTTGAAAAACATGTTAATTGTGCAAGTCTTAAATGAAACCTGCAACAGCTAAATGTATGTTGTGGGTCACTTGGAGGAAGTCCAACATGCCGTTTGGCTAATGTGTTAAACAGTGGCTTATTTAAACATTAAGCAGACAGAATGCTATTAGCATTCATTCAGTCATGTTTCTGGTGATTGGATGAGAGATACCTGGGTCATTAGCTGCTCAATGCTCCATTCTGTTTAACATCTAGTCTCTAACTGTGTTTGTCTGTTGTTTGGTGCTAAGCAGGAAGTGTAGTAGTGTAATGAGTATTAGGTTTATCAGGGCTTTTTTATTTTGCCGAAAAATGTTTGAGTGAACAAAACAATAAAGTGGCTGGCCATCAAAACAACACAATGAGCTGAAATCAGCTGATCATGCTCTGTGGGCCAATCTCATTAAAAGGGGCAATATTATGCTTTCCTGAAATGAGTTATACTACAGGAAAACGTGATAGGCTAAGGTGCGGGACCTTTCTAAGCAGTTGTCCAATTACAACAGAGCAAACCAATCAGAGCTGACTGGGCTCTGGTTTCAGACAGAGGGTGAAAAGAGGTGCTGCACCACAGGCAGTATGAGAAAAATAAAGAGCTTTTTGAACATTAAAGCATAGAGACATGTCCCAGTAGAGGCGCAACATACTGCTGAAAATGAGCATAGTAGGGCCCTTTACTATGACATGTAGTCTTTTGATCCTACACGCTAATTATTTAAAATAACTGGCAGGGTAAATGCTTCTTTGCAGCCTTGGCCATGTGAAGCAGCCATTTATCAAAGCATAATCAAAAGAGAGGCCTATGATCAGTTTACCTGGGAAGAGATAATCCATTTATATGTAAACACAAAACATCTTCAATATCCCACCTGGTTAAGCTTGGTGATATTGGTTTGGTTATCAAAATAAATACCAAAGCCAAAAATGGAATTTGGTCCGCTCAATTGTTTATACTTGCACATTTTTGGCATACAAAAACTATTCCGATTTATAAATGAAAACTCTTCAGTCACCTCTACCTCATGTTTCCCATTTCTCTGATATTTTCGACTACTTCCTTTTCCTGTCTGTCTATCTGTTTTTTTTAGTTGCATTCTGTGTTTGAAATGTAGCAGTGAAGTTTATGGAAAAATCCAGAGATGCTTAGTTTGGATCCCGGAGTGCATATTTCCCCCCCACTCACAACCACGAAGCGTGTCATGGAAGATTAGATATGATGAGGAAGAGCAAAGGGGGAGCCACGCACGAGGTGTATGATACGAAAGTGTCAGTGTGATAAGAGAGGAGGAGGCAGAGACGCAGAGAGTGTGACGCTGGGATTGGAAGAGGATGGAGAGGAGAGAGAGGAGATAGATGAAGCGACGGAGATTCTGACAGGAGGGGAAGAGAAAGTGTCGAGCGCAAAGTTGCGACCGGAGAGGAGAGGAGAGGGAAGAAAAGATAAAGTGAAAGATAATGGAGACGAGAGAAAAGCATGAGCAAGACAAGGAGACGGGAGAGAAAAAAAGACAGCATTGACAAAGTAAGAAATGAAGTCTAGGGAGTGGACAGAAAAAGTGACAGAGGAAATGCAACAGGAAAGCAAAGAAAGGGACTCTGAAGAACACATTTAATCTGCTTCCTCTGCTGACCTGCTGCTGCCCAGCGCATTACCATCAAACACACATTCACACTGAAGTGGTTCAGTAAACACCCACACACACACTTAGAGGTAATGTAACAAATCAGTGGGAAGACACACACTCTCTTCTAAATCTTCTCCTGTGAGGATCTCTTGATGCTCAGAAGATTGGAAGTGTCCTGAATGCCTTTATCGCTACACAGTAAATTCTCATTTCCCTCCGTCAGCACCAACAACATCACGGAAATCGCCTCTAAAAATAGTGGCTTGTTTTCACACAACTCTCAATACCTCCAGCATCCAATCTTTAAAAATGTGACGGCCCCAGAGCCTGGGGCCAGTGAGGGTGTGAATATTGTTGCAGGTCCAATCAGCGTGATCGGGGACACCTGGCCGGAGGTGCTACTTAAGCCCAGCTGCCCGGAGTTACAGGCCCCTGTCATGACTCTCTCCAAGCCTGCTGCGGAGGGACTCACCGTGATCCTTTCCCCTCGTCCACCCTCTGCTGTTTTTGGTGTTGCCGAATAAAGTGCCGAGATTATTGGAAACTTTGAGCGTCACTCCTGGTTTTTCTGTTGTGGCCAACGGGCCAGTCATAACAACTGGGGGCTCGTTTATCGTGAGTAGGAACCGGGAGTTATTTGGGTTGGTGTGGCGTTAGCTGTACCTGGGTTAGCCCGTGTTCGTGGCTAATTGGTAGCCTGAGTTTCTTTTGGGGGAGAAGCTGGGAGCAGTATCGCCCATATGACTGTTACGTCAAATGTTGGAGATTCCCTCGGATGACAGTGACGTATGTGGCCTTATATTGTGTTGTATATCCACTATTTTGAACGCGTATGGTCCCGGAGTTACAGGCCCCTGTCATGACTCTCTCCAAGCCTGCTGCGGAGGGACTCACCGTGATCCTTTCCCCTCGTCCACCCTCTGCTGTTTTTGGTGTTGCCGAATAAAGTGCCGAGATTATTGGAAACTTTGAGCGTCACTCCTGGTTTTTCTGTTGTGGCCAACGGGCCAGTCATAACAACTGGGGGCTCGTTTATCGTGAGTAGGAACCGGGAGTTATTTGGGTTGGTGTGGCGTTAGCTGTACCTGGGTTAGCCCGTGTTCGTGGCTAATTGGTAGCCTGAGTTTCTTTTGGGGGAGAAGCTGGGAGCAGTATCGCCCATATGACTGTTACGTCAAATGTTGGAGATTCCCTCGGATGACAGTGACGTATGTGGCCTTATATTGTGTTGTATATCCACTATTTTGAACGCGTATGGTCCCGCCTGTGTGTACAATACCTGTAGGAGTATTTCCCCTGGTAGGTTCAAGAGGCGTTTCCCCTTTGGGGTTCGTCTGGGGGGGGGCCTTGATAGTGTTGGGGTACGGTGGTTAGAGCTTCACTTTCCCTTTTCCCCAAACTTGCTCGGGAGCACTTCCGTGGGTCAAGGGGGTTGCCGGTTACCTGGTAGCCTCTCTCGGTCCAGCGGGCTATAAGTGCATAAATACCCACCGCTACGCCTCATGAAGACTAGGGGGGGGGCGGGGGAGTTACCTAGTAAGTTTGTGGTTAGGAAGTCAGCAAGTGGGGCTGCTCATTCCTACTGTGTGCATAGGTGGGCTAAGAAATTGCATTTCCTCTCTAAAAATAGCGGTTGTCATATAAATATGGAAGATATTGTGGGGGCGTTTGTTGCGGTACCGTCTGAAAGGTTTTTGGATCAGTGCACCAAGGAACAGTTGGTGAAAATAGCTGAGTTTTATGATTATGAGGTTGGCGATAAGAGAGTCAGTGAAGGCGAACTTAAGGGCTTGTTTGCTAAAAAATAATGTGTTTGCCACTGTAGTGGATGCTCCTGTCTCCGTGCGAACAGGGCACTTACCTCCACCTGAAATAATGGCTCAAAGTGCCAGGTTGAATTTTGAACAGCAGAAGGAGTTGCTCAAATTACCCATAGAGTTGGAGACGGAAAAAGAGTTGGCCGTAGAGAAGATGCGACAGGGCATTGAGCTGGAAAGAGCGGTGTCTGTGGAAAAATTGAGACAGGAAACTGAGCAGGCAAAGTTGGAGTTGGAGAGAGAGAAACTGGTATTGGTTAGAGAGGGCAAAGTAGCGGCTGATGTCCTTTTTTCTGATGATCCATCTAGTCAAGAGCAGAGCCCCAGGGAGGTCAGTGGATGAAATAAATGATTTGAAGTTGATGCCCAGGTTTAATGAAAAGGATCCAGACATTTTTTTTCGATGTTTGAGGCCACTCGCGTGTTATTATTGCAGTGTGTGTTAACCGGGAGGGCTCAGGAGGCTTATTCGTCTTTAAGTGGCAAGGACTATTTGTGTTACGAGTTAGTAAAATCTGCCGTTCATAAGGCTTATGAGCTGGTGCCTGAAGCTTATCGTCAGAGGTTTCGGAATGAGAAGAGAGGTGTTAAATCTCACCTCGAGTTTGCTCGAGATATTTCCACACATTTCGATCGCTGGTGTGCGGCAACTGACGTTGATTCTCACGGGGCGTTGAGGGATCTCGTTATTTTGGAGCAATTTAGAAATTCTGTACCGGAGCACATTGCAGTGTATATTAGTGAGCACGCAGTCAGGACGGTGGCTGAAGCGGCTGCATTAGCAGATGACACACGTTAAGAGAGGTGCTGCCGTACAAAGCCGTCACAAAGGAGATTCCTCGGGTGTGGGAGCGTGGTCTGGTGGTCCAGTGAGATCTGCGGGGCAAGAATGTACGTGGTGCATGTGTACCTGACGATGTGTGTAATTACTGTCATAGGCAAAGGCACTGGAGAAAGGACTGCTATGCATTAGGGCTAACGCTGAGCAGGCAGGGACTAGTAGTAGTCCCAGGCCAGCAATGTTCGTGGCACCTGTCGGTGAGCAGGTGACTGGGCGTTTAGACAGTGAGTTGAAACCACAGGGGTCTAGCCCAGAACTGAAGTCTTATTTGCCGTTCATGACTGAGGGGTTTGTTTCTTTGGTAGGGAGCGATGAGAAGGTGCATATACAAATATTACGTGACACCGGTGCATTTGACTCGTTTATTTTAGCGTCTGCTTTGCCGTTTTCAGAGGACACGTACATGGGGTTGTTTGTTCCGGTGCTGGGAATGGGGTTGAATGTTCTGCAGGTCCCCCTCCATAAAATTATGCCGTTTTTCGGATCTGTTCCAGGGTGAAGTAGCGGTTGGCGTGCGGCCGGCTCTGCCCATAAAAGGGGTCACGATGATCCTGGGTAACGACATTGCGGGTAGTCGGGTGTGGGCTGATGGGGCACCGCCTGCTATCATGGCACCAGTGCCGCTGGTTAGTATTAAGCCAGACAAGAGCGAAACGGGGTACCCTGACGTGTTTACAGCATGCGCCATGACACGGGCAATGAAACGTGGGCAGGCGGGGAACATGAGCTTAGCTGAAATCAATGAGGCCTCACCGAAGCATGATGTGACGTGTCTCGAGATTCCCTGGTCGGTTTCTCACGGTGAGCTGGTGGAGGAACAGTGTGCTGATGCGTCTCTAAAAAGGTCTGAGGGAGAGTGTTCTGCCTGATGGGGAGGTGAGAAGTCATGCTCAGGGGTATTTTTTCCAGAATAATGTCCTAATGAGAAAGTGGGTTCCTCAGTTGAAGCACTTCGTTGGTGAGCCGGTTTACCAGGTTGTGGTGCCTTCCGGGTTCCGTGCCTTGGTGTTGCGGATGTCTCACGATGAAGCGGGCCATTTGGGTGTCAGGAAGACGTATGATCGGATCCTGAGGTATTTCTTTTGGCCCTTATTAAAAAAGGGATGTGTCCACTTACATTAAGTCATGTCATACTTGTCAGCTAACCAGTAAGCCTAATCAGATCCTGAAACCTGCGCCATTGTACCCGATACCAGTCACAGGTCAGCCTTTTGAGCATCTCATTATTGATTGTGTGGGCCCGTTATCTCCTTCTAAGTCAGGTGCTAGTTACCTACTGACAGTGATGTGCCAGAGCACAAGATATCCGGCGGCATATCCTCTACGCACGATTAGAGCCAGGTCTGTTGTACGTGCTTTGTCGCAGTTTGTTTCCAACTTTGGTGTTCCTAAAGTAATTCAGTCTGACCAGGGGTCGAATTTTACATCCCATTTGTTTGCACAAGTGTTAAAGCAACTACGCATTAAGCACAACCAGGCAACTGCTTATCACGCGCAGAGCCAGGGGGCATTGGAACGGTTCCATCAAACGTTGAAGTCGATGTTGCGTGCGTATTGTGTCCAAATGAATGGAGACTGGGAGGAAGGTTTGGCCTGGCTGTTGCTGGCGGCAAGGGAAGTTGTCCAGGAGAGTACGGGGGTTAGCCCCAATGACCTAATGTTTGGTCATACTGTGAGGGGCCCTTTGGCATTGTTGCGGGATGGTTGGACCGAAAACAAACCACCTCAAAAGCTGGCTGAGTATGTGAGTGGTTTTAGGTATAGGCTTTTTAGAGCCCAGGAGGTGGCTAAGAGCAATTTGACCTCTGTGCAGGAAAGGACGAAAAAAGTATATGACCGTCAAGTTGAGAAGCGTGTTTTTCTTCCGGGAGATCAAGTTGTCTGGTCCATATTCGGTGGTGAAGAACGTTTCAGAACTGAATTATGTGATAGCTACCCCTGATCGTAGGTCTGCTACTCAGCTCTGTCATGTAAATGTGTTGAAGCCATACTTCACTCGAACAGCTCAGTCAGCCAACCAGGAAGGGCTGTTGCCCGGTGCCCACGCGTCGTGTTTGTCGGTCTCTGCGTCCCACCAGGCTGTGGCAGAGCAGGACGAACAGACTTTGTCAGGCCCCGATGATACTGTCCTTTATGGCCGACTTAAGAATTCAGAGTCTCTGCAAAATTTGGATGGTTTGTTTAACCATTTGGACGTCGCCAAGCGCAAGCAACTAACTGATTTGGTTATCCGTTATCCGTGTTTGTTCAGTGATACGCCGACTCGCACGCATTTGGTAGAGCATGATATAGAGGTGGGAGGTGCTGAACCCATTAAGCAGAGGTTTTATCGTGTGTACCCAGAGAAACACAAGTATCTTGATGCAGAGGTCAAATATATGCTTGACAATGGGATTGCCGAGCCATCCTGTTCTAGCTGGACCTCACCCTGTCTGCTGGTGCCGAAAGCAGACAACACTCCAAGATTTTGTTCAGACTTTCGTAAGGTCAATAAGGTCACAAAATCAGATTCTTTCCCGCATGGAGGATTGTATTGACCAGGTGGGATCGGCTAAGTTTGTTAGTAAATTTGACCTCTTGAAAGGCTACTGGCAGGTTCTTTTGTCTAAGAGAGCACGGGAGATTGCCACATTTATTACACCCACAGGGTTGTACTCTTATTGTGTGATGCCCTTTGGTTTACGAAATGCGCCAGCAACGTTTCAACGCCTGATGAACAAGGTTGTTGGAGATCTGGAGGGATGCTCGGTATATCTGGACGACGTGGTCGTCTATTCGGACTGGGGGGTCCATCTTGATCGCATGAAAAAATTGTTTGACCGCCTGGCTAACGCTAATCTGACAATTAACCTCGCCAAGTGTGAGTTCGCAAAGGCCACAGTTACTTACTTGGGTCGTATAGTGGGGCAAGGCACAACGTGTGCGGTGCGTGCAAAGGTGCAAGCTGTTGATAACTATGCTCCACCCACAACTAAGAAGGAGCCGATGCGGTTTTTGGGAATGGTGGGGTTTTATCGTTGTTTTTGCAGAAATGTCTCTGCTGTGGTAGCGCCACTCACCGATCTGCTAAAGTGTAAAGCTAAATATGTTTGGTCCTCTGAGTGTCAAAAAAGTTTTGAGAGCGTTAAGTCACTGGTATCTAACGCTCCTGTGTTGGCAGCTCCACAGTGGGAGAAACCAGTAAAACTTGAAGTGGATGCAAGTTATGTCGGTGCAGGGGCGGTGCTGTTGCAGCCTGATGATTTGGGTGTGGATAAGCCAGTTAGTTTCTTTTCAAAAAAGTTTATCAAACATCAGCTGAAGATGTAGTCTTTAGTGATGTAGGGCATCTCTCCATCAAAGCCAGGCTCACACACACACACACTTTTCTCAGTGATTGAAAAGGACACGCTAGCCTTCATTTTAGCGTTACAGCACTTCAGTGTGTATGTTGGCTCGGTACCGGTTGTGGTCTTTACGGATCACAACCCGTTAACCTTTCTCAGTTCTCTACAGTGCCCTAACCAAAGGCTGATGCGCTGGGCTCTGATGCTCCAGTCCTATGATTTGGACATTCGCCATATCAAGGGGAGGGACAATGTGGTGGCGGATGCATTGTCTCGGGCCCCCGGTGAGTAATGCCATGTTAGTGTGGGTTAAATAGTCGCAGCATTCCAGTGTCCTGTTGTTTTCTCTCATTGTGGTGGACACTATGTTTTTGGTAAAGTGGTTGATTTGAGTGCCAGGTTTCTGTTGGGGACCCTGACTTTATGGGGGAGGCTGTGACGGCCCCAGAGCCTGGGGCCTGTGAGGGTGTGAATGTTGTTGCAGGTCCAATCAGCGTGATCGGGGACACCTGGCCGGAGGTGCTACTTAAGCCCAGCTGCCCGGAGTTACAGGCCCCCGTCATGACTCTCTCCAAGCCTGCTGTGGAGGGACTCACCGTGATCCTTTCCCCTCGTCCACCCTCTGCTGTTTTTGGTGTTGCCGAATAAAGTGCCGAGATTATTGGAAACTTTGAGCGTCTCTCCTGGTTTTTCTGTTGTGGCCAACGGGCCGGTCATAAAAAATAAAAAAAAATAAAAAATCAATAACACATGGTTCTTTTTTCCATCATTAATAAACTACAAAACTGCTACTTCACAGATGACATCAGTGTTAGGGAAATATTTTAATCATGTCTGTCTCCTTATATGGAATTAGGACCCTATCTGCAGAGCTTCTTCTCTGGTTAAGAGTGTTGTTCCTCAATCTGTGAAAATATCATCATGTCGTTCTCAGGGTCAACTCAAAGGTCGGACGCCTGGCTTTCTGAAGAAAGGGGGGCTATCCGGTGCCTCTGAGTTTCCCTGTAGTGTGCACATTATGTTATGGTTAACAGAGACAGGCGCATAAATCTTAGATCCGCTTGTTTCAATATATTGGGTGTATTTTGGTTCAACCTTTCAGAGAGTCCGCTCGGTGGAAGACAGTTAACTGTATGAAACTGAGTGTATCCTCTCCGGCCGTTACTTCAATAAATCTCCGTGTTTGATGAAAGATTCTCCGTCTCCAATTCTTCAACATTGGCTCTGCATTGAATCCCAGAAGATTATTCTTCACAATCAGGACATGACAGTGTCTCTGCTAGGATTAAACCTATAATGCCTTCATTGTGTCCTTTCCTGTGATCTGTCATCACCTATAGTATAATGTGGCTTATACCCCCTGAACGGTAAAACTGCCCATATAAGTTAAGGGTAGATCAGCATGTACATGGGCCAATGCTTTTCCAGTTATTACCCGTCCCCTTGTGTGTTATGTAGCTTTTTCTGCATGTAAATGGTCTGCAGAGTCACAAACCCTCAAACAGCTACAGCCTGTAGCGAGTAAAACTCTAACACAGAAAAGACCTGTCTATGCTGCCCCAGAACGCCTCGTTGGAGATTTATCTTTTTCCATTGTTTTGTTCTTGGGTATAGTGACGTATTTGGGTATAGTTATGTTACGTCCGCGGAGCGAGCGAGCGAGCACGCACGCACGCACGCATCTATTGTAGTAGACCTCAACAATGGAATTATGATCAGTAGAAATGGCCATGACATGGGACCTTTAAACTCAAAGCACTGCCATTTTAAGCATAGCCTCTTAAATGCTAGTAATACAGTCTGACTCTACACAGAAATACATAGCCAGGCTAGCTGTTTCCCTCTGCTTCCAGTCTTTATGCTAACCATCTCCTGGCTTTATCTTCAGACTTAACACACAAATATGAGAATGAATGTCCTTATCCAACTTCCAGCAAGAAAGTGTATTTCGTGAAATGTCACACACTACTCTTTTATCTTTTTCCAAACCAGTACTTAGTAATGTTATCATTTTCAAAAAGCTCAGTGTTCCACACAGAGAATGCTACTATTCAAGCATTAGTTGTTTAGTGTTTTACCTTTGGACAGATCAACGCTAGCTGTTTCTCCTCTGCTTCAAGTCTTTATGTTTGGGTATGCTAGGCTAAGCTAACCATCAGTCTATCTTCAGACTTGACACACAAACAGGAGAGTGGAATTCATTTTCTTACCTAACTTCCAGCAAAAAAAGTGTATTTCCGAAAATGTCACCCACTAGTCTTTTAACGTTTCTTTGACAAAGTGCCAGGCCAGACTCTAGTAATTGTATCATTTTCCAAAAGCTCAGTTTTCCTTATCCACAAGATAGATATATCCATTTTGGAAATCTAGCCAGCTGAGTGTAGACCCTTATGTTTCATCACTTTTCTGGTGTTTTACTACCTTTCAGAGGAAACTCAAGGTGTTGAACTTGTTCACCTCTGCAGAGTGCCAACCCCTATGAATCACCACACTGTCAGAAATGAGAGAAATCAATTTCAAAACGAAGAAACAGTTCATCAAAATGATCATCTGAGACAATGAGTGACATATTTCAGGAAGAAGGTGCGTCAGTCTCACCTCTACCAATTAGTACATTCTTATCTCCCCCTCATTGTGTTGTTAATCACTTGATTTCTGTTTTATCAATGTCAAAATCAAGCCAAATGAGCAGTTGTGCAAAGCCTCAAACCGTGTCTTCATTTACACCCGACAGTCAGACGTGTTGGGAATGAGCATTGTCTGATCCTGCACCTTTCCATTATAGCTGTGTTTCCAATCAGAGCTGTGAGCCTGCTGTTGAGAGACATCTGACACAATCTTCTTTTGAGTCACATCACAGTTGTGACTGTGAGTGGAATGCTTTAATATTGCTATTTTTAAGGTGCTACAAGTAGGACTTACCTGTCACTACCACTGTGAAATGAGTTGTAATGACGCACCCTGATGCCAAGCAAAGGAGGAGGATATGATGGCTAATGTCACAAACAATAAACTTCATGATTGGCTTGATATCATTTTAAGTATTTTTTGAGTTTTGACTCATTTGGATTCATGTTTGTCAACTGAAACTCAACAAAGTTAGATTATTTCCTGCAAATGATACGGAAGAAGTATAGGTATTTTACAATATAAAATGGACCATGAGTTCCAGCTCAAATCAACATTTTATTCTAAAGGAGATGCAAATTGGATGCCAAAACGGAGTGAAATATAGATAATATTTGCTATGCAGTGGCCTTTTGCTGCATATCATACCCTTCTCCCTATCTCCCAAAATCTTTCATGTGTTTCTATACTATTAAACTGTCCAAGAAAGATAATATTTAAAAAACAAAACATTGTGCTCGACAGCAGTAGCTCTCGGTTATATAAAAAGAAAAACTACATTATTACATAGACATTGATGCATTTTGGTGCCACTGTCACTGACAATTCTCTCCCCATATGATCACTCCATTAACATAAGGAACTTACACACTATAACTGCTCATAAACCAGGGCTATCCGAACTGATTTAAGGCTGAAGACAATGGTTTAAGAATATTTAACATACAAATATTACAGCAAGGGCCAGATGCATGTAAATGTATTACTAAAACTCTGTGCATGACATAAAGACAGAAATATATGTAACCATTATTTCCCCCTTGATATGTAAAGCATGTGAGCCTCATTTGAACTCCCACAGTTAGCCATCAATGTAATAAGACACTCTTACAATCAACTGGTGAGAGTGAAATCACATTTTGTTGATAATATGAGAAAAACAATTATGCATCCTGCTGTCATTACCATCCAGTAATGACATTATACTGTGGAACACATTTTATGCAATATTGCCCTCAATCCCCTAAAACCAAATCACTCTGGGAAGTTGGTCAGTGTATCAGCTTAACCCAATGCTATGCACATCTGTCTTATGGTGTATCGCCCATTACTGGTATAACACACCGTCTTTTGGTTTTGCATTCAAAAGTATTCCTGAAGGTATATTTATCCCAGGATCAAACATACCTTTTTTCCCTCTTAACTGCTGTGCTCGGATATCATTAAACTAGATCTCACTTATGGTGCTCAAACTGCCAAGACAAAATATTTAAAAACTGAACAGCAATACATGATTATGGAAATCATGACCTGGTTACCCAAGATGATCCACAGAGCTTTCAGTGAGCCATTTTATGTAGGAACTATTTTCTTTCAAATCAATGATTTTGGCACCATAAACGTATTTCAATTATATATCAAGCGAAGGCAAAAAAACTGATCTAAATGAATAAACACTACAGGTAAGAGGGAAATTATGTGTTTTTAGATTTTGGGGTGCACATTACACAGATTGTGTCCCATTAAGTACAACAATAACTCAGCAGCTTTTGCTCAGCGTTAGGGTAAGCGTTAATAATTGGTCATCTACCAATCAGAAGGACAGAGGTTCAATGCCAAGGACTTGCAGTTAACACTTCTACGTTTTTTTGGTCAAGATACTTTATCGTTTTTAACATTTGGATTGTCTATGTTGTAAATGTATTATATTTTCAATCTATACACACGATAACTATTGCATCCATCCTGGGAGTTTTCTTCCATTTTGACCCATTCATTGTTCATTTGTTTTCTCAGGAGTTTTTCCTTGTAGACTGCGGGGGTCTAAGGAAAGAGGCCCCGGGGTGATATTTACTGGCCCTTTGAGTATAATGTTAAAAAATAATGTCATTTTTTTTTTGGGCCAGAGTGCCTTTATTCCAGCGAGGGTGTTAAATTGAGAGATAGAGGGGAAGATATTGCCTGAAAACTTCGGCGGGCTCGGGTTTCGAACCCACCTACTAGCTACTGTAGTGACAACTCCTGTCATTGATTGCATCTCTGCATGAATGATTAGATCATTTCACATAAATGAAATCAAATGATGTTGATGGTTAAATTAGCTTCACATGTAGGCCTACTGAGTTCTGAACGTGCCATTTAGATCTAGGAAGGCCTTGGGGCTATGTTGTTTGATTTAACACAATATATGCACTCCACTATGCTGTTGTATTATTTACTGTATCTGAAGCTCTTAATATGATTGCTCATATTTCAAGCCATCTTTTTCCCGGCCCCTTGCTTTGGATCATCACCCGGCCCCCATTCCAAACTAATTGAATAGCCCTGGTGTACACACTCTAAAGCCCCCTGTGACAATTGTGTCATTTGTTATATTGGGCTATATAATTACAATTTCATTTATTGATTGATTGTAAGTTGCTCCCGTAGGCATGTAGCCATCTACAGTATTGAAGTGTTTGTATGTTGCTTTGGATGAAAGCATCCGCTTAATGTCAGGTAATGTAATAATTAGGAGTGCTTACTATGAACTGCTCCACGTCCCTCTCCATGCCCACGTTAGGCAGATCCGGCATCATGTGGGCGACCACTTTGAAGCCAGCGTCCTTTGAAAGCTGGAAGGACTCGCATACAGCTCGCACCGTATGGCCTCTGGAAGAAACGCATGTACAAAAGGGAAAATATAAAGCCTGAAGGTGGAATGGAAAGTCAATTATCCTTTACAAACACCATCAGACTAGCTGCCATAACGTCATGTCTGCTTTCTTATCTCCATCTGTTCATTCCACCCAAACCTCCTCACCTATTGGTGTCTCGGGCCACGTCTTCATACACACTCTGCACTCCTATCTCCAGCCGGGTGCAGCCGTAGTTCAGCATGTCGCTGAGATGTCGCTTCAGGCAGTAGTCAGGCCGCGTCTCGATGGTGATTCCCACACACTTTGTGTTACTGCGCTCCGAGTATCTGCAGGAGAAAGCAAACCGGAAAACACAAACAGTTCAAATGCATTAGTTTCCAACAATTTCAATAATGATTCGGATGAGGTATACAGACGAGGTCCAATACATCAGAATTAATTGAAGCAGCAGAGCACATTTGAAAATAATAATGAACGTAGCCTTTTTACGAGTCATCTAATTTCAGCGTTTATTGGTAAAGACCTCTAACATTTCGGAAAAATAACTAAGAATTTAATGGAAGATGCATTTAAAGAGCTTAGACACAGTAGTACACAGTAAAATGTCCTAGATCATCATATTTTACATTATCTTTAAAGGGAAACCTGAAACTAAAGTGTTTTTTTATTTATCCTAGGAATACACAATATTGGATATATATATAAAAGAAAAAATAACATACTGTTATGACCTCTATATTTACAGTCTATGGTTAGGACCCTAGAAAAGGTAGATATTGCTTTTTTTGAGACCTTTAGGTATCTTTTCAAGGTGAATAAGGTCAAATCCAAGTCAGATTGCAGGTGTAGAATCCCTGAGATTACATGGCAATATGATATACTTCCTGCTTTGATATTTTTACCATATTTTAAATCTGACTCTTTAGCCTAACTGACTCCGCTGGAGTGTTCCATATGCTGGGATCATTAAGCAGCATCTCTTTACTTGCTGTGCACAGCTCATTATCCAGACTCTAACCTCACATTAACGGACACACTAATGCAACAAATGAAACGAGAGGGATGGGAAGACAAATGTGTGTAATGAAAATGTGAAACGAGACATTAATGGGTGTTTACTTTGTGACAAAGGCAAGTTAAATACTTACACTGTTCAGTCATTTAGAAAACATGACTCATAGGGGGTGTAGATTATTGCATCTGATCACATTTTCAGTCATAATTTTCACTTTATTTACAGGTTAGTATTAAAGCTGGGGAAGGTAATTTTGGAGAAACCAGCTCGAGTGTGCTAGAATTTGAAAATACACAGCCGGAAAAAATCTGACACTTCCTTACAGAGCCCCTCCTTCAACACACACGAACCAATGAGGGCACGAGATAAGTTTGTGCACAGATGGAAGGCTGACAGGCAGGTAGGCCATCCAGTTACTTTAGCCGGGCCGGCTCAGATGATTGGTCGTGCTTTTTATAGGGCCACGGCTTCCACAGATGACATTTTTTTATGGAATTATTGTCAAAGCATTTAATGTATTCATTGCTATCGGGATGTTAAGAGCATTCCGTGTTTCCCCGACTCAGACTGCAAGGAATCTGGGTGTGATCCTAGATAACAACCTGTCCTTCACTGCAAACATCGCTGCTACAACCCGCTGCTGCAGATACACGCTGTACAACATCAGGAAGATTCGTCCCCAGCTGACCCAGAAAGCCACGCAGGTTCTGGTCCAGGCTCTCGTCATCTCACGCCTAGACTACTGCAACTCCCTCCTGGCTGGTCTACCTGCATGTGCCATCCGACCTCTGCAGCTCATCCAGAATGCAGCGGCTCGTCTGGTCTTCAACCTTCCTAAATTTTCCCACACCACTCCGCTCCTCCGCTCCCTTCACTGGCTCCCGGTAACTGCTAGAATCCACTTCAAGACAATGGTACTTGCATACCATGCTGCGAATGGATCTGGCCCTTCCTACATCCAGGACATGGTTAAACCGTGCACCCCAGCACGTGCACTCCGCTCTGCATCAGTCAAACAGCTCGCTGCACCCTCGCTGCGAAGGGGACCCAAGTTCCCATCAGCAAAAACACGTGGGTTTGCTATCCTGGCTCCAAAATGGTGGAATGAGCTCCCCATTGACATCAGGACAGCAGAAAGCCTGCACATCTTCCGGCACAGACTGAAAACTCATCTCTTTCGACTCCACTTCGAGCAATAGAACTATTAACAAAGCACTTATATACTAATAAAGGACTGGCTTATCTAAAGCCAGTTGAGTAGCACTTGAAATGTGTTTGCTCTATGATACCTGATTCTGTTTTCTTCAAGTTTGTATTTTGTTGGTCGAACGCACTTATTGGAAGTCGCTTTGGATAAAAGCATCAGCTAAATGCAATGTAATGTAATATAACAAAAAGTGTATCTCGAGCCGGTTTCTCAAACTTACCTACCCCACCTTTAATATCTATTTGTCAATTAATGTTGGTATAAATAAGTATTTTATTGGATTTTAACAGCCCACTGAAAAAGCTAAATATACTTTAATATCAGTTTATTGCAATACATATCCTTTTTGCGTGATTCCAACACTTCACTCATATGTTCTTCATATAGAAGAACTGAACTTCCCCTAAGGGATATTACAGTCCGTCTTAATCTTCATATAGTGAAGCCCTAACACACATTATGGATAAAAGTCCTAACTGATGGTATTTATATACTCCAACAAAAAATATTGAATCAGTGTTTATACATTTCTTTTTATGACAATATGTCTTCGCCTTGAGTTTACTGGAGGCCAGATGAAGTGATTGCTTCAATTATCAACCCACACATATATACTTCCCACTGAGCATGTGATATTATTGTAAAAAGCATACTTTCCGATGATCAGATAATAATACAATACAGCAGTCACCAGCTGTGCAACATGAGTCATCATCAAACTCCCTCTGCATCTCTCCACAAGCCAACTCCCTAATTCCCTCTTACAAAACAATGTGCCCGTATGTATGACCATCAAACCATTCTCCAATAGATATTGTAATTATATAATGTATTTTCCTGGTTGTAAAAGGCTGCAGATGACAATTTCGGAATTTACCAGATTGTCCAAATATTTGCCTTTAACTATTTGGTAATGATATCCACAATATTCATTATTTATTAAAATGTCCATTATGTAAATATGTTCCTAAAGCGTTAATGGTCAAACCCACAATATCGTCACAACATCTACAGTAAAAGCTATATAATAGTTGGTCGAAATCCCTCCAGCCTTAAATAATAAGATGCCATTCTTAACCTAGAAACAGAACCTCAGACAGCAAGTCTGACGGAAGAAGCAATACAGAAGTAAATAAAGCAGCCAGATGTAGAAAAGTGACTATACATTTGAAAACACATTCATAGAGAATACAAACACATGGGAAAAAAGAAAGAAAAAATCAATCAATCCTTCAGGATTCTGAAACGATTATACGGTAGAGAGGTTTTTTTTTTTAAACGTTATCTTTCTTGTAGTGTGCCTAACTGCCAATGATGGGTCAGTGGTTCGGTCCCATAACATGCAGTAAAAAAATATATGTAATAGAATCTAAAAGGATCAATAAAGCAGTGCAAGGAGCAGCCAGATGTAGAAAGTGAGGCACACCGTCCCTGGTCCTTCTTTAAATGTAATCTCAAGAGCTTCATCTTTAAACTTATTTGAGTCACTGATCGAAATGCCCAAAACAACACAAGGCAAGGGGCAGACTGTCAGACTGCCCCCCCCCCCCCCAGCTGCTCCAATGACCATTAGCTCCCCTCATGCCAGCGCATATTCCTTCTGGTTCTGTATCTGCTGGCAATAAATGTCCATCTTTTACGGTCTGCTGGCTGATTTACACCAATTACACAACTTTATGCTCCAGAGAGGACGATCAGATTGTATGAGATGAATCAATAAAAAGTCTATTATCTCAGAGTATCTCGCCGCTGCGATCAGATCGGGCGCCGGGTGAGCAGCATGGTGACAAACATGACGCTCGGCCTATACACACACACACACTTTCTTCGAGACACACACACACGGAGGCAGAGATAAGGGCTGTCCCTAACCAAATCCCCTCCTTCACAAACTGAGCCTCCACAATTACCACAATCAGAGCATCTTAACTAAGATAGGCAAACACACACATACAGTGGCAAACACACAGACAGGAGGAAACACACAAACTGTTCTCTCGGGGTCTTATCGGACTCTAGGGAATTAAATAGCCTCTGCTGACAAACAAACAGCCCTGTGAGAAAGCCATTATTTGGTCAAATGGTCTGTATGACGTCTTCAACAAATGGCTATTTCTACTTTGACGCGTCTCCAAAAAGATGCGACTCATCCATACTAAGCAGGCGTGAAGCTAAAATCTTTCCAAAGCAGGCCAAACTCGGAAAGTGAGAAATAAGAGGAGAGGACTTATAGAGAGCGGCACGCGCGTCGCCTGGGTTTTTTCTGTAGCCCCGGACAATTCTCCCTCAATAATATAACACATTAACCGTGCTTTACCTGAACCTCATCCTGACACTAGAGAGGACGGCAGGAATGTAATTTCCCGTGTTCAGTGAATGCAACAGAGGCAAGGCACCAGACCAACCAGAGAGTTGCATGGAAATAAACGTGTCTTATTGGCTGACGGGTACCTATCCTGTGACAATGTTTAAACTGTCAGTCGGACTCAGAGTTTTTGAAGATGGACATAAGAACATTTTTGTCTTAAAAAATACGAAAATTCTCAAGTGGTGGCTCACACAACAACCCCAGAACCACCACTTGAGCCAGGTGAACAAGGTATGTAAATGTCAGTAAACTTCCAAGTTATGCGAACATGTAAGCAAAGCATAAATTACAGCTACGTTGTTGACGTTACTTTGAATCGCGCCGGTAAGCTAAACCGTTAGCAAGTAGCTATAGCTAGCCAGACATATTAAATTAACACTTTGTCATACAATCTAAATGTTATGTTTTTTAGCGTTACCTGGTGATTTAAAAAAATCCTCTGGAAAATGTTGACTTACTGTCAGTGTTCGACATGAAGCTAGAAGCTACCTTACATTACACAGTCACAGGGGAGTGATTTGTAAAATATCCATAAAGAAAAAGTAAATCTGATGACAGTTCCGTTTCATATGGGTGTTGAAAGATGTATCCATCTCTCTTAATTTTGCTCTCAAGGTGCACCAGATTGATGCTTTTAACATCAACATTTAAAAACAAATCTTCCCGGGGGAGCATGCCCCCGGACCCCCCTAAAGGAGGTGAGGTCCGCCACCCACCTATAACAGTCACAGGTGTACTGTGTATGTGCGTGTGGGGAGTGTTGCAATAGAAAATTCCACTGTAGCGCCCGGTACCTTAATGTACCATAATGAACTGTGGGCTAAGCCCCGAATGTTTCCAGGTCCAGGAAACGCCCCTGGAGAGCGGCCTCACTTATTTTCCATCTGGATCGTGAATGGATTCATTCTATAGCTCATGTGTGGAGATTGTCCTCATATGTTCTTGTATGTTTCTTCCTGAAAGGTTCTTGGAGTTTAGTTGTGGTGCGTTTAATGGACAGAAGGTTAGGGTCATGTGGATGTAACACATTAAGATGTGAATGCTCATATAACAGTGATACAATTATACTTCCCATGTTATAAACCCTTTTTTTAGTTTACAATTCTAATAAAGAAAACAGTCGAATAAATATATTTGCGAGTATTGAAACATACATATTTAAATAAAAATGTTAACAGATAGTTAAAAAATAACCTTCTGTACGGAGTAATTGATCCTATAATTATGTTATGCCCCTAACATTTGGGAAACTGTATTGCAAAATGAGGCAATTCACTTTTAGTTTTTTATTTAAGTTTATGTAAATAAAGCTGCATTATGTATGTTTTACTGTCAAGTATTATTGTTGAGGGAAAAAAGCTAAATAAATGAATGTTGTTGAAATTTCACAAATGGTAGTATAACTCCCTCTGGTGGAGAACTACTGAACTTAGAAACAATATATCAAATATTGTCAAAATTGCTAAAAATGTTATCAAGATGGATAGATGATATACATTACAATCTTTAAAGGTGGAAGAAAGTATAAACATAATCAAATAAATTAAACTTAAATAACAATAAAAACAATAAACAGCAGCAAGTCCATGTACATCAATTTCGAGTAAAGCTGCTCCAGAGCCACTATTTCAAGCCGAAAGACTGTTCCAATGTCCAGCATACTTGAAATTCTACCGAGCCCGGCGTACTTCGTAGCGAGACATTTCGAGGCTGCACATGTGTAGACTCTAGGGCTGTACCCGAATATTCGACTATTCGAATATTCGTTCGTTGGCCAATTATTCTGGTTTCAATTTCATTATTCGGATATTTGTTTTTTTATTTTTTTTCCCCAAAATTTTTTTTTCCCCTAAATGTATGCTATCAATAAAGGCGAATTTCCATATTCTTATACTATATTTATACTTTTGAATTGCACTGTTAAAATGCGGAAATATATACAATCTCAGCCTGTGCTCCTGACATCGCGTTCACTCACAGTCACGAACGCAAACGGCACGCTTCTCCTTGCTTCACCTCGCTTCACACACCTGAACACAAAATGCCGAAGACTCCAGCTATGTGGGACCATTTTAAATTGGACGACGGTAAGAAGAAGGCAGTGTGCCAAATATGCGACAAGAAACTGGCCGGTGGCACAACAACTCTGAAAAGTCACCGGATGCTGTAAGTAGTAGCCTAGCTTAGCTTAGCTGTTGTCAAGTTGCCATGATGAAGCTGCGTTATCCGCCGTTTAAACAGTAACGTTACACATGATAAAATCGTGCTCTTACTATCCTTGGAAAATAGTTGCAAGCAAGCAACCGAATTGTTTTTTTATATTAGTTTTTCAATTTTATCCGAATAGTGAAAATAATAGGAGCGATGTGGGAACATCTTGGGCTAAGGCAATTATTGGCATACAGTTCGTTCATTTATTTTTCGTTCTTCATTTATTTAAATACCGTTTACTGTTTACGCCTATATCCCCGGCGCTGCACTACGGCTGGGTTAAATGCAGAGGACACATTTAGTTTTAATGTATGCGAGTACTGAGACAATAAATAAATATAAATCGTAATAGTATGCTCTTTCTGCGCTTCTGCTTAACAGTGTGTTGTCAGGTGTCTCGGAGCGTGTTATGAAAAAAAATCTCCGCACCGAATATTCGAATATTCGCTGCTGATTACTACCGAATATCCGGAGCCCGAGAAATGGTATTCGGGACAGCCCTAGTAGACTCCGGTTTTAAAATTCCCACAATGCTTTGCGCACGGACCAATTTCCCCAAATCTGTGGCGGAAAATGTAAGGCGGGGCCTCTCATATGACTCACACCTGCACACTTGCTCGCCTGTTCCACTCTTCGTTTTCCGAATGCCAGGAAGGATTCTTGCCTCGCTTCTGAAGGAAGTGACTCGGAAGACATGTGCTACCAAGCAAGCATACTCGACATTGAGAAACACCCGGTATCTAAGTATTAAGGACATGAACCACAAGAATACTCAATATAAAATGTTCTAGATGATTCAGAGTGCAGGAAACATATATAAATATGGTAATATATACATTTGAGTTAAATTCATGGTTGTTGTTGGGGAAATATTTTCCAAGGCCCATAACTTTGACCCAGTGTATCAGTTCAAAATGTCCTGACTGAGCAGAGGCACCTGTAGCCTTGGCTGCTGTGCTCTCAGTGTTCTGTCTCCCTGTTCCTGCCTGTTGGCGTCAGCTGATGATTATTCTCTCTGAACTAGCTAAATACACGGGTGTGGGGGAGAGTTCTTCAGAATTGACATGGCAACTCTACCGTGAAGTCAGAACCTCTGGCTCTTGGACTTGTTTTGTGAATTCTCCGGCCGAAGCTCCTAATAAACCATCAGTGTTTGACATCAAAGCTCCAGCTCTCCCCGTGTCTCCTTTTGAGTCGGTGACTCCTCCTGCATTGCTACACAGAAGTTTCTCCCACAGTTGTTCATGGTAGTGGAGGGGAGGAAGCAAAGCTATAGCAGTGAGTTCTCTGCCAGCCAGAGGTGAGTTGTTATAAAGTGTTATTAAGTAACTGTAACACCATGTGTTCTTTAGTGTTGTGTGTCATGTATAGAGAATAATGGCTCCTGTAGTGAGCTGTTACCTGACGGCCTCGGCCACGCTGTTGGAGGTGTGTCCTGACAGGGCGTCGTGCAGGTTCCTGATGAAGTAGTCTCTGTACTCCTCAGCCAGAGCCATGAAGGTCCCGCCCATCACGATGAACTCCACCTTGTCCACGCTGTGTCCCAGCTGCTTCAGCTGCACGGCACACACAAAGACACACACGACTCTTCACAACTCTTCGCAAATAAAGTCCTCAGCAGTCTTAAAAGTAGAAGGTAAACAACCACGTATCAGCGCTATACTTTTCACTGCGTTTCTGAGAACACTGTTGGTGAGAACTTTGAATAAAAGAAGTCAGAAACCTGCAGGTGATACTTTAACCAGCTGATATGGAAAACCTCATCATCAACTATGGAAAACTAGTGGATTTTCTTTTAGAAACGTGGTAATTTAATTCATAAAAATAATATATCATGTTCTGTCCTTGCAACAAACCAGATAAGTGTCAAATGACTTTGCACTTTTAGAAAATGCATGTATGTACCTATGTCAACTCGTCATGTGCAGAACCTCCATAGTAAATACAAATAGAGATAGAATAGGTTTGGGAACAAAAAAAAGAATAAGATTCTGAAACGATTCCCAACTTCCAGCATGTGTGATCAAGTTCAGCATGAATGACGTTTTTATAGTCGATAATATCAAACATAAAAACTCCATAACGTAATACACACTTAACTCTGCTTTCATGCCATACTTTGCAACCCCACCTTTCCAAGCGCAGGACATTGGCGTTACTTTTTCAAAATCCAGAATTGAATTCAAATCTAATCTTGAGATATTGAAAGATTCACACTCGTCATATACAGCAATCAATACATCACGGAAAAGATAACATTAGCAACAAAAAAAGAAGGAATACAAATCTATATTGAATTCTGTTTTTGATACAACCAAATAAGTGACTAGATGAATTGCACACCGTATTAGATAACGCATGCAGTTTGTTAGTATAACTAATAACAATGCCGTGGCAATGAGACTGAGCATTTCTGTCAGTAAAGTTTTCTACATGAATAGGTCTGATCGATTATATATTAATATCTTCCATATCAAATTGGAGTCATACTTAAAACAGCGATTACACATAGGACCGACCAGCCAAAACTAAATTCAGATGGCACATATCTTTACATGTTGCTTTAATGGTGGCTTTGCTCTGCTGCATGTAATCATGTAGCACTGCATTTGAATAATGGCATAATTAGGGTCAGGTCTCAGCAGGAGGGTAAAAGCCATGACACTCATGACTCTATACTAAATGTATTATCAATGGGTATGATTTAAACGTGTATTCAAGTAATGAAGATCAGTGCACAGAAGCTGATTTGAGGATATGGCAGAGGAAGACAAATCCCACCCCAAGTTGGCCGATAAAGAAAGTGCTATTCTCAAAGTTTGGCTTATTTAATGGCTAATGTACTTGCAGGATTCATGCGGTTTAGAGTTTGTTTCTTCATGGTTTACTGCTCTCATTGCAAGAGTAACCTCAGGTAAATCAAATGGTATGTACGAAACAGAGGCAGCTGTGTCCACGCATGAAATGAGTTTCTGTGTAAAAGGCCGTGCATTCATGAACCATTAACAAAAATGATTTTAAAAAAAGGAATTAGAGTAGCACTGACCTGCTCCACTCGATGTCTGGTCTGGAGGTAGGGGTCATAGCGGGCTCGGATTGCTCTCATGGACGTTGGCTATAAGAAAGAGAAAGGGACAAAAAAACAAGACTTAAATAAAATACCTAAAGTCAAACAACAACTACAGAAAAAGGACTTTGATTTTACACAATTCTGTGTATTTATATTGTTTATTCTATATAATACTAGAGCTACTATGGTGTTTTAACTCGTGGGGATGACTTGGCTTACGCGCTTTACTGTGTTGTACGACGGTTGTTGTTTTACTCATGAATCAGTAGCTTTTATTGAGGTGCGCTATAATACAATCCATTTATTGTATTGTTGTTGTGCATAATAAAGTCAATTTGTATTCAATGCCTTAACAAACAAGCCTTTGTGGCAATCACTGCGGTCAAAAACCATTTCAGACACAACGTTTCCTGTGACAACACACACCTTACATACCGGTGCCATAGGGAATCAGACAGGGACACCCGATGGCACACACAGTGAACAACACACAACGGTGAAGCCTCAACTAAAATATGACCATCATTGAAATGGCTCTTACAATGTATATGCTTCACAATTGATATGTATATATTCACTGTCTTGTTTATCTTCTACTATCTTTATCTTTTGTAATTATATTTGACTTTACTTCTTATTCATGTGAAATGTGTTTGGTTGATGTCCGATTCTTTATATATTGAGTTTTTCTTACATTATTGACATATATTTTTGTGTTAACTGTTTGAATAAATCTACATATAAAAAGCTTTACTCGCCTCCTGAGGCAGAATGAAACTACCGTACCTCATATCCAGTGTACGACTGTGTGGAGTACTCAAAGTCTGAGTCTGGTCCTCCAGGACAGTAGCTGCCAGGGTAAACAGAAAGAGAAGAAAAACACATTGTTAATAAGCAATAACAACCAGATCCCATCTTTAATGTTTATTTACATATTTTGCAGCCAAGTTCTGAAATTGTGTATATTTAAATGAGCATAATCTTGCAAGAAGTGCATAATGATCAAGTAAAAAAATACAAATAAAATCTGCACAGACTATTGTTACTCACACACAGATGTTGCCTGTGAAGCTGATGTGAGGACACCGATGTGGTTTGCACATCACAGCAACCACTGCAATCTGGATAGAAGACAAGGATTAAGCTGAGTGATATCCTGAACATAACTTGTGTGAAAACACTTTGACAATACTATTTAGTAGGCTGACATTTTCATGACTTTCTTTACAAAACAAAGATTGCTTCACATTCCTAGATAAGAGAACCGTCATTACGCATCATGGATACAGCATGAACTATAACGCAAAAAGATAATATCACACAAGCAAACGCTGAAACTCTTAACACAAAGAATTTCCCTTAGCTTAAGGCCTACATACTACATTACATGTTGGATGCTTTTATCCAAAGTGACTTACATGTACTCAGTACTGGGCCCAATCCCCACAGGAGCAATAGGGGTCAAATGTCTTGCACATGCTGACTGCAGTGGGATTCGAACTTGCTCCCACCTGTGATATCAGTGCACTACCACTGAGCCACAGCCTCCCACATTATTAGATCAAGTAAATCAGAATACAAAATATTTGTAGCCCAAGCTAAATATATGTGGGCCCGAGAGAGAGAATTTTATTTGGTGGACCCAAGCTAATTGAACATACCCCACTGGCAGTGCGGATGGGCTTGGCCTTCAGTTTGGGCACCAGAGCCCGGCGGTACTGTGGTGGAACCGCAGCGATGATGTCCACCAATCGAGGCATGGATTCAAGTCCATACTTTGCTGAAGTCTTAGTCTTCACTCTTTAAAAACAGAATCATAGAAAGACACATATTTAATTATGAATTATAACTTTAAATATTGATCTGTGCATGTGTTTTTTTTATCCATAGAGCTTGTCTTTAATAGTTACTAAAGGCTTGAGTAGTATAGAGTTGGGAATTAATTGAGCAAGGGGATGTATACTTACTTGTTGAGATTAATATCTTTGCCCTCTTCATGTGCTTCAACCAGCTGATTGATGACATCAGCAATGGTCATCATCATCAGCTCAGCCCGGCTGAGATCACCTAACAAAGTTCAAACAGCCATATTTACAAGATCCAGGTACATGCAACGTAGATGTAATGTAGCTTATATATTGAGCAACAGTAACGTTAGAGTTTATGAAACCCATTGTCAATAACTGTAATAACTCGCCTTTACAATGACAATATGTACGCAGTAGGCCTACAAGTTATATCGCTGTTATCATGTTTACAATATTGGGAAGACTTGTTAGCATTAGCAACAAGCTAAAGCCGAACAGACCCGTTTAGAAAGTAATTTCAGGTATATTTAACACACTCACTCTTTTTCTTTGGCTTCCCCATTTTTTCTTTGAGGCTGACCGTCCAAATTCCAACGGGTGGGTGATTGTAGGCAGAATTACATCTGTTTTTAACCCGAGAAGGCTGTCAGAAATAGTAAACAACTCCACGTTGCTCCCAAAACACGGCTTCAGACGTACGGCAACCGAAACTGTCGTACAATGTCGTAAATGGGTCTTTTCCACTAACGAACGGCGTGTTATTGGAATTTTAAAAATGCCACAAGGGCAAAACAGAGCCCCCCCCCCCCTCTCTTATATAACAGCTGTAACAGCTAAATTACCATTAATTAGGGATATTTTACTTTGTTTTTCTGAAAATGTTTAGGACAAATCTCACAGACTTGTAATGCATGTGGATCCACACAGTGGCGCTGAACACCCTCAAACCAAGTGGGCCAGTGTGTGCGGAGCAGAGCGCAACTAGAGAACTTGGAAGGCTCGCTAAATCTCACAGCAAATCCCTTTAGCTCGAGCTGACATGGACTGACTTATCCCGGAGGGAAGTTTCAGGAAATGCAACAGGTGGAGGAGCCGAGGGAATGAACCGTGTGTCGTAAGTGTTTTTTTAAACTTACGAAAAGAAACCAAGGTTGATTTAGCACACTTAACATGGTTAGTTACATTCATAAGGGTAATTATAAAACACATTTGACCCCTCTGTGTGTTTGCTGTTATCTAGCTCTCGTTAGCGTCCCGGGCTAGCTGCTGAGAGTACTTCAAGGTGTCTGTGGGAGTCGGATAGGGAAACAACTGCGCACTCTTTCACACGGTTTGTCCACTTCTCTTTACAGTCTACCTTGTATTTTAGCTTATTATGTCATCATGAACGTTTTTACTAGATATTTAGATATGGTTTTCGCATGAATAGTATTATATTAAGCAGGACACTAGCTTGTTTATGTATACATATTGGTTGTTCAGGCGTAACACGTATCTAATTTTGATTTAAGGACACTATGGATTTAGAATGTACTCAATGTAGTAAGTAAAACTTCAGTAAGTTAGAAAAAGCAAAACACTAAATGTGTTATTTTCCATTCATTCATTTGTCACAGGTCAGGTGCCACCATGGATGACAGCCTGAATGACTCCAATGTAAAGGTCGCTGTTCGTGTGCGACCAATGAACAGGAGAGGTGAGTTTAATGTCAGATAGACGTTGTGACATGTTCAGCAGTTATGATTCACGAAAGACAGACACTTATTGGTTTGTTTTCATGTGCCCAACAAAGATCTTTTCAACAATTCTGTCCAGCTTTAATAGGGCTCTTTTAATTGGAGTACCTTTCTTTGGAAAGGCTCTGAAAAGGTCCATGCTGTCCTTCTTTGGAAAAGTCTTGGCTAGAGTGCTGTTAGAGTATAAATGGAAAAAGATTGAAGGGACAGTGACATCATATCCTTACAGTGAAGGGACTGTTATGCATGTGCAGTGTCGTGCATTACAGCAGACACACATTTGTTTCCACCAACAACATTACTTTTAATTTCATGTCACCTCTCCAATTGGCTTTGCAAAACTACAAATATGCCTCATTAAGTGTAACAGTGGAAAATCTCACACAACACACGTGCCCTAACTCCTGCTCTAACAGGAAGTTCCAGTGCTGTCTCAGCCTGAAAAGCCTTGCTCTGCAGGTAGGAATGAGGAAGAGTAGCTGCTTTTCCTACTGCCTGCTCAGAGTTGTAAAGGGGTTGTATTGTTTGCACAGGCAAGTCCTGGGTGAATCACTACTTCCTGCTCCATGTCGGGCTTTATGTGTTACAATCACAAGGGGCTCACACACACACACACACACATGCGCGCACACACACGAACAAACAAACAAACACACACAGTGTATGCCACCTGTTATTCTTGGATGACAGTTGTGTCAGTGACTACTAGGGAAAGTTATGATGACCAGTGTATACAGAACATGCTCTTTGAACTCTTTAAGCAGCACATTTTGATAGTTTGAGAGCCATTTTGCAACTAACTTACCATATTTTGTAGGTTTAAAAATGTATTTATTAGGACTATTCACTCATTAACAACATGATGGTACTACAAAGAAAAGCATGTTTAATGTTATTTAAAAATACATATTTTTTCACTGTTTTATTTCAGAAAAAGAGCTAAAGACAAAATGTGTCGTAGAGATGGATGGGAACCAGACGGTTCTGCACCCGGCCATCATCAACTTGAACAAAAGTGACTCCCGGTAAGTTTCACACACCCGTTTATATCGACAAGCTGTGTCATTTTCTTGTATATTTTTTCTGCTGAAGCATTTGCTACTCGTTCTTTGTTCCTGGGCTATTCACAGTGAGGTCACCATGTGAAGCCATATTATTTGTTTGTCTTTGTCTCTTACTCATGAGACATCTCTTATGAATATGGCAGCGGTTGGTGCTTGTTTAAGTCACATGACTTGTGTAGGATCCACATTCATTTTGGGACTTTTATTAGACACTAGAATGGACACATGGAAACTGTAGTATTTTGTACCATGACTTTTGTATTTTGATATATTTATGAACCTGTATTTTTCCATTATAGGTGCATGTGCAATAGCAACTATAACATGTAGTAGTTCAAGTTATGGTAGGGCAGCTCAGGGCTCCTTTAGGTGAATCACAGAAGCGCCGACAGCGTGCAGCTGCTTTGCAGTGAAGTGCTTGTGTTTCTGAACTTAACTCAGTCTTGTATCATTTAATTTTGAATGAGTGAGTTGGGGTTTGAATACTCTACATTCAACATGTTACAAAGTAGAATTTCCCCCCAAAATGTTAACATGAGTAAATCTAAAGATATAAATAATAATATATGCATTATATTAAAGCAACTAATAATCTAAAGCAGTGGTTCTCAGCTGGTCAGGCCTCGGGACCCACTTTTTACTTGGTCAATTCATCGCGACCCAACATTTTGAAGCACTCAAATCTATTCAACAAAAAATCGTGCTGTAATATATACGCTTTTCAGCATACAATATTAATAAAAGTGAAGTACAGTGCATATATCCCTGATATCCCTTCACAGAACTAAAGTATGCTTTTTAAAAAAGGTTTAATGAGATGATGGAATCAAAGCTGAACTATATAAAAAGGCACGCATGCTGAAAACCCAACTCCAGCAGGGGGTCTGGGGGGATTCTCCTCCATGAGATTTTTACAAATACTAACATAAACTATGCATTCTGGTACTCTGAGAAGAAAATAAATAAATCTATTACTACCCGACATATTAATAATATTTTATGCCGTTGTTTGTTTTTCACTTTGTTCTGACATCTTGCTGCGAGAAGAGTAAAGAGGAGATAGTCTGTGTGACTTACTTTAAATTGTGGGTTAGGGTAGTCATCAGACCGGGGGTCATATTTCATTATGTGTTGATTTCTATCTGAAGTTGTAACCATGGATGTATAAAGAAGAGTTCTACCGCAAAGTTATTCTCCGTGGGGACTTCCGGCAACAATCTTGATTCTGATTGGCCAGAAGACTCGAAAAAACATCAGCAAAGATATTGAGAAGATGATCACTATGTGACAGAAGTTTTCAAAACAGTTTATGGTCTCCGGTACTTCCACTTCAACGCCGACTACATGCACAGCGTTAGAAAATCGGGCCTTCAAAATAAAAGTTTGACTTTCCCCCCCCAAAACATTTTTTTTTCTTCACTCACATCCGCGACCCACTCGAAACGGGTCCACGACCCACTTTTGGGTCGCGACCCACCAGTTGAGAACCACTGATCTAAATCACACAAACACATACATTTAAAATAAAGATACACATGGATTAAATTAGGTGAACCTGAACTGACAGTTCTATGCAGCGTCAAGTTAATGTTTTGCCAAGTTCAGGTATTTACTTATACACTTATTGCAGTATAAGACTTTCATTTATATAATTCCCTCAGGATTACTGTCAGACGAGTTAATACACACTCTAACCAGCCTGTCAAGTTAACACCCAGCTGCTTGGAAGAAGCTCAGATCTCACCCTCACCACACCCTTCCTCCCTCTATTACATGTGTCCTCCTCCCTCTGTGTCCTTGCGGCATCATTCCTCTCTTTACAAAAGGTGTGTCTGTTCCAGCTCAGTCCTGCTCTGTAGCCAAAACCATGATCCAGAGGAATATAACAAAGGAGAAGACACTGTCAACACTTGAGACTTTAAGAATTGAAGTTACAATTTATACTCCAGTTACAATAGCCATTTGTCCTTGGTTTAATTATGGCTGCACAATTTGGACAAAATGTATTATTGCTTATTGTTTTTAGTGCATGTAAATGGTCTGCAAAGGCTCAAATACCAAATGTCCCTCTCCCACACACATCAAAATAGCCACAGAATGACATGTGGATGCAAAATGTGTATTGATTGTGTTAAATGGAAAGCGTGCCTGTGGGCCTGTGTTGTATGCCTCCAGTGTTTTGCTGTTGACAAAGTCCTCTCCTCAGAGCAGCCCAGGTAGATGCTCCCTGGAGGCTTCAGCCCCTTCTCAGGTTACCTTGTTCAGGAAATATGCGAGTGAGTGAATCTCTGTCTTTGTAGAAACAGAAAGTGTCATATTTCTATGCATTTTGTGTCTGTCTGTGTATATTCTTCTGCCTTGACACGCTTCAGCAGCGGTATGCTTCCCCTTGGGGATCAATGTGAACAGGTTTTACCGGCTGATCGCAACATCAACTCCATGATCCCAGAGCAGCACAAGGGTCTTAGTGAGGCAAAAGGGAGAGGTAAACTCATTTTAATCAGCCACAACGCAAGTGTTCTTAACTGGGAAGCTCCGTTTTTACACTCTTGATTAGGTTCCATCTTCTATTACGAGCTAAATCGGTGTTCCAGAAAAGCTTTGTTTGTTGGGGGTGTCACTCACCAGCAGCCAATTCCATAAGGTTTGTGCTAATTCAGCTCTCTCTGCCTGACAAGCTAACAGAATAAATGCATGAGCCTCAGGGGGTGGTAATATGTTACGGCCCCCTTGGTGGCTGCAAGCAGGCTCACAGCAGGGGGCTGTCAGAGCCCCGACATGCTGGAGATTAATAAAGCCTTTGGTCTTCTTTCATAACTTTAAAACAGGCCTGTAAAACTATAGTTTCATGGGTGCCATTTTATTGCACATGCTGTACCAGACCTTGAGTTGTTGCTGGAATATTTATCAGCCCCCACAGAATAATGTTGGGAGCCTTTCTTATCTAAACATTTGATAAGAGCCCCACTTTCATCTGTTCATGGAACGTGGTACAGAATTTGTAATATGCAGAAATCACTCGGAAAGGTTGTATGTTATCAAATCGGAGTATTCTAGTTGTGTAGGTCAGATTGTTGTTGATCCCAGATGTGCTGACCCACCGTCCTCCTCCCTCTGCGTCGGTGTCTCCTTGGAGCTGTGAGGCTCTGCCGGTTATCTCAGGAATGTCCTTGCCAGGAGAGGACAGGACTTAATGTTACTCTTTCATGGAGCAGCCAAGTCGCACATAGGGAGGCCTTGTTTCATTACAGCCGTGTGTGTGTGTGTGTGTGTGTGTGTGTGTGTGTGTGTGTGTGTGTGTGTGTGTGTGTGTGTGTGTGTGTGTGTGTGTGTGTGTGTGTGTGTGTGTGTGTGTGTGTGTGTGTGTGTGTGTGTGTGTGTGTGTGTGTGTGTGTGTGTGTGTGTGTGTGGTGTGTGTGTGTGTGTGTGTGTGTGTGTGTGTGTGTGTGTGTGTGTGTGTGTGTGTGTGTGTGTGTGTGTGTGTGTGTGTGTGTGTGTGTGTGTGTGTGTGTGTGTGTGGTGTGTGTGTGTGTGTGTGTGTGTGTGTGTGTGTGTGTGTGTGTGTGTGTGTGTGTGTGTGTGTGTGTGTGTGTGTGTGTGTGTGTGTGTGTGTGTGTGTGTGTGTGTGTGTGTGTGTGTGTGTGTGTGTGTGTGTGTGTGTGTGTGTGTGTGTGTGTGTGTGTGTGTGTGTGTGTGTGTGTGGTCCTGGTACATTTCTGTGTGGAAATGCAGATTGCTTGAAAACACAGTTTGCTGTTGTGGGCAACAATCAGAAATACATTTTCAATTTGTAGGCTGTTTGGATTCATTACATTTCTAATCCTTAATCCTATAGTAATTTGTGATGCAATATTTGTCTGCCTTTGATCTGGTTTCAGCTCATCTCAGTGAGGGAACTTTCTTATACTATATAGTGGTTGTTGGATGTCCTTGCTTAACGGCCAATGTGACTGAATGCTTAACATCCTCTGAAGGCATGTTGGGGTGATTCAAGTGTATTATTAAGGTTAAAGGGACACTGCAGCAACCCGCTATAGTTCCACTTGCAGAAAAATAATGAATGTCATCAGATGAAAGTAAGTGAATAGCTAAATGCAGACTTTATGCGACAATTGCTATTTTTTGGCCACTTGGGAGCAGCGGAGACACGCTGTAAACGCTAAAATGTTATTACCTTTTAAGTTTACAAGCCAAATAGTTGCCACATAACATTAATTTGCAGACAGGTTTCAGCCCACCTGATGAATGTTAGTCCATATTCATGCTCTTTTAGCTCTGGGTTTGGTCTCAACCACTGTTTGACTGTATACGAAATGCTCCATAATGTGCACAAGCTAATTAAGCTGCTAGGTTGTTACACAGATGTTGTTCTGCTACAAATTGCTGCCTGGTTCACACGAACATTACATTAATAGAAAAAGTACAATTAGTGTTCCAAATTCTTGAAGTTGTCGGCCGGAAAGCACAAACAATGAACTCAAAGACGCTAAAACGCTCAAACACTGAGGGAAATTGGAGACCTTGGGGATCAATCTCTGGTTTCATCTCCAGAAGTAAGAAGAAAACTATCTATTTAGCGACACCGTGTGACTAGTGCTGGGTTCATGAATGCTTCATTGCCAATGGAAAACATAATGAATCAAGAGTAGAACATAGAGCATGAGTTTGATAAATAAATGTGACGTTGGCTGGCTGGAATGTGTTGATGTGTTTGCTGACTGATGCATAGGACATTATGGTTGGCTGCTAGGGGATGAACCTAAGAGCAGTGAGTGTTTCTGAGTGCTCTGGTAAGAATGCAGATATTTGGTCTCGGCCTGTGTCTCAGGGACACTGAGAGGCTCTGGGGTTGTTAGCGCTGCGTCACATTCTCCACTTGATTCACAATGAGCCAAAGAGGATTAGTCAGCTTGACAGATTGTTAAGCTTCACTACATTAAAACACCTTTGACTTTGTGTCTTTGAAACCCCCCCCCTCTTACTCCAATGACTTTGACCTGGGGTTATGTGAGACTTGAAGTATTTGCTAGCTCTGCTGTTACTGCACTGCAGTGGTTTTTGCCCCATTTTCTAAAGTGCCTCAGATCTGTTGGTGAATGTCAAGTAGGGCAAACAGGTCATAGCATTGACATACGTATCATTTATTTTAATAAGTGAGTACTCACCCAGAGAGACATATAGTAGTTAGTATTTCATAAAAAAACATGATAACCCTCCTTTTGACTGAGCCCTTTGCCTTTCCCATAAGAAATGTCCCTTCATGCATCTGACTTTGGGGCCCCTGGAGCCCTTCGTTCCATTTACTAATGCATCCTGGCAGCTTAGAGCTGATTTCTTCATCATAGCATGTTGTCAACTTTGTTTTAAATCATAATGTCTGAGTTTAAAAGTAATGCCTACTGACATCCCTCGTGACATGCTGCCAATGCAGAGTGGTAAACAGCTCAACCAGTTTTTCCTCTTCCGTATGCTTTATTTAATGAATTATAAGAGAATAATCTAGAGGCAGGGAACTATTAGGTTCTTTAAGAACTAAGTATATCACAAGAAGAAGTAAGCTCTATCTTCCAAGTAGACATTAGAAATCATTTGTTTGAATGTTTTTTGTATGTATCCCCAAGTAAACTGGGAACATCTGACTAAACCTGCTTGTGACCCAAAGGTTGGGAACCAGTGGCCTAAAGGTTAGAGAAGCAGTGTTGTGAGTGAAGACTGCCCAGACTGCCCAGACTGGCCAGACTGGCTGGGAACATGTTGGTGGGAAGAATTAAGAAGTGAATCATACATACGGTAGGGTTGGACATTTCAGAGGGGAGTTAACGCTAACTCAATAAAAGTCATACCTTTTTTATTAATAGTTACTTATTTGTGTGGGGGGTGTAAATAAAACAAAAACGCTACAAATAATGTCACGTCTCGGTTTAATGTATTTAGGTTTAATTCTGATTGAATTAAGCAGTTAATAGAGTAAAGTACAAAGTTAATAATGTGTTTACATGGGAGCACCTTCTGCTAGTTTTTGCTAGCTGTTAACATGTGAGATGTATGAGGATTAAGCATGCTAAATGAGTTTTAATTCATATATTTCTATTGATATTCTTTTATAAATGAGTTGTTCACTTTAATCCCAAACTTTCCACAAAGCCACATAGGTGGCTCAAAATCCAAAAAATAATTGTACTTTTCCCTTTGCTAATTCATCCTGCAAGTGGATTATGTTTCCCTATGATATGGTAAACATATTAGTTTCCATCTGTGTATGACACGGTAAGTACAGCTTTAGCAGATAACGTTTACATTTACGAGTCCAATGAATTAACATTTCCATTAGAAATATTACGGTAATTCTGCGACACTGCGTGTACTCTACCTTTTCACAGCTACTGCCTGGACAGCTTAGGTGTGATTGTGTGAAAGTAAAGAGAGAGTTTCGCTGGCATCCGGGCTCTTGCTTTGCTTTGCTTGCCTTGAAAATGATCCTTTGCTTTGCTTTGAATCTTGAAAAGCAGTTCTTACCAGGACAAACATTTGAAATCATGTAATGTTGCTGACACTGATAGTGTTGCTATGTAATAAATTGTGTCACATGTCCTTGCGTTGGCGAAGTTGCCTCCTGTGTTTCCTATGATGTGTAAATCCACTGGCATGTAAAAGGCTCACTGAGAAATGTCATAGTTTTTTAGGTTAGTTGACATGTTCATGTGTATTTCAACATCAATTACTAACTCATATTGTAATTTCTTCTCCCTGGGGTCCTCAGAAATCAGTCAAAGGTGAGTAGTCATTTATACCCTTAATGATTGAATACTTTTTCTGCCGACTATCCATGCATGAGTTGTTTCTAAATCGTGTGTGTTCCTCAGGTTTTTGCCTATGACAACTGCTTCTGGTCCATCGATGAATCTCAAAAAGACAAGTTTGCAGGTCTGTATCCCCCCTGACTTTGTGTTCTGACCTCTAATAGAGTTGCTTCTGTTTTTAGCTTGTGTGTGACTCATTTCGTAACGTATCTCCTGACGGAGTGTTTCCTGATATTCTGGACTATTTATGGAGTCGAAGAAAGGGAGAGTTCAGGGAGTGGGATTAAGAGCTACACATTGTTTACCTCGAGATTAGTTCTGCGGTCTGGTACATTTGTAAAGGAACAAAAGTGTTGCCAGGGGGTTTCTTAACAATGTGAGGGGTATTAATAGTAGCTAATGCAGCAAACGGCCTGTTTTTAATTCTGGTCTGTCGGTCTTGTCGCATATAGAGAAAGAACAGCAAGCCACCTCAATGTATATAAAGGGTTCTTTTTGTATTTCTCCTTTCATTCATTCCCCCTTTAGCATCTCCTCTGCTTTGCTACTACAATAATCTAATCTTGAGTTGATGTTGCAGTGTGTATTTTGAGATGTTAAAGTGTGTTTGTGATGTGTGTGCAGGTCAGGATGTGGTGTTCCAGTGCCTTGGGGAGAGTCTGCTGGACAACGCCTTCATGGGATACAATGCCTGCATCTTTGCTTACGGACAGACAGGTAACATCTTAACCTGCAGACATCTGAATGATGGGTAACATTAGCAAAGGTCCTGTAGTGGAAGCACTGTTGTTGTCATTCTAGCCATGGCTTATTAGTTTTAGTGAAGCTGCAATAACACTTTTTTTCTTCTGATTTAAAGAAAGTTTTGTAGATTTGTCATTGAAAGACAAAATACATAATAAAGAGGCCGAACCGTTGTACTCTTGATTGATGTTAATCTACAAAACCCAACCAAAGTCATTACTTGCAAAAAGAATGTCCACATTAAGAGCCTACTTACAAAAGGAAGGTTTCAAGACTTTATTCTTAACAGGACCTTTTGTTCGCGTTGGCTTGTGTTTCATTCCTGCTTATTATTCAATTCGACATCATTATACAGTAAGCCTTCAAATTAGTTTTTGTATCACCTGGATTTTCTTTTTTGAATCTGACTGCAGCTTTAGCATTCAGAAAACGTTCCCATTCAGCGGAGCATGATATATAAATAATAATATTGCAGACGCTGTGCATTTAGTTGTTGGGAGCCAAAATCATGAAAGCAATTGAACTTGGCTCCCTTAACGTTTTGTCTATCTTTGACAAATCTATATAGTTATAAATGTCATGGGGGTTTCTGTGTTTATGGGATAACTTTCTGACTTTGAAACCCCTTTTTCTCTCCAACATATTTAACCACTCTGCCGCTTACTAGGAGACTGAGAGTGAACGTCATCACATCTTCAGACGATCTCAACCAGGCGTTACATTTGAGGGTGTTTCATTTTGCAATGATACTACATCAAAATCTAAACCATCACTCTGTTCATTCATCCATTTATAATTTGCATTAAGGTTTAAGAAGTGTTGTGTGATATCTGATTATTCCTAGTCACGCGTACAGCTTATTTTTTCAGAACCATCTGCAGTTGGTTTGCATTCATATGCTTTATGAGTGAGCCCTTTTTCTCCAGGCTCGGGGAAGTCGTACACCATGATGGGCACAGCGGAGCAGCCAGGTCTGATCCCTCGGCTGTGCAGCTCCCTGTTCAGCAGGACAGTGAAGGAGGCGGGGGAGGAGGAGCAGTTCACTGTGGAGGTGTCCTACATGGAGATCTACAACGAGAAGGTCCGAGACCTGCTCGACCCCAAAGGGTGAGGAACTGTTCGGTGTAGTTCACTTTTTATATAGCCTGGTGGAGCTGGTAGACCATGTTCCGGGTTCCAATCCTGGGACCATCCCATTTGTCTCCTCCTTTCAATTCTCAAAAACATGATCAGCAGTCAGTGTTGAAATGTAACTGAAGTACATTTATGCAAGTATGGTCCTTCAGTACTATTTTAACATACTTCAAAATGTACTATATTGTTTCAAATATTTAACATTTTTGGAAAATGAGTGTACTTTACCCAAGTATTACCAATTGATGATACTTTATACTTCTACTACAATACATGTTAGATGGATTTATCATGCTTTTTACTCCACTACAATTATTTATCAGAATCAAAAATCCTTTATCAGTCCTTCAGCGGGGGAAGTTTACAAAGGTGACGGCAGATAAAAGGCTAACAATAAGAAAGAGTAAGCTTGCATATTAAATATAGAGAAAAGCACACATTAGTAATACAATAAGATTAAAGACAAATAAGTACTAACCCATTGCTAAAAATAAGTAGCAGCATTTTAAAAGCTAGATGAACATTTAAAGAGATATTCTGAATGTATGAAACGCACATCACGGTGATTATTGCACAGTAGATTAGAAAGGGGTTGGCCTTCCTTATCAGTCTGTGTCGTCTCTTCCTGTCTGCAGCTGATATGCAGCTGCCCCAGCAGACCACACCATAACATATATTTAACTATATCACTTTTTTTTACATATAAAAGCCCATGATATTTTAACATATTTAAAATTGGCTCGACATGACAAACTAAGATCAAAGTGCTTTTGCATTTAATTTGTTATTATAAGAGCAGAATACTACTATTCTATAATTGTATGATACTGTAAAAAGAGAACAGTTTATTTGTATACTTTGATGAACACTTTTCTGCTAATACTTCTCTACTTTAGTAACATTAGATTGAATAAATAAGAACCGTCTCTTCTCTGCAGAAACCGCCAGGCTCTGAGAGTGAGAGAGCACAAAGTGATGGGGCCTTACGTGGACGGCCTGTCCCGCCTGGCTGTGGCCTGCTACACGGTACTTTATCATTTATTTTCCTTTGCTCTCCAGACGTAGCCGAGGGAAACATGTTATTTCATAAAATACGGCGCAGACGAGACGTGTGTTTGTTTGCTGACAGGACATCGAGTCTCTGATGTCAGAGGGAAATAAATCTCGCACAGTTGCCGCCACCAATATGAACGAAGAGAGCAGCAGATCCCACGCTGTGTTCAACATCATCCTCACACACACACTCACGGACCTGAAGTCTGAGGTAACACACTCACACATGCACACTGAGCTGTTGACAAAAATCCCAAATCATTATTTCACAAGCACTTTGAAACCCTATATTATCAATATACCTGTATAAATGATACTGATTTATACTGAGTCTAAATGTCCCTCATGTTTCTTGTCCAAGGTCAAATCCAGATTCAAAACATTTAATTGACTTTGACCAAATAGTGAGAAAATGTAGCAATTCTCACATACAGTATGTAATTGTTTTAAACAATTATTAATTGATGTTGGTACATGTTCTGTTGAATCAAAATGTAGCATTATTTATTTATTTATTTGCATTCTTTCTTTGTTCAACTGGAAATTGTAAATGAATGTAACCTTTATTTTTAATCAGGATAGAGTGTCATTAAGAAAGTAAATGTGTGCATCCTGGAGAAGAATGAAATCCTCCCGATAAAAAAAAATGTTGCTGACAGAAAAACTAAAACCTTTCAAATGAAGACAAAAAACATTATTTTTCAAATAACAGAATCAAAATAAGAGGACTTCAAGTAAGGCAACAGGTCTCTTTTTGGTTTCTATGAAAGATCGTGAGGCTTAAATGAGAGAGAATCGTCATTTACAATTCTCTATCTTTTAGTTTCTTCTTCTTTTAGAATTGACATTGACGGCAATATTAAGGTCTGTTTTAGCCGTTAGCACTTTGACATGAATTCCAAATGAATGCTCAGCTCATGATTCAATCTCTTTTGGTTATCCATACATCTCCAGATTTACAGTCAAATGTCTCTCCACAATGACTGAAGATACTGAGCGAAAGAAGATTATATTTGATGAGTAAAGTTCAACATAATAAGTATAAATCTAAGTGTTGTTGTGTGTCCCCTGCAGACGAGTGGAGAGAAGGTGAGCAAGCTGAGTCTGGTGGATCTGGCCGGCAGCGAGCGGGCGGCGAAGACCGGAGCAGCGGGGGAACGTCTGAAAGAAGGCAGCAACATCAATAAGTGAGTCAACAAAAACTGATTCACAACATTAAAGACCTCAACCAAGTTCTTCTTCTAAGAACTACATGAAGTGACAAGCTGTAGTTGCCCGGGGAAGAGGGAGAGAAGGAGGGAGATGGAATAATAATGTTATTTAAAAAAAACGTTCAACTTTAATTTTGAGTTAAATCTGAATGATATTGAAAATGTGATGTAACCTGATAACTTCCTTCTACCTGTGGATTAGCTCAATATCAAATGCAATGCAAGTAAATACAGTAAAAGACACATTTCAATAGGATGTGTTTTACTTAAGTGTATTATAACAAGAAAGGGATTGTGTTTGTTTTCAGTCTACACTGGGATTGTGTTTGTTTACTCTCACTTTGAGTTTGTGCTGGCTGTGGCTCTAAGTGCGGTAAATGGCCGTCTACCAATCACAGGGTGGGCGGTTCCATCCGCATTCCCTGCAGTAAACAACAAGTGTCCTTGGGAGAAATCCTTTCAGGCCAAGATGTACTTTGTTCTTTTTGTTCTTCTCTGTTTCATTCTGTCCCCTAAATACTTCCCTCGCTCCACTCTGCCCCCCCCCCCCCCCCCCTCTCTGTGCCCCCCCTGCAGATCCCTCAGTACTCTGGGTCTAGTTATCTCTGCCTTGGCCGACCAGGGAGCAGGGAAGAACAGGAGCAAGTTTGTCCCCTACAGAGACTCTGTGCTCACCTGGCTGCTCAAGGTACAGAGACACTCACCTTTTAAGATTCCTCTGCAGACAGACAGCTGGACTCCTGTGTCTTTAGCTTCAGTTATATTGCACTTTGTTACCTTTTTGAATTCACTACAGAATTCAAGATAAAGAGAAATTCAAAAAAAGTGCAAATAATCATATAAGATAAAACTGAATATATAATTAAATACTTACAGTCAAATTAATACTGTTTACTGAATAGTTTATAAATATGTGGATCAATAAGAACAAAATGCATTTTGTAAACCCAAAGAAATAGTGCTTTGGAGTCTCTAAGTCATTCATTTTCTGTATTCTCTTGGTCATGTTGCCTATCAAGCTTCAGGGCTCAGATGGTTATTTGATTTATGTTTCCTACAGGACAGCCTGGGAGGGAACAGCCGCACCGCCATGGTCGCCACCATCAGCCCCGCTGCGGACAACTATGACGAGACGCTGTCCACCCTGCGCTACGCCGACCGCGCCAAGAGCATCGTCAACCACGCCGTCGTCAACGAAGACCCCAACGCCAGGATCATCAGAGAGCTGCGGGAGGAAGTGGAGAAGCTGAGGGAGCAGCTCACAGAGGCTGAGGTTAGGGTTACTGCAGTTTGTGAATATTGAAATACAAACACAGTAATGTGCTGTGTGTAATGCAGCTTCTGTCACTCTCACAGTCCATGAAGGCCCCCGATCTGAAGGACAGGCTGGAGGAGTCGGAGAAACTGATCCAAGAAATGACCTACACCTGGGAGGACAAGCTCAGGAAGACTGAGGCTATTGCACAAGTAACACACACCCACCCTATGTTACATGCATACATGCCTCCTAGCACTCTAGGGCCCTGTCACTTGCTTCCTCTTTAATTAGGAAAAGATTGGTGCAGTGATGACGTATTCTGTAGGACCAAGAAGTTAGCATCTCAAGGGGTCTCTTGAGAAAATCCTCTGGATGTTTCCATTAGCGTTATGTTTATAGCAGATAAAAACATCTGTTGCTAAAATAGTTGTATTCAAAATCTCCACATTTGAACGGCCCTTATATTTAAGCGATCTACATACATCACAATTGACTGACTTCTTTGTCTCCAGCGCTGAGCTATTGCTAATGATTAGCGTGATGACGTTTAGTAGTCTTATTCTGCCATTTGTTAGCAACTGCCATTTGAAAGAATGTATTTGTTTTCTGCCCTGTGTGACTTCATTCTCTTCAGTTTTTTACTGAGTCTTTTCAGTAAGGATATTATGTTCACAGCATAGAGTGCTGCAGGAATGAGTGTTAAAACCCGGAAATGAGTTTGCATTTTACAAATGTAGCATGTTTCTGGTTCCCATAACTCAAAGTTGTTTTTTGATCAAGGTCTGAAATAAGATCTGTGTTTAGCACATGCTTATGAGGATGTCACGTTTTATTCTAAAGCATACAGTATCAGTAATGACCCTACTTGTGAATGTCTGATGCTTCTATGTGTCATAAATACAGCAGTCGCTTACAAATGCGACTATTAAACGTCATCACACTGAACATTAGCCGCTTTTATCTTGATCTGATTTGCAGCCATTCAACCGTCATGTAGTTTGTTTATACCCTAATGTTAGCTTTTGACTAATGCCAATAGCATTTACGCTTCAACAATCATAAAAGTGGTGTTAATATGTAGAGATGATCTTATTCTCGGTTATATTCTGAAATCCAATAGAAAATGCTTTACATCCAGGGAGCCCTTCGGATGCTAACTTCTGAGTCATCTCTGCACACACAGAGAAAAGACTCTATTCTTACTGTAGCTCCTTTTGTTTTCACTCTAACATTTCTCTCGCAGCTAAAGAACAGAATAATCAACTTACTTGTATGTTTCCTGTAGGAGCGTCAGAGGCAGCTGGAGAATCTGGGCATCTCCCTGCAGTCGTCTGGAATCAGAGTGGTGGATGACAAGTGTTTCCTGGTCAACCTCAACGCTGACCCCGCCCTCAACGAGCTGCTGGTGTACTATCTGAAGGTACCTGATACACAGTCCAGTGCTCTTTACTGTACATACTGTAGGCTGAACTACAGAGGGGCACACCAGATGTAGACTAGGGCTGTACCAAATCGTTTTTAATCAACATTCAAATGCAGCGCAGCATTATTCTGTCTAACGCCAGTAAATGAGCATAAGACTGAAAACGTTCAAACCTTCATTTGAAAACCCCAAATAGAAGCTGTGTATTTAAAAGATATGTATGTTTCTTCCTCCCGTGATCCAGGAGCACACGCGGGTGGGCTCAGCTAACTCTCAGGACATCCAGCTGTGTGGGATGGCCATCCAGGCGGAGCACTGTGTCATGGACATCACAGAGAGCAGCGGGGTGATGCTCACTCCTCACCGCAACGCTCGGTATGTGCTCACCTCAGTCAACAACATCTATCATTGATTCACAGAGGAGCTCTCTGTGCACTGCTGATTTTACTTTCTCATATTTTTGACAAGATATGGAAGTTCTTTCCATGCTGAGAAATCACTTTTAGGTCAAAACACCAAGCACTAGATTAGAAGAACTGACAGCAAGGGTCATAGATGGTAGCACTTGCATTTAAAGCTGTGTTAATAGATATTTAAGTCAAAGGGTAACTTCTTTATTTTTCAACCTGAACCCTATTTTTTCATGTTATGTCTAATGAGGACAATTATTTTTTAAGTTGAGCAAGAGCGCTGCACTAAATGGGCTGCAATCTAATTACTTGAGGAAATTCTGCACCATAAAGGTTGTCCATTAAAATGCTTAATGTTGCCAGTGACAGGCTCCAATTGTTCTTATTAGAATTTGACAGCACTTTGAAAAGGACTCTTACTGAGAAATTCAACTTTTTGTTCTACACTTTGCTCAGTCTGGTATGGTTTTGTCATTATGTCTAACCAAGTCTTGCTCAAGGAGAAGATATTTTCCATAGTCTGGCAGCAATTTGAAAAGGGAATCTTTCCATGAGATACCGTACTTTAGGAAATACACATTTGAATACAAAACTGTTTGGTGCAAAGTAGGAAGCTAAGAGAGGGAAATTATCCGAATCAATAAGTGTTTTTTCTAGTTTACATAGAAACAGGAAATAAGAAGGATATGGACCTGACTAAGTATTAAATGCTACCAGATGAGTTTTTTTATAGTAGGTAGGTTCTAGGAGGTTTTTAGCTAAAGCAGCGTAAACTAACATGTTGAACTATGTAAGCCAGTGTTTCTCAAACCTTTTCATACCAAGGACCACTTAACCAATAAAAAAGCACTCGCGGACCACCTAACTCCACAAATATC
Organism: Harpagifer antarcticus; assembly: GCA_902827135.1. Taxonomy (NCBI): domain Eukaryota; kingdom Metazoa; phylum Chordata; class Actinopteri; order Perciformes; family Harpagiferidae; genus Harpagifer; species Harpagifer antarcticus. The sequence goes on from CADEHL010001033.1 coordinate 3,304,239, forward strand.
CCAAAACACATAGTTCTTTACAAATCACCTGAAAATGGTACAAACAAGTGGCCACATGTGTGATGAAGGTGTTTATCTGGGCTATATCATGCAATCGAAAGTGAAACTTAAGCTCGCTCCATTGCGGAGATATTCCCGCGAGAGTGCGGAAAACTTAAATTAATTAATTCATTTCAAATGTGAAATGTTACCAATATACTCACGGACCACTAGGGGGCGCTCACGGACCACACTTAGAGAAGCACTGATGTTCATTGTTTTCAGTAGTTGACCATGTAAACTAGCATCTTTTGTCATGTTGCATACATCTTCTTTTGCCACCTGTAGAACGTGTGTGAACGGTGCTGCAGTCACCAGTCCGGTCCAGCTTCACCATGGTGACCGTATCCTGTGGGGGAACAACCACTTCTTCAGGTCTGCTTCACCTACAGTGTTTACTCAAAGTGAACCATCACACAGATATAGAGCTGAACCCCACATGTTTCTACAGCATGCATTTACATGTGATCAAAAACACTTAATTGTGTCTCTTCCTATTTTGTAACACTTCCTCTTCTGTCACCCACTTTGTTACATACATCAATACACACCGCCTGCTGATGGACGCACACAGGATCAGCCTGCCCAAGCACATGGTGCACACAGGGGCTGAGGATGAGGAGGGGGTGATGAAGACGTGTCTGAGCAGCGACCAGCTGGAGGTGGACTTTGACACGTCCAGCGACGTGTCCAGCGAGCTGAGCTTCGGATACGAGTTTGCTCAGGCCGAAGTCATGATGAAAGGCATGGGCAACAACGGTGAGTCACTCTGAGAGGTGATGAAGGAGCGCTTTGATATAAACAATATGAACTTATGCTCATTTCATATGATACAGTCAAATACATGCGGATGCGTTTAACTTCCTCAGAGCGTGTTTTTAGGTTGGCTGTTATGGTAAATATAGTGACGATGCATGACTCAGCATTTTTACACAGTTAACTGATATTGTGTCTATACAACTCTTTAAAAAAGGATCTCAAAAAGTATGCATGTGAGACATTTCACATTGATTTGACTTACTGATAGCACTTTACATTAAAGCTCGGTAAAAACATTCTTACAGTGATGTCATAGTTGTATAATAAGGAGGAAGTCATTAGCAAATACCATGAAGTTACAAATAAAGTATGACCAGGTAATACCTTGGTATTAATAATGGGTATATCTGTGTATATCTATTTTTAGACTGAAATGTATGTAAACGGGCGAAAAATTAATAATTAATAATTATATAATATTTGTTATAATAAATATAAATACAAATATGTATTGTAATGAAACACATTTAAAGATAGCAACAAGGCAAATGAATAGTATAATGATATGTTGGTAATATTATGGTAACCTGCTAACAATAACATAGTAATATTATTGCAAGATTTGGATTAAAATGGTTATGAAGTGAAATAAATAGGGTAAATACTTTATAATTATGGTGCAATATCATTTTGGTTTTTCTTTACATTTTAGGTAATGTGTCTAAAACCTTCCAAATCACACAAACATTGGTCATAAACCATATTGTAATGCTGAATGCATCAACCCTTATCTTAAAGTAAAACTCTAAATGGTGTGATTAGTGCTGTAATTGTTACTTGTAAACACTTGGTAGTTTCTAAGTAATAATCATGAGTCAGGACAGCAAAATGCTACGCTATCTGTTTCTGTTATTAACATGGTAATATTAGATAAAAAACAAACACCAAGAGGCATAATGATTAAAACACTGTGGTAGATTTCGGTAAATGCCACACCGTAAACGATGGATTTGGTTAAAGGTCTAAATATACTTGTCATGGGAGTGGAAACATTGAGACCTGCTCGTGTTCTTATGACCTCCTCACAAACACATCATGTCGTATCTGTGGAGCATGTCATTGAAAGTGGCCGGGGCCACCAAAATAACTTCTAGTTCTGTCAACTTCTTCACAAATGACTTAAGGACAACCAGTGTCAACAAATCCCAGGAAAAGACCAATTTGTTCCCTGCCCTGTCCCCTGGCACTCTGCCCCAAACCACTTTGGTCCTGAAGATATACATCTGTAGTAATGGGTCACTTTGGAAATACACACAATACTTGTTGAGTCATTGTCATATCTGTTTAAGAGAATAGCTTTATTCTTAAAGTCAACCCATCCAGATGTTACAGTTATATCACACAATGTCCATCAAGTAACTCCAGCCTGTGTGCAGAATAATCCAGATGTTTTTAATGTGGGACAGGTACATTTCTATTTCTCACAATGTCCTGGTTGTGTACATCCTGCACAGACGACTTTAATGTGGTACATTTTGGATTTTCTTGAGAGCATCCTTGTGAAGCAGTTCCAAGTTGTTGACTAAACAAAGACAAGGACTTTTCATTTTAACAGTTTTTATTGATGCTAATGTTCATTTGATAGGAAAGAATAGCAAACTCTAAACTTCTTCCCACTCCTCCCGCCCTTTCCTCTCTGTCCCTCCTGTGGCCCCTCCTCCTCAGACCCCCTGCAGTCGGTGCTGCAGACCCTGGAGAGGCAGCACGAGGAGGAGAAGCGCTGCGCCCTGGAGCGTCAGAGGCTGATCTACGAACAGGAGCTGCAGCAGCTCCGCCAGAGGCTGACTCCGGAGAAACCCTCTCACCTGCTGGACCCCGCAGGAGCTGCTGCCACGTCACACATCTCCCAGAAACGCATGCGCCGCTGGAGCGAGGACAGGTGAGTGACAACGGGAGGTAATCCTAATATTCATAATGATCTTTATTTGTATAGCACCTTTCATACAATAAGTGCAGTTCAAAGTGCTTCACATAGACATTTCACAGATCGTTTATATCACACAGAATACAGTTACCAGTAAAAGACATCAAACAAACAAAAAATAGCATACAGTAGACATCAAAAATGAATTTAGATTAAAAGTACAACGATGAAATTGTGCATTAAAAGGAGGATAGTGCAAAACACACAATCAGGTGAAAGAAGAGTTATCTTCCTAAAAGGCTCAATTGTACAAAATGTGTTATGAGTTTTTTTTAAAGACTTCCACCGAGCTGGCTTCATCGCTACAGGTATTTTGTTCCATAGCTTTGGGGCACAGTAAATGAAAGCTGCCTCACCAAACTTCTTTTTACCGCTGGTTCTGGGAACTTCTAAGGATGGGACACTTGAACTGACCCCTGTTGTCTTTAAAGGAGAAACATACATTCATCAGATGCTTTGTAAACTTGTGTGCGTGTCTCAGAGAAGCGATGATGACTCGCAGCCTGCGGCGCCTCAGGGAGCAGATCGTGCGGGCCAACCTGCTGGCTCAGGAGGCCGGGTTCATCGCCGAGGAGATGAGCAAGAGGACGGAGTACCTGGTCACGCTGCAGATACCTGCTGCCAACCTGGATGCTAACAGGAAGGTAGGATGTGTTTGTGTACTTGGCAGGTGATTGGATCAATCTGTCTATCACCTTCTATCATGGGCCACTTCTGATTGGTTAACAATGGCTGGTACATGTGGAGCACAGCACTTCTGATTGGTGTGGAGGACTGACACACAAGAAGAACAAAAAAACATTAATAAAAAAATCGCAGGCTTTGCGTTTTGATAATCGCATAATTTCAAATCGCGATTTCGATTCAAAATCGATTAATTGTTCAGCCCTAGTATTGTATGAACATGTTTGAATTGGGGGGTGGACATCACATCCTCTAAGGGGGTCCGGGGGTAAATGTTTGAACATTTTAAAGTAAAATGCTTCAATCTGGTGCACTTTGAGCAGAATTACTAGAGACCTGATCTAGGGGGTACAACTCTAAACACCCATATGAAAAAGATCGGTTTACATTTTAATAATTAAATAAGTAACTTATTTTATTTTTGTTGTTCATTCATATCTTATTTTACCTTAACATTTATTTATTCATGCATTTTTTTATCTCTCCAGTTTAAAACGATATGTCTGGTTTACTGTCCTATAGTATACATTGGAATGATTTCAAACCTGTTTTATCCCAATAATTATAAAAGAGTGCCTTGGAAATATGTGTTTACATAAATTGTGATCAAAACGTTTGAGACCCACTGAGATAACTTAGACTAAAGTGAACTATCTAAACACTCAGAGTCCTTTACCTCACTGAGCTGTAGTTATCAGCCTCTCAGTCTGACTGGAGAGGACTCTCCTCCATCTTGTTGTAGAAACATCTTCTTATATCCGTTAGCGCAGCTAGCACCAGATGCTAATAACAACAGCGCCCTCTCTCTCTCCCTCTCTCGCTCCCACGCTCACTCACACTTTGTCTGTGAGCTGCGGGCGCCTGCTAAGCCAACATCCCCCACTTTCATCACTTACAGTGCCCATTGTACAGGGCAAATGAAACGTGTAACCGTTACCGGGGTGAAAAGGGTGTTACATTTACTTAATTATGAATAGTGTTACATCAAGGCCGAAAATTAGGATGAGCACCAACGGTCAAAAATGTTTTTTTCCCTCCCAGAGCTGCCAGTGCAGCGCCCCCCCAGATCTGGTTGTGTGTTTCACTCATGTTGTGGGGGTGTACATCTGTTTACACAGTCACATTGTGGGGTCTCACCTTCCTTTTGGGTACAAAATTAATCAGAAAACTTCAATTATGTGTGGAGAAATGTAGTTTTGTTGCTCCCCCACGAATTAAAATAAAAAATGAATGCAAGGGTCTTTAAAGGTAACGGGAGATTTCTGGGAAATAAAAGTAAGTCCATGTTAAGTAGGGCTGCACCATTATTGCCAAAAATGATCATTACTTTTTTTGGTTTCTTCATACAGACATATTCCATTTGCTTTTTATTTAGAGCCAATATATACAAAGAAAACATGAAAGAAAACATTATCCATTGATGTCTTTAGACAACATTTTGATTACCAGAGCACTGCCTCAACTCCAATGATCCATGTTTCTGCGAAGGTTCAAATCTTTGCATCAAATTGAAACTCAAACAAGATTATCACTCAACTGAATTCAGTGCTTTTTTTACATTTGCCCTCTTTGGTTTATTACCTCTCTACTCTATTCTGACTCTGTTAAGAATTATATTATCCTTCTCACAGCCACTGCTGCTACTCTAGAAACGGGTCATCTGTAATATAAGTGACATAATCTGCATAAAATACTGTTCCTCCGCTAAGATTTGAAGGTCACCACGGATAAGAAGCAGATTTCTCTCCCCCCCCTCTCCATAGCGTGATGTCGTGTTGAGTGAGCCGGCCATCCAGGTGCGGCGTAAGGGGAAAGGGAAGCAGATCTGGGCTCTGGAGAAGATGGAGAACAGGCTGGTGGACATGAGGGAGCTCTACCAGGAGTGGAAGGACTTTGACGAAGACAACGCTGTGAGTGAACACAGATACGAGCCTGGTGACGCACTGACTCGGATAAATGAATGACATCATAATCTGTAGAACATTTACAGTTTAATTCAGTGATATGTAGATGTGTCAGCTGATATCTGATAAGAATAATCTGATTAGTTTCATTTCTGCCGTTTTGCTTACCTCATTGACTTAATGCTTAAAGAGCCTGTGACAGCATCCCAACAACTGTTGTGCAATGAAATATTGGGCTACTAGTCATCTCGAACCGTCAGTTTAAAAAAGAAGTTGCGATACCGTTCCGATAAATATCAATAATTTCGAACATCGCGGGGAAATTCCTTCGACTCATTTTGAGGTTTTGGGGGAAGCCGGAAGTGACGTCAATGCGGGAACGCTTCACTGTGCGGCGAGAGAGCCAAACACGGACAAAGTGTGTTGTCATGCGTAGAAATGGTGAATTACTGAGTTTAGGCACGTTAATAACGTTTTAATGAAGTTGACTACAGTATACTCATATTTGTCAGTGCTTTCATGTCAATTCGGCGAACATAAACATAAATGATCGTGGTGAAGATGATGATTAAATTAGGATTACAGATCGGCAGTGAGAGCTGCTGAATTTCCTCCCGTAGGATGTGATATAAAAACAAATCGATTATTTTTGTAGTTGTAAACTTAAGTGGATGAAACTACATTTATTAGTGCTTTCATGTCAATTCGGCGAACATATGATACATTAAATGATCGTGAGGATGATGATTAAAAATCGTTTGTTTGAGCCGGTCTGCATTTCCTGATGAGAAAACAAACCGATGCTTTGTGTAGTTGTAGTACACCAACATGGATTAAACGTGTGGTTTTTTACCACAATGTTGAGAAATTAATGGATAAAATGCACGGATTATTATTATTATTATTCCCACTCCGATCGGGACAATTGGTCCACCGTTTCCCCGTAGCGAGTCTCCCCCAGTTGACAGTTTACGTGGGCTGGGTGCAGTGGCGGTACCGAAGTGGGCTGGTCGGATAAATCACTATCACATCCCCCATAGGCGGCGCGTGAGGCTCAGGTTTGGGAAGGCTAAATAACTTGTTTTACCTGACGCTGCCCGCCTCCGGCGTCTATAGAAAAGAGATCAACTCAGTGTGCGGAGTTTAAATCTCTCAAGTCATATTACAGGATAAAGGAAATACAGTTTAAACTGCCGTATGCAGAGAAGACGCCGACGTGTCGCACTTATCATCAATCAGATCATCGATCATATAATATCATAATATATCATATATTTCCTTATCTGAGTCAGCTTCTCCAGCCGTATCTGGCCGTGCAACACTTACAGTGTCACATACTGTATGCAGAAGTATTATTTTAAGCAACACATTATGTTGACGAAACACTCGAGTCAAATGTAGTTAAAGTCAGATCCACTCGTGTCTTAGATGGGGCAGTGATATCATAAAACTATACGCTTTCAAACACTCGGTAGGCCTAGTCATTTTTTAACCAGTTGTTCTGTATTCACCTCTGTGGCTTGTATCCTGGATTATATGTTTAAGTCATGGATGTTTAAAGCTCATATTTGTCTAATATTAGTTTACTTTTCATTAATGAAGTATGACGCTGCGCTGTCAGTACACTTGTCCCTGTTTGTGATTGGTCAAATGTAGCTAACCCCGCCCCTTTCACGTCAATGCGCTCTCAGCTGGAGAGAGAAACCCTGGCTTGATTTACCGAGTTGATAGTCGTACGACCGCTTAGCGAGATCTCGTTTGTTAGTTTGTTGTTGTTAGTTAGTTTGTTACTCAAACATATCCAGGGTCTGTTGAACTGGCTTCGTAGTACAGAGCACAGGTGGCTAGCAGCGCTAATGTCAAAGACACAGACATTATACATTTTATTTGTATTTTACCAGGATGCAGTGACACAAATATTTGGGAAGGCTTAGCCTTCCCTAGCCTACAGCACCCGCCGCCCCTGACATCCCCCACTCCCCCCGTTGACAATTTACTAGCGGTACCGAAGTGGGCAGGTCGAGAGTCCCGGGATGATTTTTAGTCCCATTCCACCACTGGCTACATGACCGTATGATCGCCCATATTGACGCACCTAATTCCTAAAGTTCTAACAGATACAACATAAACCGATCCTTCAGCCTCAGATGAGCTCTCAGACACGTTCAAAATTAAACTGTCATCGCTGTCTGAGCTTGCTGCTGTGTGCGCCATCGTGCGTTTACATGCAGATGCTGGGATCCTGAACCGTGCAGCTGGAGCGCTGTGCCCGCAATGACATCACACATCATTTGGCGGGACTTGAAGAATCCCCGAGAAGATCCAGAAAATGGTCAACATTGAAGGGCAGATTAATTAATCAAAGTACAAATATCCAAAATCAGTTCAGTAACAGTTTTCAAGGGGACAATATTTACTCAAATTGATGGGTTTGGATGATGGGGGAAACTCGTGTCACAGGCTCTTTAAAGAAAGGGACACAAAATAAGCACAGTGAACAAAGAATATGCAAATAAAATATGGGCAAATATGTTGGACTTCTTTATGAAAAATAAATAAAGAAAGTCCTGATGGAACATTAGAACTCCAGTTTTCCAACAATACAGTCTAACACTTGACCCTGAAGTTAAAAAGTGATAACCCCCTCAGTCTCACCAAGTTTTTTTCATTTTCTCTCGAACCCAGGTGATGCGGTCCTACTTCAAACGTGCCGACCCGTTCTTCGACGAGCAGGAGAACCACTCTCTGATCGGCGTGGCTAACGTCTTTCTGGCCTGCCTGTTCTACGATGTCAAGCTGCAGTACGCAGTGCCCATCATCAACCAGAAGGGGGAGGTAGGAGGCCCACTGGGAGCAATACACACACACAGACAATTTAGATACAATTTTTACAAGATCTTAAACTAATCAAATATATGATGGTTTCTTTGATTAAACACCTCTGTTCGAGCAAATGCAAAGCTCCCCTCATAAATATGTGTATATTGCGATGTAAGAATGACTTTGATGCAGTGGCGAGCCGTGACTTTTATACCTAGGCCCTCTGACCCCCACCCCTTCCCTCGAGTTATTACCTCACAGTGTATACTTCAGCGGAATATCAAAACAACGGCCCGGGGTGCAAAACGCAGCAATGAAAGCGACCCTCTACCACACAAAACAACACCTGTAAATAACCCTATTTGTGTTCTTTGAAATTGAAAAGGATATTGCATTGTGTTTGTTACTTTCGTTGCAGTTGTATGTCTTAAGTGTAATCTGGCATGCTTTTATTTTGAAGGTGAGTTAATGCTGTTGACAGGAAGTTGTTGTTGCTATGGAACCAAGAAAAGTTTCACAGCGGGCGGAACTTGTCATAAAGTCTGCGATAATAACACCCACCCATTTAGAGTGAAGATATGATTGGTCAATTGTACTGTCATTTGACTTTACTCTCTCGTTCAGTTACTATAGCTGGGCCCTCTGTGAGTTCATAGCTGGACCGCCTGGACGTCCAACAGCTCCTCTCTTCACACTCGCAGAGACGATCTTCTTTCATTTAACCCTTCACATTCCAACAGAAACTGAATAGGCAGATTCGAAGGATTTATTTCTTTGGAAATGTTATTTTAAATACAATTAAATCAAGTTACTTTGGTAAAACTAATGAAAAATATAACTTGAAAAAAATATTTAAAAAAATATATATATATTTTTTAATGTTTTTAAATATTATTTTGTAGAATATCTTAGGCCCTCACAGAGGGCCTAGAGGGCCCTGACGGCTCGCCACTGCTTTGATGTGAAAGGGGTTGCTTGTAGTGACACATTTACAGAACATTAGCATCGGTCAGCTCATTATTTAGCTGTTTCTGGACCATCAAGTCCACAGTTTTGGTCTACAATGCTCTCATCGGCAGCAGTTTTCAGAGGAAACTCCAATAACCTACTGTAAACTTCGGACCCTGCTCCAAGCAGCAGACACGCACAGCAGAAAAAGGTTTAGCCCGGGAAGAAAAATTGGCAGGGGAATTTATTTTAGTGTTTCTTTTCGGAGTACTACATGTGGCCACAAGAGGCTGAAGTGCTCCTTTACCACATGTTATAAATACAACTGAAAGTGGCCGATTATAATATATTTCTAGCCAAAAGACAGACATGACAGTTATGTTGCATAACTTGCTAACAGAACATTTACTGTATGTACCCTTTGGTTTAGAGTGCATAGAGAAATCTAAAGTCACCTGGAAAAAAACCATTAAAGCTTTAGTTCTAGTAGGAGTATGGGGTAGTGGTACACTGCACCCTCTTGTGGCCAAAAGAGTATTATAACACGTAAGTTAGTTAGAAAAATGATCTTGGCATATTTCACATATGTTTTTAGGGAACAGATTATCCTGGAAAAACGTTAAAAAGGGTTTTCTAACTTGCCTCTCTTGGCAAGTATGTATTGCTTATTTGGATTATTAGGCTTCACAATAATATAAGCCTATGTTATGGACTAAATGGTAATAAGCCTCACTGGCTAGAAAAGAAGTACTTAAATGGTTGGAAAAAAAGACATGTTTGCTTCCTGCTGAAGTGACAATGGGACCCTCCCTGTGTGTGTGCTCATCAGGTTGCAGGCCGGCTGCATGTGGAGGTGAGGCCGGGAACAGAGAGCTCTGAGGAGGACCCTGCAGGACAGAGCAGCTCAGACGGAGACACACAGGACCGCAAAATGGACTGTGTGGTGAGAACAGGCTTCTGTGTTTCATTCAGTTGTAAATGAGCAAAATCCAGGAACAAGTCATAGAAGAATGACAGAATGGGATGAAACCCTCTTTAATGGTCTCACATGCAGAGCACACAGCACACAGTGACATGTGTTCTCTGCTTTTAACCCAGGCTAGTACCAGGAGCAGTGGGCAGCTATTGCACAGCGCCCAGGGAGCAATGGGAGAGGGGGGAAGGGGGGTGTCCGTGCCTTGCTCAAGGGCACCACGGCAGGGCAGGTGGTGAACTGGAACCTCTCCAAGTAGCAGTCCACACTCCATTTTTAGGTCTGGTCGGGGACTTGAACTGGCGACCCTACGGCCCTGATTGAGACACTGCTGGACAGTCAGGCTCCTACATGCAGTATCTGTTCAGTGTTGACAGGGATTCTAGGGGGAAATATTTCAAAATGAATCTGGCAGGCAGTCAGGCGTTGTGTCCTCTCTCTGTTGTGAGTGTTCCAGCTCACTGTACTGTGAACATGTAATTACATCGGTGTTGTCCTTATATCCTTTCTAGCTTCTGTTTTGTTAAGAGGAAACAAAATAAAATCCAAGAGCTCTTTGCTACAAATTCCTACATATTAACCAAATCAAAACATATTTTGTGACTTGAGGAGAGAGCCAGACTTAAATGTGACATACCAACATGTTTGACCTTGTTTTTGCTCAACGGACCTAAACCACTGTCGATAGGCCTCTGGCACCAGTTCATGTGCTCTAAGCACCGCCCATTTTATCTTAACATAGCTCGAGCTATCCTCCAGACATAAAGAGGAATATGGAGACTGTGAGAACTGCAACATCAACATTTCTTTCTGTTGCTCAAAAGAAAGTGCACTAGCCTGACAAAGAGGCTTTGACGAAACCTCCCCTTTCTCTGCAGGACACACTCCTGTCTCCTATATATTATAGAGTCTTTGATGTTCTCTTTCACCCTTTTATGACCAACAACAGACACAGAGAAATGCTCAGCAATCACGAGCAAATGATCTTTTGAACAAATGCCAAGAGACTCCTGAGATGGAGCTTTAATGAATGCCTCTATTTCAGCCATATTATTTTACAATGACAACTCACAGGAACACAACACCGGACCTTTAAGCTGAAAAGAACCGGACAGACCCCACAGCATTTATTATGCGCACAAAGTGGAACAATAGTAACTTTTGATTGGAGTTTCCCCGCTAACTATTCACCATCCCACTGACTAACCTCCCCCTAGTCTTCATGCAGTTACTTGTGGTGGGTATTTACGCACTTGAGACCGCTGGCCCAGCAAAGCGACTAGCAGTCTAGCAACACTGCTGAGACCACGGCCTTGCACCCAAGCCGAAGCTTCACCCACCTTCGCCGCAACACTATACACCCCCCGCTCAACGATCCCAAGGGAACCGCCGCTAAAACCTACAAGGGAAACAAGGGTTTGTTGATACAACGCATCAACAAACTCACACGTGTCAGCGAGAGAAAAACAGCTGACAAAGGCTAACAACAACTGGCAAACACTCTCCACAAATATAATGCAAAGCAAAGCCTCGCAAAGTCATTGAATCAGTCCCAAACAACGATCTCAAATAAACAAAGAAACCGGCCGCACTGCATGTGCTCCCAACAAACTTCACACACACGCACCAACTGCTAACACGACTCACACATATGGCAGGCTACCATCGTAGTTCTTCAACTATCTTTGTTGTTCACATAGACGGTATATATGGTTGTTCATCATTATCTGTGATGTGATTTTCCTCCTCTCCTCAGGTGAAAATCCTCCAGGCCAACGGTCTGCCTCGCCACCTGTCCAACTTTGTCTTCTGTCAGTATCACTTCTGGGGGCAGCAGGAGTCGGTGTTCATCGCTCCAGAGATGCAGCCATCCAGCTCGCCTGCAGAGTCCAGAGACCCTCAGTGCACGGTGGTCTTCGACAGCGCCAGGGTAACAATTCCACTGCAAGTTTTGACGGTACACAGGGTTCAAAACATTCTTCACAATTAGGTTTTATTCGTTACTCCATCTTAAAGTCAATGTATGAAGAGCATTGTGAGAATGTAACACTCATATCAACAGTTGGGTTTGAAAAGAGACACAATCTACTCCATTAAGAAGCAAGTGAATTCAACACTAACAGCAACACCAACAATGAAATGATAACAAAACAAAAGAGAGGTTATTGTTAATATAAGAACATGCACATTGGAATGAAAGATGCCTTGTTTTTCTCCCTCTGTAGGAGTTTTCAGTGTCAGTGTCGGAGGACTTTGTGGAGTTCTTGGCTGATGGGGCGGTGGCCATCGAGGTGTACGGACACAAGCAGGCCAACCACCGCAGGAACCTGGCTCTGTGGGACCTGGGAGTGATTCAAGCCAAAACCAGAACCCTCAGAGAGAGGTGACGACACACAAACACAACCCTGAAGTCCTCGAAATGATTCAAAAACACACACAAGTTCAGCTTCGAACTTCAGATGCTCCAAATACATAAAGCAACACCCCACTTGTGAATTGTGAAGCTAATAATGGGTGGAAAATATTATTCAAAATACAAACCCTTCCATGTGGCTCTCATATTATCTCACAGTGTTAGTAATGACATGCTTTACCCTCTAATGGCAGAATGGCCGATCCACAGAAGCACCAATGTGTACTGTCATACCTTTTAAAGGGAATTCAGCTAAGCTTTGATCTGTGTCTGTGCACTGCAGGTGGAGCGAGGCGACCCGCCACCTGGAGCTGTGGGTGCAGCTGATGGAGCTGAACGAGGCTGGACAGTTCACCCCTGTGGAGGTTCTCCCCGCTAAAGACGTCCACACAGGGGGGGTCTTCCAGCTCAGACAGGTATCCTGGAATTGGTCTTTGTGGTTTTGTACATTTTACACACAGTATTAAATGTATATATGTGACAATACCTATCCTACCATGTGAATCTGTTCCTACAGGGCCAGTCTCGCCGGGTCCACGTGGAGGTGCGTCCAGTACCAGAATCTGGCACCATGCCCCTCATCGCCGCCTCCATCCTCTCTGTGTCCATCGGAGACGTCAAGATCCGACAGACCCGGGTCTCCAGAGGCAGCCAATCACATTGGGTGAGGAGGAATCATCCGGATTAGAACAAGGGATTTTATGGAAATATCATGACTTTGCTCTTCAGTTTTCATGATTGACTTGTGTCTGTATTCCTCAGGGTGGGGATGAAGAGATGGACAGCTACCAGGTGTGTGAATCAGTTATGACGTAGATGCATGATGGTTTGCTTATAATGGAATAAAATGCGGTGTAATCAGCTGATGTCAAAATGCGCCTATGTGTGTGTGTGTGTGTGTGTGTGTGTGTGTGTGTGTGTGTGTGTGTGTGTGTGTGTGTGTGTGTGTGTGTGTGTGTGTGTGTGTGTGTGTGTGTGTGTGTGTGTGTGTGTGTGTGTGTGTGTGTGTGTGTGTGTGTGTGTGTTGTGTGTGTGTGTGTGTGTGTGTGTGTGTGTGTGTGTGTGTGTGTGTGTGTGTGTGTGTGTGTGTGTGTGTGTGTGTGTGTGTGTGTGTGTGTGTGTGTGTGTGGTGTGTGTGTGTGTGTGTGTGTGTGTGTGTGTGTGTGTGTGTGTGTGTGTGTGTGTGTGTGTGTGTGTGTGTGTGTGTGTGTGTGTGTGTGTGTGTGTGTGTGTGTGTGTGTGTGTGTGTGTGTGTGTGTGTGTGTGTGTGTGTGTGTGTGTGTGTGTGTGTGTGTGTAGGAGGCAGATCTGGAGAGGTTGAGGGAACAGTGGCTGGTGACGCTCACTCAGAGACAGGAGTATCTGGACCAGCAGCTGCAGAAGATAGTTTCCAAACCAGGTACAGCTGTGAAACACATACACAGTGTGAAGACATTTAAAAGAAAACTGTCAGGACCTTCAGGAACTCTATGGAAGCCCTGAGAGACAAGTGAGGGAAGATCTGGTGATCTCTTTAAAGAATCTGATCTGATTTTGGTTGTTGTAATACTAATTGTGGCCACAAGAGGCTGAAGTGCACTACTATTTTAAGAAGTAACATGACTGCTATTTACGGTGGCCCTGAAGTGCAAGACACCACAGCATTTCACAGAACGCCACAGCATTTCACATTGGACGGAAAGGGTATTCCTTAGGGAGAACACTTCTTGTTTGTGATTGGACAGAGCCAGCCAGAGAAGCACTGCTGTGATTGGTTGTTTTTGCTGCCAGTCAAGAAATGACGCTTCGTGATTGGCCCAACACATCAGCTGTTAGCTATTAGCACACACTCAGAGCTCACAGCTCCTCACATCTGTTCAGAAACTGGACAAAAGTTAAACATGTACAAAACACAGACTGTCTGTGTCATGGTGAATACAGTCGCTGCTTTATTTATGTCTGTATGACGTTGTTGTGAGTGTGGACGGAGCAGCTACAGGTTAGTTAGCCTGATCGATCCGATTCCGGATTTACATGGAGATACGGCCCGCCCCCTCTCCAGCATCTTGTTTGAATGACAGGAGTAAACACAGAATTAATGCTTTGGTTTTTAAGGGGCTTATCTCCATGTAAATACTATGGTAGACCACCCAATATTCGCATCGCTCTAATCGCTCGAGTTTCACCGCGGCTGTCAGCTGTGTTTGCTCCTGTCATTCAAACAAGAGGCGCTGGAGAGGGGGCGGGGCGTATCTCCATGTAAATCCTATAGGAGATACCAACTACAACAAAATGAACATATTTGACCGTGATTTAATTGTAATACACGTTTCAAAGTGATGCCGAAGTAACTACATACTGATAACGGTTAGTAAAAACCATGAATTAACGCTTTGACACGTCTGCAGACAGACGGCAGGCGAAAAGCTTTTACAATGCGTGTTTTCTGAATGGAATCGGACCCATCAGGCTAAACTAACCTGTTGCTGCTCCGTCCACACTCACAACTACGTCATACAGACATAAATAGAGCAGCGACTGTATTCGCCATGACATAGACAGTCTGTGGTTTGTACATGTTTAACTTGTGTCCAGTTTCTGAACAGATATGAGGAGCTGTGAGCTCTGAGTGTGTGCTAACGGCTGATGTGTTGGGACATATTTCGCTGTCGGGTGTTGACCAATCACGAAGCGTCATTTCTTGACTGGCAGCAAAAACAACCAATCACAGCAGTGCTTCTCTGGCTGGCTCTGTCCAATCACAAACAAGAAGTGTTCTCCCTAAGGAATACCCTTTCCGTCCAATGTGAAATGCTGTGGTGTTTTCTGAAATGCTGTGGTGTCTTGCACTTCAGGGCCACCGTAGCTATTGGACCCATTGTGGAGACACATTACAACAGATGACAATAATGAACCATAATAAAGCCCTACCATAGTATACTTTGTTTTTAGTGTGAAACTCATAGAATATATAGTAAAGCTATATAAATGATGTGTCAAATTGAGAAAAATCATCACATTTATCACTGTAGTTTAAAGGGAGGTGCAACAATAGTGTTTTATGATTTGTATGTGTGTGTGTGTGTGTGTGTGTG
Organism: Harpagifer antarcticus; assembly: GCA_902827135.1. Classification (NCBI taxonomy): domain Eukaryota; kingdom Metazoa; phylum Chordata; class Actinopteri; order Perciformes; family Harpagiferidae; genus Harpagifer; species Harpagifer antarcticus. Next base: position 3,319,837 of record CADEHL010001033.1, read on the forward strand.
TGTGTGTGTGTGTGTGTGTGTGTGTGTGTGTGTGTGTAGATAAGTCAGAGGATGATGTTGAGAGGGAGTCTCAGCTGCTGGAGTGTCGTCTGACGCTCACCGAAGAACGCAACGCTGTCCTGGTGCCGTCGGCCGGCAGCGGCATCCCCGGAGCGCCGGTGGAGAGGTGAGTCTGAAGGGAAATCAATAGTTTATTTGATCTATTAATGAAAGGTTTGATTTAAAACCAATGCTTCCTATTCACCCTTTACAAACACAAAATGAGTTGTTGGAAATGAACCAGCTCCTATTATAACAGTTCAAATATGCTTTACTTTATTAACATGTTATGGTGCTCTATACTTTGACTGCACAACATTTCTTAGGTGAATATTGTACTTTTTACACCAAAAAAGATGGCAAATATAAAAGAAAGGATAAATGGTTGCGGTTAAAGTGAAAAAAACGATGTCAAATTGTACAAACGTGCTCCTCTTTGCCCAGCAATAATATTCAAATGCAATCATAATATATATATGTCATAAATAATATAACACTAGCAAAGTGGCCAATCGGTGGAATTATGAAGTTTTAATTTGGATTTTTAAGTACATTTTCATAATAAAACGTATGTAATCATTGTTTAGTTAAATGTAAGTAGGTACCCTTTGCTTCCAGACACTGAATTGGTCTTGGCAACTTTGTGAATCCCCAATATAACTGCTCAAATGACAGCTTATAATAACCACCAAAATCACCACTGTTTTCTACTCACTAGATCCATGTGATTACAAAACAGTTGTCCTTAAGCAAATACCACTCAATTAGGTATAAGTAGAGATCGCTGTGAGCCCGCCTGTATCTTAGTTGTTGAGTCATTATGCTGACTGTGCTGTTCCTCCACAGGGTTCCTGTTGCTGGGATGGAAACACACATACCTGTCCTGTTCCTGGATCTCAGCGGTGTGTCCTTCCTCTCTGTCTTATCTGCTCATGATTTAGCCAAATCCTCTGAAGTCTTAATAACTGGCTTTCGTCTTCCCCTGCAGCTGACGATTTCCAGTCTAGTCTCTCTGCTCCGTTGGCTGGGGGGCTGGATGCCCTCCTCAGTGGGGAAGAGGAGGAAGACTTCTTTGACCTCCATATTGTTAAACACTTTGATCCAGAGGTAAGGAGATGGGTTTTCATCTCTTAAAGACACACTGTTTCTACAAATCCCAAATGTGCCACCTAGATAGATAGTACATGGAGGGACTATCTTAGCCACTGTCCCTGCTCTGTGATGTCATCAGGTGAAGGTGGAGGCCTCCTGGGACTCGACGGTGCACGAGTGTCCCCAGCTGAGCCGCGTGGCGCCGGCCGATCAGAGGGTGTACCTGACGGTCAGCACGGTGGTGCAGCTCAGCCACCCCGCCTACATGCAGCTGGTGCTCAGGAAACGCATCTGTGTCAACGTCACCGGAAGACAGGTGGGTGGCCCGAGGCATGATGGGTAGAAGCAGTCAGACACAATGACATTTCCTTCTCAAATAATCACTTGATTGCTAAAACAAATCATTCAGGGACATGTGTGTTGGTGTTTGTGTGGCAGGGTTTCGCTCAGAGTCTGCTGAAGAGGATGTCTCAGCGCAGCGCCATCCCCGGCTGTGGAGTCACGTTTGAGATAGTTTCTAACATCCCAGGGGTTAGTACCGGATCAATGTGTGTTGATGCTCGTTTTTTGTCCAGAAATTAGCCTCGAGTAGGCTGTGCGTACTGTGCATCTATCGGGTTTTTAAAGTGTATTCTGCATAGGACATGCCAATGATCAGACAGGTTGGATGTTGTGTTACAATATATTTCAATTGCATCATTCATGAATGTGGGCCTTTATCTTCTCTTTTTACACAGCATTATTAAATACTTAATGCTGGTTGGCTACGTTCTGTGGTCTTTGCAGATTGAACAGGAACACATTTGAAGGGACGCTAAATATTTCAGGATGGTATAAATAAATGAAACCTTGGTATGGTGAGGCTTTAGAGCAGGGGTCGGCAAGCAAGTAAGTTCTTTTCTGAGCCACTAGATGGTGGGCCAGAACATAATCAAAGGCCAGAGCCTCGTCCTCTCTAGCCCCATTTCAGTCCCATGTTAAAAGCCAGGGCTATTATCTGTATTTTAACAGACTTATCTTTTAAATTGCTTCTCGTTTTGCACCGTCCCGTTCAAATGAAATCGCCGTCAATCACTTTTCCATGCTCGCACCAGGGAGGGGTTACAAGGCTCGCGTCTTGTGCTGCATTCCCTTGCACTCGGACATTAGGGATTTTCTCTCATAAATGTCCAAAGAGCCAAAACAAAGCTACCAACTGGTGTGGCAGCTGGGGTGGCAGCATATGCACTGCCACCCCTCGCCCTCCATGATCAAGCGGCTTCTCCGATGTTGTCAATGTTTTGATATCCTAAGTAAACAATACGTTTGAATGATTTAGTGAGCTGGTGTTATTTTTTTCAAACCACACACCGCTTGTTGGCTATTTCAGCACCACGCGCTGTCCACTTACTTATTGATCCACTATCAGCATCAGTGCACCCCGCTGCCAGAGTGTGCCTGTGCTGCGTGTCATTCACTCTCAACATGGATAAAAGTACAATAAGCATTCTTCAGGTCCAGGTAGATTCTCTATTCGGACATTATAGCCTATATGTGCGACTGTCGGTCCAATATTGTAAAAAATAGAAAATATTATTATTATTCTCAAAATAATTTTCCTGGCCAAATAGTATTCCTGGCGGGCCGCCAATGGCCAGTGGGCCACCTGTTGAAGACCCCTGCTTTAGAGGGATAGTTTAGATATTTTTAAGTGGGACTATAGGAGGTCCAGTAGATGGCTGTTGGAACGCCCCCAGTTTTCCCGAAGTAGACAAGAGCCAGGAAGCTAACATGAATGCTAATGCAGGAGTTGCAGGTAAAGGCTGCCTCGATTAGTTTGTTTGTGTTAATGTATGTAAGTTGGGAAACAATATAGCATTATTTAAAGTCCTACTGATGGTTTTTCAGACCCCTGTCGTTTTACTTTCCGCCAAACTTGGGGCGTTATGACCTTCACCTACTGTACAGTCTTTAAACTGACTACTGATAAATACCTCAAACTTTCCCCTTAACCACACTGAATAGTACCCTGAGTGTACCCTCTCCCCACAGGACATCCATGGTCCAGAGGACAGGGAGATGTTGGCCCGGCTGGCTGCCAGCACCGAGGACAACCAATCAGCTGACAGTGAGGCGGCCATAGAGAAGTACCTGCGCAGCGTCCTGGCTGTGGAGAACGTCCTGACTCTGGACAGACTCAGACAGGTAGGAAATACACTTCATGCTAATTTGTCATTGTATATTGACATGGATCTCCAAATATCAAATCCACAGTAAATCACCTGGTATTTGGCATCATTTACATCACCCAGAACACCTTAATGTCGGACCAGTTGAACTATGTTGCTGTGATTGATGTTTCTCTGAAGCGTCGGCACATTACATTTCCATTTCCTTTTTTGCTCTTTATGTTATTTTGGAAGATGTTATTAGTTGAAGCAGTTTTCTTTCCGCCCTGCCGAAATGGAAACAAATGGATCAAATGAATTTAGATGCATATAAAGCATCCAAAAGCCCAGGCATAGTGTTTTTAACAAACACATGTTCTTGTTTTTGTGTGTGTGTGTGTGTGTGTGTAGGAGGTGGCTGTAAAGGAACAGCTGGCAGTCCGAGGGAAAGCTCCCAGACGCTGCCTGAGCTCTCCAAACATCCACCGAGTAAGAGACTTCAGGTTTTCTTCTTTATTGACCCAACTAACATTTGACTATCCTCTAAGATTTCTCTGTAGTTCTGTGGCCTTATTTCTTCTAACATCACTTCCATGAACTCACAGCTTTTTTTAGTACTGCTAACATAGAGTTAATTATTGTAGGCTTCTTTGTATTCTGGGCTTCTGGTTTTGTTTCTTCATGTTCCCTGGTGTTAACCTGTCTAACCAACGCTCACCACTGCCCTGGCTCTAACCCTTTAACCAGCTGTCAGTCAGCAGTCTGGATCTCTACTCCTCCACTCATAGGCTCAATGACTTTAAGGTGAGAGGCATACATCCTGTCTACTCATCTTCTCATTTCTACCAGTCATGTCTCAGTCTTCCACTTCGGTTTTTAGTTTTTTTTATTTCTTATTTACAAGAAATTCTAGTCAAATAGTTAGCTAAAACAAATGTATAAATAGTTGAATTAGTTAGCTAATAATAAAGGAATAATTGTTGTAACAGCTTGCTAAAAGCAGTGGATAAATAATAATAATAGTTTCAATTTGTATAGCGCTTTTCACGAAACCCAAGGACACTTTACAATGGGGAACAAAACAAAATAATAATAATCATACAGATACACAAAATGAGTAGAATTGTTAGGTAAGAAGATAAAGCTAGATCTAATGGATGAATGATGGAAATAAATGCTGTGTATTATTATTATTATTATTATTGCATTCCCTTTTGGTCTCAAATGGAGGTCACAGTTTTCTGAGGTGCTCTTTAAGCCTCATGTGTGTCCTCCTCTGGGTCTGCAGGGCTGGGAGAGCCACCAGGACCTCTCCTATGTCCCGCCTCCATCCAGACGCACTCTGCCCAGCTCCATATCCCAGACCCTGAACCCAGACACAGGTACTGATAACACCTTTATCTCCTAATGGATTCCTTCTCTTTTTTGATGTCATCAGCTGTTGTTACTTTAGCCGGTGGGCGACTTTATCTGTCTTTCTGCTGTGAATCTCTTTTTGGCACTCCGTGTCTCTCCTCTTTGCCTCAAAAAGCATAATCTGTTCTGCCTTTTCCCACCCTTATTTTCTCAATTTCTGCACCTGCAACCTTTTCCTCTTCATCAGTGCATCCAGGCTTTGCTGAGTCTTATCTCTCTCCAGTGAAGGCTGTTCCCAAGCTGCTGAAGTCCTTGCTTCCTGGTGGGAGAGCAGCTGGTAAAGAACAGACGGCTGTCCATCAGCAGGTACACTCCTTCACATTCAAACCTATGTATTCTGTTCGCTGTCTGAATCTAAATATCCTCTTTACCTATCAGCAGCTAGTCCTATTTCTTCTGTTGCCATGGAAACAGAGCTTATATAGATGGAAACACATAATGAACAGATCAAGTGTCTAAGTGCTCAGTTGTTTTCAGAAATTGGAAATGTGATAAACTAATCTTTGTGTGCTCTGAATAAGTTTGAAAGAATCTTAAAGATAAGATATACTTTATTAATCCCAATTTGGGAAATGTTTTTGTTGCAGCAGCATGTAAAACAAAGTAGTGCACTTAATAGAAATATAAACAGTCGAAAATAAACAATTATACAATATAAACATCTCAAAATGGAAAACCGAAGAGTGGAAATATAAAAGTTGACCATAAATATAAAAATATGACTATCTGACAAATAAAACACAATTGAAAGGCATATTAAATTAGATATAAATGTGAAATGTACATTGAAGTTATAAGTCCAGTTAACAAAAGAGAAACTATGGAGCAGTGAGTTCTCGGCCAATCAGAGGTGAGTTATCATACAGAGTTATTACTGTTGGCTGGAAAGACTTCCTGTATCTGTCCATGTGACCGTCATAGACTGTAAATAAGAAGTTGACTTAACCCTTTCGTTTGTTTTAAGCCTCGATGTTGGCACATTTTCTCATAGACGTCTATACAATCTGACTTTTTTGCAACCAGTCTGCCCCTGCTGGACATTTGAAAGAATACAGGCACTTCTCATTAGGTTCACTTGTCAGACCCTATAGGTTGCTGCATGGAAAAGCTATATAACTTCCTGCTGTAATTTGCAAAATAAAGACAACCTTATACCCATTGTTTGGTTAAAATAAGATTGTAAAACATATATTTTTTGATATGACTGATCTATTTATTATCTGTTTTGATCTTTAAGTTACATTATTATTTACGAGTTTTAGGAAACTGGTAACAATTGGAACAGTCCACATGAAGAAAGAAACCTTCTGAAAATGCTAGTTTGAAGTAATATCATTATTATTATTATTATTATTATTACAATAATTAAATACAATTATTTTCACTAACAGCATTAAACATTGATGTGTTTTGACTCTTTTACAGAAAACACAGTTGACATGCTCCATTAACCTAAACTAATCCAGGCTTTGATTTAGGAATAATCCTATCTGTCATTCTGATTCCTGACACACACACACACACACATTACTGCAGCCCCCCGGGGGGTTACAACTGAAAGCATCATCACAAACAATGTTGATTGATGTGCTGTTTAATGTTTGTGATCAGAGCAGACGCTTAACAAACAGCCCCTACCGAGACAACAGCAGCATAGTGTGTGTAGAGGAGGGTTAATTAGGAGCAGGTGAACCCCCTGAAAACAATCACTAAAGTGGATATATTGTTTATAAGAAATTGTAATGTGACTTGCCCTCGAGACTTGCTTTAAAAAGACTTGAAAACTGACTTGGACACGCCCCAAAAAGACTCTCAATCGTTATCTGCCAATCGGTGTTCTCCTTCTCCCTGATATATTAGACCCTCCAGAAAAACGCGGGCAAAAATCCTTGATTATGCGATCAAACATGCGGGGTTTTATGGGATTTTATGCGGTGAAATTGCGGGAAGTTGCGAAATCTTATTTATTTACTCTCACACACAACCTGCCACTAACGTTAAACCCCTTTACTATACAATTAAACACATTCAATATTCATTTATTGTAAAAGCAATTGGGCTATTTTAATCTCTCGCTCTCGCTCTCTCACTCACACACACACACACACACACACACACACCCACACACACACCATGTATACATCACTTCAGGGGACATTACATTGACTTACATGCATTTCCTGGAGACTTATCCTAACCTTAACCATAACCAACACATGCCTAACCCTTAATCTTACCCTAACCCTAACCAAGTCTTCACCCTAAAATTAATGATTCCCCTCATGGGGACCTCCAATTTGTCCCCATAAGGGAGGTGAGTCCCCACAGGTGACTGTGTAAACAGATTTAGGTCCACACAAGTATAGTAATGCTAGGCCAGACACACACACACACACACACAGCCAGACACACACACACACACACACACACACACACACTTCTCCGCCTCATTCTGTTTTCATTTACTCGTTATCTGACCAGCTTTAATCTTGTAGGCTACTCACCTCGTTTCTTGTAGCCCTCGAAAGGGTTTTGGAGGTTGATGCCTCGGTGAACGTGAGTTGTTTGGCTTTCTTGTCCGCAGCAGCAGAAAGCATTTTCGAATGTTTGAATGAATCAAAGTGGGTCGTCACCGTCGATGTTCTCTTATGCTCCAACACAGTTGCACGGGGTGCAGAATAGTTTCCCCCCACTTTCGTGCAAGACATCGGGGTACTGCGTTTCCTGGTCTTTAGCAGAAATGTTCGTAGGTAAATGAGATGGATTAGATTTTTTCATCTTGGTGTTTTCTCTCTCGTGTGAGCTCCACATGTTCACACTACGGTGTTGTTTACCTTCTGTGATGCGCGAGCTGATGGCGTCGCGTCGTCATCATCATCACTTCACGTCAAGGCGAGTTAACTTTTTTTTTTCTCAACTTTGTCTGGAAAAATGCGGGGATTATGCGCCCTTTTGATAAATATGCGGCCTTTTTCAAATCTGCGCCATTTTGCTGATAATGCGTTAAATTCTGCGATCGCAGAATCGCGTTTTTCTGGAGGGTCTATAATATAATGGATCTGGATGGCTTGTGTTGGCACTTTAAACACTACAAACTAGGGGTGTAACGGTATCCGTATTCGTCCCGTACCGTCACGGTTCGGACGTCACGGTTCGGTGCATGCAGTCACACGGCGAATACGCCTTTTTTTACGAGTGGGAAAAAAGTCTGTTATTCAGGGCAGTATCCACTACACTATATATAATCCAGGGGGCGGTATTGCGCCTAAAAGCTGTTTGCCAGCCGCCCTTAAACAACAAATGAAGAACAAGAAGAAACAACAACAAAACGAACAAAATACCAGAAGAAGAAAAGTTAGTTTTGCGAGTTCAGATAACACACGGGAGCTAGAACCCACCTGCTTCTTTTAAATCAGCTGGCGGGGAACATTTCGGGTTCCCTGTGGACTACAATAACGATGAAGTGCGCGAGTGGTGGATCGGACGAGGACGGTGTGTCGGCGTTGTTCGATAGCAGTGCAGTATGCTAATGGTAACACACGCCAAACATGCTAAATCATATCAGAAGGAGCCCGGCAAAAGACAACAGCAGTTCAACAGCTGATCCCCGCTGTTTTCAAGAAGCCAATAGACATGAGAGCCGAGAGACCAAAATAAATAACGGAAGCTTTTGGCATATGTTTTTCAACGACTTTGCGCTCTTGAAACAATTTCTTATTATTTATTTTGTAATATTTTCAATACATTCTTTTTAGTTTTACAGCTTGATGAAACCTTTTTGTTTGACATCAGCCATTATAGATAATCTGGCCATCTGAGTGTGTGTGGTGCTGTTTGTGGTTTGTTTTTATCTGTGTAATACAGTTAATTATTCAAAATGTCAGAGTTCCTTATTTTTATACTGAAACTTGCACTACTGTTCAAACATAAATAACAACAAACCTGGAATTATGCATTTGGGACTTTTTTTTGCTTTTTCTTGTTGTACCGAACCGTACCGAACCGTGACCCCCAAACCGAGGTACGAACCGAACCGTGACTTCTGTGAACCGTTACACCCCTACTACAAACTGAGTGCCATATAGATTCATTAACCCTTCACCAATACAATCAAAACATAATCATTTCACAACAAAAGAAAGGACCATTATTTAATAAATAAAATAAGTGAGTATTGACTGACGCTAAAAGATAACAAATAAAATAACTAAATCTAATGTAAATCAAAATAACAGAATACAAATTGAATGGTATGTTAATATTTAATTATCACTGTACCAATGTTAATTATACGACTTTAGCCGCTTTCACACCAAGTACTTTGCCGTACTTAGTGCCCAGCACTTAGTGCCAGCACTTGGTACCCCCAGGGCACTAAGTGCAGATCACGTTCACACCGGAATAAATTCCCTGAGGGAGGATGAGGCAAATGAAGCCGCTGACGTCACTTCTTCTTCTTCTGCTTTGGGTTTACTGGCAGGCCGCAAACAACTTCACGGTGTATACTGCCGCCCGAAGTCCCTGGAGTTAGGGACTGGCTTCTATGTTTTTTTTTGTGTTGCCATAAGTTATTCTCTCTCCGTTGGTGCTCGGGGCTAATGCTAATAATGCTAATGCCAGCAAATACAATGCTTTTTGAGTTTTAAGGGGCGTGGTTTGCAATTCGCTCAGCTAATCAGAAATTGGTACTTTTTTCTCCCCAGGATAGTACCACCTCTCTAGCAGGCACTAAAAATGGGGGTAAAAGTTCTCGGAACTAAGTTCTCTTTTTGGTGTGAACGCAAAATTCCAGGCACTAACGGAACTAAACGGGAAAAGTACGGGTAAAAGTACTCCGGTGTGAACGCGCCTCTTAAAAGATGAATGTTTTAGTAGTACCCATTTACCAGTATCCATACAATGCATCCTTCCTTTGCAGCACAACGACCACATGCTTTATACAGTTGCATTTACCTAGAGTTCCTTCTCCGAGCCAGCTGCGAGCCGACTGCCTTTGCAGTTCCCAGGCAAATCCCAGCCTGTGGGACTCTCCTTCTCCTGTACACTACATGAAAAGGTGTTGGGGTCAACTGTCCCTTTACTTCAAATATGACTGATACACAAGTGGCAAGTGTGTCTTCATTTCATGATCCTTTTTAATCTTTTGAATATAAACACAACGTGACGTCCATTTAACAATGACTATGCAAGAGGCAGCCTTTGTTGTGCACCTGATGTGTTGTTGCCTTGCAGGTGTTCTGTCCTGATCCAGAGAGGGATAGGATAGCTGTGTTTGACATGCTCTCTGATGGTAGACATGTCGTCCATGTAGGTGGTCCTCATCAAAGTACAATAGACCCAAATCAAACCTCTTACATTTTGATCATGAGAGTTGGAACAATGAGTCTGATATTAGAGAGGAATGAGAGTCAAACAATCATCCGGATTAATATCCTCTGACTTGTTCCGTTAAGCACACAGTGGAACAATTGTCTTGATTTATTAACAATCCAAAATTATTAAAAAATGTATAAACCTCTTCAAAAACTGGAAAAAGCAAACAGACCAAATATTTAAAAAAAATGTAATCAAGTTAAAGATGTTACTAGAACACTGAATAGGGATAAATGATTGTGGGAGCAATTATAATTAAGCTGCTATTATCCTGATTGTTTTACCAGTTTATCATGATTGTCTGTCTGAGTCATCTGATGAACAAATATTTACTTTGAGCCTCATATCAACATCTTGACTGCCGATCACAACAATAAATTCAATATGAATGTTCTATTCTGATCATTTGTTATATAAACACACATGTGCAGTCTTATATTGTCACAGATGGTTAAGTGGCCTAGTTAGTTCTCTGTGAGGTGTCCAGAGAAGGCAGTACAGCACCATGTTCAGCCTACAGATCTGTCCTCTCTTTACAATCACAGATGAGTTTTTTCCCCACAGGCTCTGCTTCTGTCTCCATGCTGAAGCTTTGTAATTCCCTCGCAGCAGCTAATCACCACTTGATGCACACTGTATAATAATGAACAGGTTAGGCTTGTATTCATATCTAATCTCCAGGCGGAAGCGGACTCAAATGACACCGACTTGCTCATGATTACATCTTGAAGTCTGCTCGACAAGCTTTCTGCACTGATTTACAGATTTAACATTGCTTCATTTAAAACGACATTCACTGAACATCTTCTATTCCCTTCCTGACGCAGAGTTTGCCTCGCATCATGGTGCAGTCATCCAGTGTTGAAGAGGGCATGAGCAAACACCAGCAGCCGGTAAGTTCTACAACCCCAGATGGTGTTATATCTGTATGTACATTAGATGCAGGGTGAGGCAATCAATGTTCCTTTTCAAATATTTGTATGTGCTTTCTATGACCCTATTATATGGGTGTCCAAATTGTTTTCACTAAGGGCCACATACAGAAAAACATACTAAGGTCTGGGCCACTATCTATAGGTGAGGTATATTGCCTCATGAGTGAAGTTATAAGTTAGCTAAATCAATTAAATGTAGGTAAAGCAAACAGCGTACATCACAGCTCTCAATTAATAGTGTTTCATTTATTTTGTTACATAAAGTGTGGCAGCAAATTACTTAAAACAGATGCCTCAGATTGCTATAAGGGGAAATACAAATATATATATTTCGAGATTGTTATATAAATAAGTTATTGGGCTTTTTTTTATCAACTAAGATTTGTTAGAACATTTTTTCCACTGAAATTGATGGAATTTATTTGCAAAGTGGGCTTATTAACACATGAATGCTACTGGGTAAAGAATGTTTACATACATATTTACAAGACAAGCACAAGTTTCATGTGTGGGCCATGTTCCATACTTTTGGAATGATGCGGGCCAATTCAAAATGGACCATGGGCCATCGTATGGACACCCCTGCCCTATTAAAATGAAAATATAAAAAGCTGTTGGGCAATTCATTTTCAAACCAGTACTTTGTTTGTATTGCATTTACATTTTTAAGATTGAAACAACACTTGAATATTATCCACTATACAGGATACTTTGATAAATAACAGCTTCTCTGTTTTCATTCGAATACGGTCATAGAATACAAGTTATTAAAATGACAATTTGGATTACTGCCTTTTTATGTTTACTCAAAGAACACAATTATGTGGAACATTTACAGTTCTATTTTCAAGGTTAAATTATGTTTTTAAAAGTCCACTATGGGCCTCCATAGAAACACTTTTCTCAACCATATTCCTCTGCATCGATCTGTTTCAAGAATGGATCCTACAGAAACAACACCAACCTGGCTGTTTTTAAGACTTAACTTTTACAATGAATATTATACGGCTACATTATTATTTATTGCATTCTAATTATTATGTCTTTAGGATTTCAATAAATTCTACATTGTGTTTGTGGGATTTAGTTGATTTTATTAAACTCATGGTTTCCCTTAGGTTCCCATTGAGGCAATCATTCCTGACCTCCAAACAGAGAGCCCCAGATCCAAGACCCTCCCAACGCCAATCATCCCGGAGACAGAAGACTCCCTCCCCAGCCCGACCAGCGAATCATCGAGCGGGTACATTTCAACAAACATGTCTACAGCAACGCTAGCAGATGTCTACACCCTGAGCTGGGACCTGCCTCCCTCTGACGTCATGGAGGCGCTTTCAGATGAAGAGGATGAAGACGACGAAGTGACATATTACAACCCTTACCCTGAGTCAATCTTTCGTAAGGATCAATCAGAGCCTCAGGAGTCATTTCTGGTGTTGGACCATGAGGCAGCTCAAGAGAGGCCTGACTCGCCACTGTCCAAACCAGACGTTACTCCGTCAGATTCAAACCTGAGTCAACAAGAACCAAATGAGTCTCCATCGGTCCAGGAGCAAAATGAGTCTGATTCACTTGCAGAATCACACTTATTACAAGAGTCAACAGTTGACAATGTTGCATCAGAACAATTAGACCATTTTGAGCCACTTGAAGATTCAATGCTAGTAGAAGAGAATGAAACAAAACAGACAGAAATTCCACAAACGGAAGACCCAAAACCAGAAGCTCCTTCAACAGAAGAACTCGAGTTAGCTGCCACCGACGAGACAAAAGCTGAACTGTCACTCCACCATGAAACACAACCATCTGCACCAGAAGCTCAGTCTGAAACAATTGTCCAAGACCAAACAACCTGCGACACTTCTGAAGATCCAACCCCAAAACTGGTCCCAGCTGTGTCAGAAGTCCTGGTTCCAGTTCCTGCCCCATCAGAAGATTTGGTTCTTCTTGCTTCATCCCAAGAACTGTCACCCCACCATGAAACACAACAATCTGCACAAAAGGGTCCGTCTGAACCAGCCGTCCAAGACCAAACAACCTGCGACAGTGTCCAAGTTCCAACCGAATACCTGGTCCCAGCTGTTCCAGAAGTCCTGGTTCCAGCTCCTGCCTTATCAGAAGATTTGTTTTCGGCCTCATCCGAAGAACAAGCCACCACTGAGGCCTCAAACCTAAAAGACAGCTCCGTCCCGACTTCATCCTCAACCACAGATGACGTCCAAGAGGAAGAACCTGTTGATGCGTCCAATAAAACTTCCTCAGCAGATTCTCTGTCCAGCGTTCAGCCTTCCAAACCTGACACCGCAGTTGCAAACCCCTTCAAGATCAAGAAGGTGAAATCTTCAGACCTCAAGTCCTTTCAGCGTATTGTGGGAGAGGAGGAGGATCAGCTTGGGCAGATGGACCGGGCCAGTAGTCTCGGAGCAGGACTAAACCTCTCTGTGCCCATGGAAATCCTGGAAATCAACTCAGACTCCGAGGAAGGAGATGCAATGTCAGTTCTTCCTGACTGGTTGAAAGAAGGGGAGTTTGTGACCGTGGGGAACAATAAGAACGGCACTGTGCGCTACCTTGGACCCACAGATTTCGCAGTGGGAACCTGGGTGGGAGTGGAACTGGAGGTACCGGCAGGTGAGTAGAACAGCACCCAACTTGATTCTTTCTGGATCATTGTAAATGATCTTATTGAAATCTATACATGTATTATACTTACGCTGTGTTTCCACTGCCTGGTATTGCTCAGATTGAGTCGACCACATTTTGTAGCAGGTCTGATTCTCTATTTCGTTATCCACTGCGTATAGTGCAGTGGTTCTCAAAGTGGAGGGGCGCAGAGACATGCCAGGGGGGGCGCGAGAGACCAGGAGGAAAAATGGTTATAAAAAAAAACAAAAAATCATAATTTGAAAAATTATTGATTCGAAAATAATATGATGCAGTACAGTACTATTACGTCTGGGTTTCTGTGTTTCATTAAAGCTCGACTGTGTGTGTGTGTGTGGAACTATGGGATTAGTTTTGTATCATAAAGATAAAGCACCACTTTCTCAGAATAAAGCAAAATGATGAGTTTAAAAGAAGAAAAAAAACTGAATCAAGCAAAATTAAATAAATTTCAAAAATCATGTAAACTATAAGTCTTTTTTCTTTGTTTTAACATAGGTTTTTGTTTTCAGTTCTTGTTTCTTCTTTCTCAATGATCAGACTTTTGCTCTCGCTGCAGCTCTTCTCGTTTACGCTCCCTCCCAAAGTGTCTGTCTGTATGTCTATTTATTTTATAGATTAAAAAAAACACATGTATTTTCAAGCTAAAGGTGATACACAATATAAACTGTATACTAGGGGTGTAACGGTTCACAGAAGTCACGGTTCGGTTCGTACCTCGGTTTGCGGGTCACGGTTTGGTACGGGTTCGGTACAACAAGAAAAAGCAAAAAAAAAGTCCCAAATGCATAATTCCAGGTTTGTTGTTATTTATGTTTGAACAGTAGTGCAAGTTTCAGTATAAAAATAAGGAACTCTAACATTTTGAATAATTAACTGTATTACACAGATAAAAACAAACCATAAACAGTACCACACACACTCAGATGGCCAGATTATCTATAATGGCTGATGTCAAACAAAAAGGTTTCATCAAGCTGTGAAACTAAAAAGAATGTCTTGAAAATATGACATCATAAATAATAAAAAAGTGTTTCAAGAGCGCAAAGTCGTTGAAAAACATATGCCAAAAGCTTCCGTTATTTATTTTGGTCTCTCGGCTCTCATGTCTCTTGGCTTCTTAAAAACAGCGGGGATCAGCTGTTGAACTGCTGTTGTCTTTTGCCGGGCTCCGGTGATTGGCAAATCTGGGTGATGCCTTCTGATATGATTTTGCACGTTGTTCGACACCGCTGTCGAACAACGCCGACACACCGTCCTCGTCCGATCCACCACTTGCACACTTAATCGTTATTGTAGTCCACAGGGAACCCACTCAGCTGTTTTAAAAGAAGCAGGTGGGTTCTAGCTCCTGTGTGTTATCTGAAATCGCCATACTAACTTTTATTCTTCTTGTATTTTGTTCGTTTTGTTGTTGTGTTTCTTCTTGTTCTTCATTTGTTGTTTAAGGGCGGCTGGCAAACAGCTTTTAGGCGCAATACCGCCCCCTGGATTATATATAGTGTAGTGGATACTGCCCTGAATGACAGACTTTTTTCCCACTCGTAAAAAAAAGGCGTATGCCGAACCGTGACATCCGAACCGTGACGGTACGGGACGAATACTGTTACACCCCTACTGTATACTGTTATTTTTTCAAAGACATTTCATTTCAAAAGCATATATTGCTATGTTTAGGACAAACAATTAAAGACTGCTTTAATTTAACAAATTCTACAATATAAAAGTGGCAGATTTTCTTTATTAAACAGAGCAGACCTAGGCTGCATACCAACACCATTAGGACCATGTTCACATCTCACTATGTTGGTCTGAAGAGCTGAAGCATTCATACACAATGGATACATACTGTGTTGTCTCATTCTATATCCTGTGCTGTCCCCTCAGTCAGAGGAAGTGGGAAACGGGATAAGACCTCTGGACACCGCACTGTCTCAATGATCCACACTGTTAATATGAGAGGAAAATAATGTTTTAGAAAATGAAAAATATGAAGTTAACAAGTAAAACACAGCGGTAGGTTTTCCTACAAAGTTAACTCAACCTCCATTGATTTCCATATCAAATTATCGCGTTCCATATCAAATCAGCCCCTTCATCATCGACTCGGTTATCAATCCATCTGCAGTCAAGCTCAAGCTTCCCCCACACATGAAGGTTCATCTGACATTTCATGTCTCTCTGTTAAAACCTGTTGCCAGCAGCCCCTTGTCTCCTCCAGTGAGTGTTCCCCCACTGGGTCTGAACGGAGGGAACAGCAACTTCCTCTTCCTGGGCTGGAAACAGGGGTGGTTGGAAACCCATGGCACAATGCAAGGGTGAAATACCTGTGGCTGGATTTGACAGGGAGTTGTGGGCATATTCAATCCATGGCAGATGTGGGCACCATGACGAAGGGTTCCTGAAAGCCACACAGCGAAGAGCCGCCCCCAGATCCTGGTTGGCCCATTCCGTTTGCCCGTTCGTCTGAGGATGATAGCCAGATGACAGGCTCACCGATGCTCCCAGAGCCTGACAGAAGGCCTTCTAAACTTGGGAAATGAACTGGGGACCCCGGTCAGAGACGATGTCGGTGGGGATCCCATGAAGTCGAACAACATGGTTGACCAAAAGATCTGCAGTCTCTCGGGCAGTGGGAAGCTTGGGAAGAGCAACCATCTTTGAAAATCTGTCCACAATAGTTAGGATGATGGTATTTCCTTGTGAAAGTGGAAGTCCAGTAACAAAATCCAAGGCCACATTCGAACAAGGGCGACTAGGTACCGGCAGCGGGCGAAGCAGGCCAGAGGGAGACTGGTGAGAGGACTTAGCGGGGGCACATACTGTACTGGCAGCAACAAAGGCCCTGGTGTCTTGAGCCATGGAAGGCCACCAGAACCGTTGTCTGAGAATAAACAGTGTGCGATGGACACCAGGATGACACGAGAGACGGGAGGCGTGTGCCCACTGCAGGACCTTGGAGCGAACAGGGGTAGGCACAAAAAGACTATTAGCTGGGCAGTTACCTGGGTTAGGCTGCGCCTGCTGAGCCTCCTTGACCAATGACTCAATCTCCCAGGTAACAGCCGGAGGCAGGCAGGATAGTGTCTGGACTGGCAGCTGGTCCTTCGGAAGCGAACTGGCGAGAGAGAGCATCCGGCTTGAGGTTCCGTGACCCTGGACGGTAGGTGAGGGTGAATGAGAAGCGGCCGAAATACAGGGCCCATCGAGCCTGACGGGAGTTAAGGCGCTTGGCAGATTGGATGTACGCCAAGTTTTTGTGGTCTGTCCATACAATAAAAGGGAGCTCAGCTCCCTCCAGCCAGTGCCTCCACTCCTCTAGGGCAAGTTTGACAGCCAGCAGCTCTCTGTTACCCACGTCATAGTTCTTCTCAGCTGGAGTGAGGTGGTAGGCATTGCGGAGGTCCAGTTTGGAAAAAATGGTGGCTTCCTGGAGGGGTTCAAAGGCGGAGTTAATGAGGAGTAATGGATATTTGTTTTTTACAGTGATGGCATTAAGACCGCTGTAATCAATGCTGGACCGTAGTGAGCGGTCCTTCTTGAACACCAAACCCAGCACCGACCGGAGAGGAGGATGGGCGAATGACACCGGCAGTCAGGGAGTCATGGATGTAACTCTCCATGGATTTTCTCTCAGGGCGAGACAGGTTGAACAGACGTGAGGAAGGCAGAGAGGCCCCGGGAAGGAGGTCAATGGGACAGTCGTAGGGTCGATGAGGAGGAAGAGAAAGAGCTCGCTGTTTACTGAACACCTTTCCTAGGTTATGATATTCAGTGGGAACAGATGACAGGTCAGGCGGCTCGATCTTGGGTGGTGGAGCGGCGGCCTCTGCAGGCGGTAGAGCAGACTGCAGGCATGAGGATAAACAAAAACAACTCCAACTAATGATTTTGCCAGTTACCCAATCAATCTGGGGGTTGTGTGTTCTTAACCAGGGATGGCCCAACACTATGGGGGCATGAGGTGAGGAAATTAGGTGAAACTGAATAAACTCACAATGGTTTCCAGACAGAATGAGGTTTACTGGCTTGGTGCGATGAGTGACTTGGGCCAAGAATTTTCCATTTAGAGCATTGGCATTAAGAGGTGACGCCAACGCTTCACAGGGAATTCCTGCCTGAGCTGCAATGTCAATGTCCAAAAAGTTCTCATCCGCCCCCGAGTCCACTAAGGCGAGCAGGGGTAGGGACTGTTGGTTGCAGCAAAGCATGGCTTCTAGCTGCGTTCTGGGTCGGGGGTTGAGAGAGGAGGAAGGGCTCGCCAGAATCTCCACAGCTACTGACGAGCCTGACCTTTTGGCAGATTAGGACAGCAGGAAACAAGATGACTGGTTTGGCTGCAATAAACACATTCCCCAGCCCGGATCCTTCTAGCCCGCTCAGATGGTGAGAGGCGGGCCCTTCCCACTTGCATGGCCTCATCTTCGGGGGGTGAAACCGAGAAAGGAGTCGGGAAGGATCTGGAGATTGGGGCAGTGGCCGTGCCAATTTGGGGATCAGGTGAGGAGTAGCTGGGATTGGGGTGACGGCTATTCCTATCCCTACGTCTCTCTCTGAGGCGATTATCAATTTTGATAGCCGTGGCAATTAAATTATCCAAGCTAACTGGATCATCCATAGCAGCAAGCTCATCTTTAATTGCTTCGTTCAGCCCCTGAAGAAAAACATCCTGCAATGACTCGTTATTCCAGCCTGAGTCAGCAGCAACTGTTCTAAACTCGACTGAAAATTCGGCTACACTACGGGAGCCCTGCCGGAAGCGTCCCTCCCCCGTACCGGGTGATCAAAAACTTTTTTCATTTCGGAAATGAAAGTATCAAAAGATAAGCACATTTGTGGCTGGCTCTCCCTAACGGCTATAGCCCAATCTAAAGCACTCCCCCTCAACAGACTCATTACATAGGCTACCTTAGCCCCATCTGTATGATAAGTACTAGGCTGCTGCTCAAAATTAACGAACACTGGAACAAAAAGGCTCTACAAATACCCAAATCTCCAGCGTATCGCTCCGGTGTAGGAATGACGGCCTCTCGTAGCTGATGGAGAGGTGCGGCAGGAGCGGGGGAGGGGCTGTCGGCTGTGCAGCGTGCTGCGGGGGAGAAGACTGTGAGGTGTGCAGTTCTACTTGCGTGCCGATCCTTTGCACGTTAGCAGAAAGGTTCCGGAGAGTCTCCACAACCTCACGGAGAACCACGTCGTGATGCCCCACGAGAGCGCCTTGATTGGCCAGGGCTTGGCTGAGTTCGTCCGCAGTCTTGGACTGGTGGCCTGTGTCCGCTGGGTCCATACTGGCCAGATTGTTCTGTTACGGTTATCCGAGAGGACCCAAACGCAGGACACGGCAGAGTGTTGAAAAAAGGTTTATTTAGAGGTGGAGGAGCGTGGAGAATAATCCGGCTGGTGGCGGCTGTTGAGGTGGAGGAGTGTGGAGAATAATCCGGCTGGTGGCGGCTGTTGAGGTGGAGGAGCGTGGAGAATAATCCGGCTGGTGGCGGCTGTTGAGGTGGAGGAGCGTGGAGAATAATCCGGCTGGTGGCGGCTGTTGAGGTGGAGGAGTGTGGAGAATAATCCGGCTGGTGGCGGCTGTTGAGGTGGAGGAGCATGGAGAATAATCCGGCTGGAGAGTGATCCTGGAGCACAAGAAGAACAGGTAAGAAGAACATTCAGGTGTAGACAAACAACACAAATGATCAATACTTACATATATTTTCACTTGTAGTATTATAATTGAAATGCTGGTTCTTCTGCGGGTGTTCTATCCACGATCAGCTAGCTACCGCGCAGCAGCTGCCTACACTATACAATCGCTGGAGGACTGGGCTGTCACTCAAAAACTGAGTTGCCAATGGGGACACACCCCTGAAAGTCCCGCCCACCTGGGAGGTTTGTGTCAGAATCTCAAACAAAAAGTGAATGAGCGCAAATGAGAGTGCTGCAGTGAGAGTGTGATCATTGAGAAAGAAGAAAAAGCAACTGCAAGCACCCTCTATGAAACGTCAAGCTACCCCACAGCACCCCCAAAAGAACTCTCTGGCGCCGCCACTGAGCCTGATTAGTGTTGGGGGGGCCCGACTTTTTTTTTTCTCCAAAGGGGAGGCCGGACAGAAAAAGTTTGAGAACCACTGGTATAGTAGTAGTAGTAGTAGTAGTAGTAGTAGTAGTAGTAGTAGAACCTTTATTTATCCAGGAAAATCAATTAAGAACAAATTCTTATTTACAATGATGACCTGACAGGAGGCAAAGGCTTCCTGAGGGGATGGGGTTTGGGAGGAAAACAAAAGTGGTATAGTGGAAATGATCAGCTGACTATGTGTATGCTCGCACTTTGCTTTGCGTAGTTCGCCGGCGGCCATGTTTTTAGTCTCGATTAGGTGAATAAAAAAAAAATAAGACCGATATTGATGGTATATTGGCTATTTAAAAATGCCGGTTTTCTAGTGTTTTGTGCTAGGAACCTCTTGATCAATTTGCAGAATTTAACTCTCCTTTATCTTGTCAGAACTTTTGGAGTCTCAACCAGGGTGATACAAATAAAATAACGGTTACTATTGACAACTTTTGTTATTGGAAAGCCAAAACGAAATCGGTAGAGCCGTTCCATAACATGAAGTTGAAATAGCCACAATCACTACTTAGAATCCCCAACAAGCCTTTTTCTCTCTTTCTCCAGGAAAAAATGATGGTTCAGTGGGCGGCAAACACTACTTCCACTGTAACCCTGGTTACGGCGTGCTGGTTAGGCCGCACAGGGTCAGCCGGGGTGCCGGCAAGCGCCGTCGCCAACAGCAGAAACGCCGCAGTGCTAACCTGTCCGGATCCAGCCCAAACCTGGCAGCCCTCACCGTGTTGGCTAAAGGCGAAGGGGGGGTGGCATCAGCCGGCCGCAGCAGGGGAGAGAACCGCAAGTCGTGGAACACTTAGGAGGTTCTAAACCTGCCAAACAGCTCGATGCTGGATCCCCACATGCAGCAGATGGTTCTTTAAGTGTAGGCATGTGACCCCTCATCAGATTTGAATGGTTCATCTATTGAAAGACTATCCTAGCCAATGGACTTGTTTTATGGTTTAATGGATATATTTTATCAGACAATTTGAATGTTTTTAGGTATGTAGATTCCAGTAACAACCTTTTCTATGCAATTATAATAATTTGTAATCATGGCTGTCTCACCTGAATGGATTAATTTTAGTCCCAGCTCAGAATCAGCAGTTTTCCATTCCATGTGTTTTGCCACATGCCTGGCATTGCACATATGGTTAAATGTATCCAAAGTTCACTGGATTACTGTAAGACTCCAGGTAACACTACTTCTTCATGTGCTCACATTTCTACTGATCAAGACTCATTATGCAGCTGCTTGTTTGGAAAGACAAAGTGTTGCACATGGTTTTATACCTATTGGTTTTTCTTTTTTTAATTCTTGTGCCTTGAAATATTCTGACTACTATGATGCCCATGTGCCTTAGTGTTAAATCACCAGTGCTGATAGGTTGCAAACTGTCAAACCAGAGCTTATTACAGCTCTTGACTGTGTATTTCTACTGTTTTAGAACAAAGAATACTTGCACTGCCTTTTAAACAATTCTACTGAAAATGTGCAACAATGTTAATCATTTTCTTTGTAAGTGTGTCAAGATCGAATGAAAGTGGCTTCATTTTGAACAGAGATGTGTGCCAGTTTTTTGGGATTTATTTTAGACTAGTACGTTTTTAATTACAATGTGTGTATGGGAATACTTGAGGGATTTTGTTGAACGGAGAGTATTAATTGTTTTGGGTAAGTACAATATTTGATATTATGCCTGAAAGATTATTTATTTAAAAATGAAGACATACAATTGATGCTAAAAGCGAAATCGACTTTTATATTGTTGAATAAACTTAATTCTGCTCTTATCAACCAATGTGTGATGAACCTATTGTACCTAATCAGATAGCAACACATAGAAAGTCTCATTGATATAGCTTTATTCTCTTGTACATTATATATATATATATATATATCATACTAAAATAAACACAAGTTAAAAAAATGAACAAAGAAACTGTACAAAAAAATGTATATATACTACATCTTAATTACAGAACAGTCTACTGTCCAAAAAAGGCACTAAATTCTGAAATGGGCAATACAGTAATTCTGAACATAACTAGATTTGAGCTTGATACAACAGCATTCAGTCCTCTTAGCAGAGCTCTACTGGGATGAGGTGGGTGGTGTTTCACTGGGAACACAGAGGGACATGTAGACGTGTTGACCCCGACACCATGAGGAGACCCTTTCAAAGTAAAAGCACTACCACCGGAGAACACAGGACATTGGGTTGGGGAAAGCCCCTTTCAGATTTCAGTATGTAATTAAAGATGAATCTGCTTCCATTTTTCTTGTGGAAAAGCACAATCTTCCTAAGCACCTGAGGGTTCTTTCTTCCGTCCCATAAACATTTCTGTCAGGCTTGAACGCTCACATAAAATACTGCTGGATTACAACTTGTACTCGCTAATTAGGCCATGGCATCTCTCAAACACTAAGGCAACTCATTGAAAAGAGTCTTATAGTGAGAGAATAATCTCTAAATGCACTCTGTAGTCTTTTCCTTCCACACACAACTTATTTCAGACACTCAATATTATTCATATGGGGAGAGTGTCACACCAAACTCCATAGAGAAAAAGGTTAATTAAAGAGTCCAGATACAGTACCAGCTTACCTACCATCTGCAGGCTTTACCATTCGGGTGTTTGTATGACTTTCTGCAGCTAATCTCGCATGCTACTGTAGCCATCAGCCTCATATTTTGGGCTAATTTATGACTACATATATTCAATGACCTCTTTAAGTTAAAGGACTTAACCATCTTTGAGAACTGTACTTTATGGGCCATCATTGACTCCTCTTAGAGGTTTGCAATCGATCAACAACTGCTTCAGTTTAGAATATTGATCTAGGAATTAGGGACAGTTCTTGTCCAGAGTTTCAAGTTAAGACAATTGTGGTTTGTATTCAATCTAGCAATAAATGACAGCAGTGGTCGAGCATAGACACACCCAGCATACTGTACTTTGTGCACTTTTCTAGTCAAAATCTAGTTTTTGGTAGTGATTCCAAATATTTGGAACACATTTTGCTGAATCGCATAACTCAAACAGTTTTATTGTATTATTTCATGAAAAAAAAGGGAAGCAATATCTGTCGGCATGTAAGCCTGTCCTTTGATTTTTCGAACAACCGTTTCACCGTTAGTTTGAGTATCACTTAGATCTACAGGACATATTTATTTGTAGTGCGTTGTGTACAAACCTATATTGTACTGCCCAATTAGCGTTTATGCAACAACATGTCTCAATGATAACGCTCTGTGAAATGGTGAGGGCAACGCAATTTAGTTATAGGAAGCACATTTCATAAACGTTTTGGATAACCTAAAACATACATTTGAAATGTATTTCTCTAATTCATTTGTATTAATCACACTTTGCCAGAGAAAGGTTAAAACACTACATTTCCCAATGGAGTTTGGTGTGGCGTTGATTTCAAGTGAAGACAGCACAAACTGATTTAGTACAAGGTGTGGAGCAGCTGTAAAGAAATGTTTTTCACAACAGCCCCATATTAATGTGTCGGACATTTTAAAAGGAAGGCTCATGGAAGGGAAGGTTACATTTGAACTTTCATTAACGGCGATTCTTTTTTTAAATAAGGTGCATCGTTTGTCATCTTTCACAAAATAGCTTACTAGCTCAGACACAAACAGGGAGACTGTTGTTCAGTCAAATAAGGGATGATACAAAATAAAACAACATTTAAATGATTATGGAAAACAGTATTCAGGAGAAATTAAAATGCATGATGAGCTTAACAATATCAGCATGTTTCAATTTAAAACATATGTCATTCTTTTTTTACATTACCATAAAAAATGAGTATAAATACATATTGTGTTTGTCTTTCAACCCTTTCCTTTTGAAACACAGTTCCTAGTACCAAGTCACTGTAATCGCTGCTTCATACATAGAGAAGCGATCATTTAAATAGAGCTTTACTAGACTACAGCCCAGGGCTGGGAGATATTCTACAAACAGGATCCAGATACTAGATTATTTAAAAGAAACGTCCATATTTGATTTAAACATAATATTACATGAGCGTATAACTAGCTAACTGCTTAGTTTAATCCCGCAAAGTAGAATATTTCCCCAGTTCTCCAAAACCATCACTAAGGCATGGGTCCCTTTAAACAGATTGACATTTACCTTGTTAAAAACTGGCTGGGCGATAGCAGAAACAAATGAGCACTCTCGGCTGTACGCTAAATAGAGAAAGCTAATCTATCTTTAGATAAATTAGCTTAGAAAAAAGAAAAGAAAAGAAAAAAGAAACTGGCTAACTTGGCTCTGTTCAAAAGCGACCATATCTTTCTTTAAACACTCGTTATATCTCCAGTAAAAGTATAAAAAGTTGTCCGTGTGTACCCATCTGTAACACTACAACTTGTTTTGCTTTAGTAAGACAAAATCAACTGGGTGAAATCATGAGCTTTAGCCTAGCCTAGCAGTGATCTTTAGCTTATCCTAGCATGAAGACTGCTAGCTATAGCACATTTGAGCAGCCTTCATGCTAGGCTAAGCTAACGGTCTACTGGCTTCAGTTTCATGTTTAGTGTACAGACATCAATCCTCACATTTAATTCTGCTCAACCTATTATTTTTAATCGTTTCATTTCATCAGATATCAGTCTTTGACTTTAAAAAGAGCTTAAACTTGACATTAAGTGAGCACCAAGAAACATTAGCCTTAAGAAAGTCAACATTTTGTCTCTGCTTATTACATTATGATTATCTTGGTTCATTGATGGTTTTGGAAAACTTCAACCCGGAGCAAAAAAGTGGAAAATGTATTTCCAATACAACCACTTTATACATCTTTGATTCTCTTCCATTGAAGTGGTGCTTTTGCCTTTGAGGCTATATCCTAAAAGGTGGGGTAGGTAATTCACTTCAGAAACACTTTGTTATATTCCATGGAATGCTCTTCACATCCCGATAGCAATGAATACATTAAATGCTTTGACAATACATATATACAAATATTTCATCTGTGGAAGCCGTGGCGCTGTAAAAAGCACATCCAATTATCTGGGGCAGATGATTGGATGGCCTACCTGCCTGTCAGCCTTCCATCTCGTGCACAAACTTATCTCGTGCCCTCATTGGTCATGTGCACGTTCGTGTGTGTTGGAGGAGGGGCTCTGTAAGGAAGTCTGAAGGAAGGGGCAGATTTTTTTTGGTTGTGTACTTTCAAATTCTAGCGCACTCGAGCTGGTTTCTCCATTCTTACCTACCCTACCTTTAAATACAAAGTTAAATGGCCTCTTCTGATATTCTAAATCATTTCCAGTGAGGATTTAGTCTAATTGGATATTTTTAAAAAATCCTCTGAAAGCACATTATTTCTGCTGTAATAAAGAGGCAGCTTCACAGAACAAGTAGTAAATAGCTTAGGGGTATTTTATCATTATGTGTGGCTGCTAATACCTTTCTTTCCCGACACAGGCCTGCTGTAGTGTTGGAACCGCGTAGCGCTAGCTCCAGAGGCTTCACCGAGCTATGAAACAACCAACGTACGCCAGAGGAGTTAGCAGAAATGAGCTTTGGATGAACACCATTTTAGATCGGTCTTACAGTAGCTTAACCTTTAAGCTTTTAGCTCCAAGCATCTTTTCCTTTGGCATGGATGAAAACAAAGCACAGTTCCCCTTATTAGATAGCTTACCATTGCTTGATTATCACATTGACCCTAAAATAATGATCATAGCCTCGAGTACTGAACAGTAGTGTCACTGGGAGGCTAAATGATTGTAGATCCTGTCGCCAAATAAATGCAGGTGAGAGAAACCACTTTGTATGCATACTAAAAAGTTTCAGGAAAAAAACGAGGTGTATACTGCAAAAAGTAAAGGTGTAGTTTCCTGTATGAAAATAAGGCTACTTCTTTTTAGAGGTTTTCATCCAACAGCAGCTCATGTAAAAAGCCACAACACTAAGAAATGAGGATATAAGACAGCGACTGTCTGCTTCTGATTATCCTTCCAGAGGGGGGGAGGAAACTCACCCTCCATCTTTCCCCAGACAGCTGCTGGAGGTCACTCTTCCGATGAACTGCACAATGAAGAGGATCATTTGAGGATTACGCAGGTAGGTAGAGTGTGACTGAGAACCATATATATTATATATATAGAGTACACGATTTTTTTTTTCTTGAGGTTGACGCGGAGGTGATATAGAGTGAGGATCGGCTCAGACGACCAGGCTGGAGAGGGAAGCACGGGGGAGTAAAGAGGAGAGGTATCCTGTGAGGGGGGGAGGGAGGTACAATCCCAGACGAGGGCCACCGATTTAGGGGTTGAAGGCCTGGGCCCCCCTTTATCTTCTTTCCGTGGAACACTTTAAGAGACCCATTCTCACCAGCTGTGTCAATATATGGGGTAGGGAGGGGGGATTACTGTTTACACTGACTTTGTTGGAGGTGGGAAGCTGAGAGAAAACAGATCCAGATTTACTAAGTAGCATTATTTTGGTATTTTTTCTTTTTTTATCTCCCTGTTTTTTCTCCTCCTTTCTTTGACTGTCATTTCTCTTCCACTTCCTCCGTTCCGTTTCCTGTGCAGTTCATTCGTCCTCCAGGGACTCCGTCTTGATGTCGTTTGGGACCCCCCCGGTTCTGGACAGGGCCAGGATGGTGTGGTTGACAGCAGCCATCTCCACAGCCAGAGAGATGGGGTCCTGGTGCTCGATGTGCGCCGCGCCGTCCTCCTGATACGGGGGGGGGGGGGGGGGACAGTAAGACCAAGGTCAGTGGTGAACAGATTGAACAGAAAGCAGGAATTGTACTTTTGTACATAAAACTCATTTTCTCTACTAAGTCCCTCCCCCAAAGTGCAGTTTAGCAACTGTAACTGGTAGGGGTGTAACGGTACACATGTGTACCGAAGTGTACCGAACGAATATAACGTTAAACGTAAAAAATTGAGAACGTGAACAACTTCTTGGAAGTAATCTCCGGTGCTGCGTCGCAGCATTCAGAGTAATTTGCTCACATTGTGTTCAACGCATCAAGGAGCGAGCAAGTCATTTCATTGGACGAGAGGCATACTATGAGAGCTGGTCAGAGGGACACGTTCAAATGTAGTCAGTAATTTGAGGAACTGTCGAAATGGCGAACGCAGATAAAGTTGAGCTCGAAAATCCTCCAGCATCATTGAAGTCTCCGGTTTGGGAACATTTTGGTTTCGCAGTTACGTACAAGGATGACGGACAAAGACAGGTGGACCGAACCAAAGCTGTTTGTCGGCATTGTTCAACTGAAATTGGTTACGCGGCTGGCAATACACCAAACTTGCACACTCATTTCCAGCACTTTGGGATCTGAGATCAGATATGTAGTGCTTTATAAATTGAATCCATTATTATTATTATTTGAAAAGGCATCACCCGAACGGGAATATCACCGGTACCAAAAGACTGAAGTGCAAACCCAACTCCCACTAGCATTTAAGCCTCCACCACTCGCAAAGAGTTTAGACCGAGCCAAAGCTATTACAAACGCCACATATCCTTATGTTGCCATGTTAGCAAAGCGCTACCTGGCTGTATCTGCTACTACCTCTGTCCCTAGAGAGAGGCATTGTTAGTGCCAGCAGATCTGCTCTTTCGGCAAGCAATGTGGACAAGTTCATTTTTCTTAAAAAAAACATGAAAATACAATGAAACTGGCTGCTTAGGTACTAGTACAGTACAGTTCAAATACAGATTATTTCAGTTCATCGAAATGCTGCACCTTAATGTTTATTTTATTATATTTTGTATTTATTTGAGTGAATACATTATTCACAGTTTAATAATAATTTCCAAAAAAATATGTTGTGCTTTGTGATAATTTTTTCTGCTGTACCGAAAACGCACCGAACCGAACCGTGACCTAAAAACCGAGGTACGTACCGAACCGAAATGTTTGTGAACCGTTACACCCCTAGTAACTGGGCATGTCAGGCCTTTAAAGAAAATCAGAGACGAATTGTGGGAGAGGGACAGCTCTAACCCTCTGTGTGATTTGACTGTGAGTTTCCCCCACCCTCTTTTTGGAATACACTTGTGAGCAGTGCTCCCTATTACTGCCGTCCCTAGGATATTCAGCATCATTTCTAAAATGCTAATCAAAAGAGGTTAGCATAGCAGATCAACCTGAAAACATATAAACCAAGGTTAAAGAGAACCAGATTGTTTTGGAGGTACCTGTGTTGGCGAGGTGGGCTCCAGGCGGTAAAGGCCAAAAGGTCGGCTGAGAGGTCTCTTGTCAAAATAGGGCAGGTCAAATGCCTGGAGGGAAATAAAAAAAAAAAAAAAAATTTAGCTCGGTTTAGATCTTACAAACCCAAGTTCATTAGAGGAACCATTCGTAATATTCTGAATGACGTCGTTCTCAAATGGATACCATAAAAAATGAGAAGAAGGGCAAGCTTGTGTTAATTAATATGCCTTGGGCCAACCATTTAAAAAATAAAAGTGCTTTTTATATTTCGGGGAGTTTAAACATAGAAAAACTGCAGTTACATTTTTTTTTTAAGTTTTAAGAATTTGAGACCAGGATCCAGACAACCTTTACATATTAAAAACAACTTCAACCAAAGACAGGGCAACTAATCAGCTAAGTTACCGGTATAAAGATGTGAAATGCATGATCACGTATAACTAATGACTGAATGAATGAACCTTGGGGTGGAAGGATGGATGTGGGTGGTTAGCAAGTGGCAAATCCATCAAAACAAAGGAATACATATATAAATGAATAATCAGACTTTGTACAACAAAAAATGACACGATGGAGCTGTAAAACAAGTGACCTCTTTCTCTTGAATCAGTTGTTAACTACTGTCTGGATCATAAATGTGGTTGTATGCGTCTTTGGGGATCCATCATCACGCTCTACCTGCTCTGATAAGTCGTTTCCGTCGACGTCGTCGCTGTTGGAGTGCCCCCCCCGGACTCTGGACGTCTATTCCATGACTCTCCAGGATTGTGGCTTCTTGGAGGAAGAGGATGAATTGTTAGACTTATGATTGATCACTGAAAGTATCCTTCATTACAAATATATAGATTTAGATACTTCTACTTTGACTTCCCAACCGGGGGTACATGGTTGGATTGTGGAGTATCTAAATGCTAAAAGTGTCAAATCTATAGTTATTCAATAGAACAGCGCTGCCATACACTCAATCCCTATTACGTTGAATATATATTTAAAGAAGCCCTTTTGTGCTTTGGGGGTTTTTCCCTTAGTAGTGTGGTATTTAGGTTAGTGTGCATGTAAATGGTCTGCAGGGGCTAAAATCCCTCCAGAAGGAGTTTCCCTCCCACATGCATGAAAAGTAGTTCCAATAAATAGGTAACTAGACCCTCCAGAAAAACGCGATTCTGCGATCGCAGAATTTACCGCATAATCAGCAAAATGGCGCAGATTTTTAAAAGGCCGCATATTTATCAAAAGGGCGCATAATCCCCGCATTTTTCCACACAAAGTTGAGAAAAAAAAAAGTAAACTCGTCTTGAAGTGAAGTAGTGATGATGATGATGATGATGACGCGACGTCATCAGCTCGCGCATCACAGAAGGTAAACGACACCGTAGTGTGAACGTGTGGAGCTCACACGAGAGAGAAAACACCAAGATGAAAAAATCTAATCCATCTCATTTACCTACGAACATTTCTGCTAAAGACCGGGCAACGCAGTACCCCGATGTCTTGCACGAAAGTGGGGGGAAACTATTCTGCACCCCGTGCAACTGTGTGTTGGAGCATAAGAGAACATCGACAAGAAAGCCAAACAACTCACGTTCACCGAGGCGTCAACCTCCAAAACCCTTTCGAGGGCTACAAGAAACGAGGTGAGTAGCCTACAAGATTGAAGCTGGTCAGATAACGAGTAAATTGAGGCGGAGAAGTGTGTGTGTGTGTGTGTGTGTGTGTGTGTGTGTGTGTGTGTGTGTGTGTGTGTGTGTGTGTGTGTGTGTGTGTGTGTGTGTGTGTGTGTGTGTGTGTGTGTGTGTGTGTGTGTGTGTGTGTGTGTGTGTGTGTGTGTGTGTGTGTGTGTGTGTGTGATTAAAATATCCCAATTGCTTTTACAATAAATAAACATTGAAGGTGTTTAATTATATAGTAAAGGGGTTTAACGTTAGTGGCAGGTTGTGTGAGAGAGAATAAATAAGACAGCCCAATTTTTTTCCGCATTTTTTGGGGCGGTGGTGGCGAAGTCGATAGGGACTTGGCTTGGCAACTGGAAGGTCACCAGTTCAAGACCAAGTGCTACCGAGGTGTCCCTGAGCAAGGCACCTACACTGCTCCCCGGGCGCCGTTCAAAATGGCAGCCCACTGCTCCGAACACTAGGATGGGTCAAATGCAGAGAAACAATTTCCCCACGGGGATTAATAAAAAATATATCAAATCAAAAATCAAATTTCGCAACTTCTCGAAATTTTACCGCATAAAATCACAAAACCCCGCATGTTTGAAAAATGGTTTGGATACATAAATATATATGGATAAATAGTGATAATATTAAGCAAAAAGTGGTTAGTAAAAATGTTAGTATTATTATGTAAATATGTAAGTTATGGATGAATTGTCATTGGACTAGCAGGTTAATAACTTTAACAAGTCCAAAATAAATCAATGTTAATGCAGGCCGTAAGCAAAAACAGAAATGAAGCAGAAGTCATTACAGATATCAGGTGCTGATGAACAAACATTGAGCTCTTTAAAGTGACTAAATCAATTAATTATGAGCCGTTCATGCATGAGAAAATGAGAAATGTTTCTCATCTAACACCCCCACCCCCCCAGTCACATTACCAATGTTGGCCCGCCTCTTGATCTCTTTGCGGCGGTTGGCGAACCAGTTGTAAACTTTCAGGGAGGTGACCCTCTCCAGATCAGACAGCTTCTTCCCTGAAACAGACCACAGGACACTCGGATCACTTCCTCACACTCACGCTGACGTTGTTACACTATTCTTTGGGCCCTGTTGTCCATCGTGTCCCTCAAGCTGTGAATACCACTTTTATTTCTGCTTATATCAATTGGATGTTTCATACCCAATAAGGGTTTTATATCCGTTAAAAGAAAATCACTTGTTGCCATTTGATATCACACAATACATGCAACACAGATGTTTTGGCTTTAAAATACACATCGAGTCCAAGAAAGATAATAAGAGAGCACTTACAATTTACATTTGGGACAATGCAACAGGGACAAATGAGCATTTTTCCAAAAACACTTGTGTATTTCTAACAAAGGAAATGTATAAATATAAATATGCATTGCTGACAGGATACAAAGGTTGTTAGGGACTATTCCCATGGTAATATTCATTTAAAAAACATTTGCAAAACGAATAGGAATATTTGTCACCAGCAAATAGTATAAACAATATTCTCATTATACTAACGTAAATAGGATTGTTTGCAAACATCCCTGAGTGGAGTAAACATGAAACAAAGAAAAGACTAATATACTATTCACACAGCTGTTATGGAGCTGTACCTGGCTTCTGAATAACAGCATTGCAGGCGTTCGCTATCTCCTCCCGTTTGGCCTCATCCGGGTACTGGTTGTCGTTGAAGTAGCTATAAATAGACAAAGAGACGCACTGATTCAATTAATTTCCTGACACAAGGACGATGTCAACGAACTGGATTTATGTATGCTGTAGAAGCTCGAGAGTATGAAGAGTCACACGCTGGCTGTCTAGACGTTTCCTTGCACAGGTTGCAATAATTCCTCAACTCCATGTGGAAATAAGGAGAAGTTATGAATGTAATCTTTCATCTACTTCTTCCTGCGCTCACCTCTCCATCACGGCCAGGCACTCTTTCCTCCAGGTGAAGCGGCTTCCTCTGCGCAGGCGGAAGGTTCCGGGGGCTGTGCTGATGGGGGGTGGGGTCTGCCTCCACTCCATATCCTCTAGAGGTAAGGGAGCAGGCCGCATGTTCAGAGTGGCACCTGTGGGGGGGGGGGTTACAAGTTGTTACAACTGAGAGTTCCTCCACAATCAGCCCCAGGAACATGAAGTCTGTGGAGTGCTTTTGCCACTTGAAGTCTGGGAATAAGAATGTGTGAATTGGCGGCTTTTACAGATGAACTGCAGCACATCCTTTTAAGAAAATGCATGTGAGAAAGCACTTTTGCAAATCTTACAATACATTACATTCTGATTATAAACTAGAGTGGATAGTGCTGACAAAGACCGCGCTGCCTCGTCCCAAATCATGAGCACAGCAGAAAAAGAAAAGAATCACAAAAGGTTTAATTTGCAGTAAAACTCATTAAATACGCCACGTTCTTGCTAACCGTATGCCTCAGTATCATAACCTCATCTGGCACACACATTGTGAACCAGTCCTAACTGGGTCGCCCAGCAACAGGGCGGGTTATCAGACCAGGATGAGCAGGACATCACTATCTCTGCAGCGGTGATGGTGCGTGTGTGTCTGTGTGTGTGTGTGTGTGTTGGGCTGGGCTCCGTCTGGACAGAAATAGCAGGAAGCAGTTTCCACTGTGCTGTTGGCAGGGCTCCATGAGGAGCGTGCTGCAGAGGACGACCTGTGGGATGTCTGCTGTCTGCTATAGGCTGAAACAGAGCATACATATGTGCAGGCACAACTGAAGGCTGCATGAGGCCTGGTGTTCTGGATGTTACCCATTCAGAGAGGTGTGGAAGTATCTGTGACTGTGTGTCCTTCTCAACTGAAGCAAAGCCAACATTAGAACTCCTTCAAGACAAAACTAAAGTTCCCTGCACATGTGAACTCAGATTTGTTGACAGATAGATACAAAAGTAGGGATGGCATGCTTTGTTATAAATAATATGAATCAATCACATATATTAATATTTACTAAGAAAAGCCTAACTAACTAAAAACTGTACATTATAGGAGCACATGGCACAAGCAGTGAATACAGTATCAAAAGGGAGCATTTGTATTATACAATTGTTTTTTTAAATCACTTGACAGACTTTTTGCCCACTGGTTAAATACTTGTTATCGTAGTTCTATATTTTAACTTAATTCCTGTTACTGTGTTTATTAACCCTACTGTGACCATTACAAAGCAAAGTCCTTATATGTGTAAACCTACTTGGCCATAAACCTGATTCGGACTGTGATAATTCAGGTTTTTTGAAAAAGCATTGACTTGAACTGGAAGTGGTAAGATGCTAACTCATTCCTGCACAGCTCTATTGTCAATTCTACCTTTTGATTCTATGTATCCATCTGTGTCCTAACACCTCCTGCATGCCTCTCCCTCCGTCTCATCTGAAAGCACATTCCTTCAGTAAGCCAAACCAACACACAGTCAGGAGTGAGCGGTGCAGGGTCACAGACTCTGGTGTACCTGGAGTGGTTTTCTCCAGCGTGTACCAGCGGTAGAAGGCCCTCTTCTTCTGCTCGCTCAGGTCGGAGCCGTGCTGCAGCAGCCAATGGGAGATCCTGCTCTGGCTGATGCCTGGAAAGCAGACAGACATCGAATTACAACAGTGCTTTGCATCGAGCCTTCGGCACAGTTTATTCTTACTCCTGCCGCCTGTCTGGACACTTCAACTCTTTCTAATGCTTCCTTGAAGATTTTTTGAAGTGGATATTAGGATTTGACTCATGTCCAGTCGGTTTGCAAAGGTGTCAAACTATATTTTTGCACCTATTTTCAAGCCCAGAAACAAGCATAAGCCTCAATCTATAGTTATTGTCTATATTGTCTATTATCTATAGTTAATGAAGACAACTTGGAAAGAACTTGTGAATTTACACTCATTCATGGTTCAAGGAATGAGTCATTTTGGCATTAAAACAGGCAACAAATTGAACCTTGGTCAGTCATACTTGCCATATATTGGATTCTGTTTTACGCTTACATTTGATACAACATCAATCAAATAAAGTGATTTTAGCTGAACATATGGAAAAGTGGGATGACCAGTGGGCCTAAGGGCTAGTAATTAAAGCATCTGCTTTTGCCTTTCAATCATTTGGATGTCATGTTTGCCATGTTGTCTGTGTGCCAACATGTCGTGCCTCCAGGAGTTATATGTCTGAAGATACTTAACCATAAAAGTAGCTTCTTTTTTTATTGGTTTTTCAGTTGAATTATACTTAAAGTTAAGGGTAATCAACTGTTCAAATGTATTTCTTCAATAAATGGATGTTTTCAAAGTAAATGGATAATCGTTTTTAATAATCGTGATATCAATTATTGACCCAAATAATCGAGATTATGATTTGTGCCATAATCGAGCAGCCCTACAAACAGGGGGGCAAAAATGACCACATTTATATTAAGACAAAAACTATGCAAATCTCAAGATTTTAAGTAAACACAGAAGCTTCCACATTATTAAAACATTGAGAAAATGAGCTTTCATAAATACGTCCGTAGTAACACAGTGAAAAGAGGAAGGGAATGATTTCAACTCAAACCATATTTGAAATGTTATTACTTTTCCCTGTATAATACATCTCCCTCAGATTTATTTTACAGCTTAACATGGAAAGTCTACATTTTAACTGGAGGACCCACATTTAACAAGCAACACATGTGAGTAGGTTTACAACCAAAACAATTCAAATGAACGACAGTGTAGTCGTGTGTCATTATTGCTACTAACCGGTAACTTGTGCCACCACTGCCTGAGAGATCCTCCTGTTCCCCAGGAACGCTTTGATCTCCTCCTTCACCATGCTGCTGTCCCTCCTACACACACACACACACACACACACACACACACACACACACACACACACACACACACACACACACACACACACACACACACACACACACACACACACACACACACACACACACACACACACACACACACACACACACACACACACACACACACACACACACACCACACACACACACACACACACACACACACACACACACACACACACACACACACACACACACACACACACACACACACACACACACACACACACACACACACACACACACACACACACACACACACACACACACACACACACACACACACACACACACACACAGAATGGTATTTGACATAGGAAAAGATCACACAGCATTTAAAAGACCCCCACACACAGTAAGGTTAAAACCAGATTGAAAGACTGATATTAAATAGATGTTCATGCTTTCAGGGGTTATATGGTTATCTACATATCGTAGGGAGGGTGGTTTGATTCCCTGTACATGTCGACGTGTCCTTGAGCAGGATACTTTAGCCCAAATGGCTCCTGTATGCTTTCGACGAAATTGAAGTGTTTTTTAATAAAACTGTTTACATTTCAAATAATCAAATGTTTTTGTATTGTGCCAGCATTATGCCATATTAAATAAAACCATTTGAATCTAAGGTGCATTTTGATTATCCACGTATTGTTCTCTTCAATTATGGCTCCCACATTAATCAACGATGCATTTCAGAGAGGAACACAAAGGCATGAATGAAGTGAAATACATTTTCCAATGTCTCAGTCCTCAGCGGGGGGGAAATAAAACATGCACAGACATGCAGGAGCGGAGGGTGGTGAGGGAACATGTGCAGTCACACAGTGTACCCACCCTGCTTTCTGGCTTCCAGCCCAATCCCCTCCTCTGTGCACACACAATAACGTCGACTTACATACACACCCAGCAGCTTATCACTGTCTTGGCTTAATCGTGGTACAGATTTTGAACACCAGTCAAATGTGTACACTAGTCGGTGCATATTTATCCACACTTATATAGTGCATACTTTTACCAAACTCCCACCCCCACTAACTTAAATATCACTGGTGCTTGAACCGTACAATCACAGCATCCTTTGAACCCACAGAGAAGTCATAATGGAGAAGGGCATCAAAGTCACGAGTGCTCCGCTAGCATATTTCTGAAAAGAGAAATGTGTCAGGACTCTTGACATCCAGCGTCAATATCCTCCACGGCAGCCTCTTGCGGCACGGCTAAAATTAGAGCTTAGAAAACACTGCTTGTATCGACAAAAGTGAATCGATGTAGCACGAGCTGCTGTACAAGACTGAGGAGGAGTGGGAAGTGCAAGAGGGAGGGAGGGAGATGTGTTGTTGGATGCCGACTCGAAGGCCGAACCCCTGCGGAGACGGAAATGTGCACTTAGATGAGAGGGAAGAAATCCGTGGGATTGTTGACAAGCCGAAAGCGCCTGTCACGCCCTGGCAGCCCTGCGGAGCGAGGCCAACACACCGAGAGGAAGCTACTTAACTTCTTGTTGTCGAAACAAGACATGTGATCTGGTGCAGAGGCAGAGGGAATTAGCAATGGGACGGCCGGAGCTCTACATGCCTATACTGTTCACTCAGCTGGGAGGCAGCAGGAGGAGAGGGGGGGCTCCTGTGGAAAGTGCTCAGACGAAGAGGAGGTGGCTAACATGTGGAAAGGGATGGAGTATAAATACTGACCTGCCACAGTAATGGATGTAGAGAAACACGTTATAGTTGTTTAACAGCAGTATTCCATTTAGACTGGGGCAGTTCAAATAGTTCTTGAAATGAATTAATGTAATCAAATATAAAACCAAAGCCATTTGCCACGGTATTAACGTTTGATCTAGTTTGTTATAGAAGTGATAAGAAAGTTCTACTTTGCAGTGGTTCCAAATAACTCTGGTCTGGAAGAGATGTCAAATGTCCATGTACTTTTTTCTGTTTCGGTTCATTTGATTAATACAAAAAACTGTTAATGCGCGATAAAATAATTGTCTGCGTTAATGAATGCGTTGAAGCGATAATAACGCGTTCATATGTTCCTATATTGAGATGATCCAAACTGTACAATTATCCTAAACGCCTGTTTTCCATCTTTTTCTCTGCTTTCAACCAGTTAACGTTAACGCGTTATTAAGGCGTTAACTTGACAGCCCTAGTTATTATATAAAAACACAAGTCTTTTCACTTAGATGGGAACACAATACGCTCATCACAACCACCGTTTTGTACTGTAGCCTTTAGGTTACATGCACAATGTAACCTTCTTCAATTTGAAACTTGAGTGAGGTTTTCTTCAACAAAAGAGGCTCTAACTTACAGCAGGGGTTTTCAATCTTTACGTTTCTTCATGTTACTGTATGTGATTTCATGTAATGTATCTAGAGGTGCACCATTGTAAAAGGTCTCTTCTCTCCTTCTCACGAAATGTCACCCTGGAGGCTTTTCAAAATGTTCAGCACAGAACAGCTCCCTTCTCATGCCATAGACAAGAACGTCTTTCTGACTGTCTTTGTTATTTTGATACAGGATGTACATACATGTCAACGGCAAACAACTGATCCATTCGTAGAGAACATTTTGGTTTATATTTTGCACCTTTCATGTCAAGGTGTTGTGGTTCACACTGCACGTGTAAAGGGCAATCTAAGTACCAACCTAGTGCTGTCTCTATTCTGATACTCTTATTAGAGCACTGCCATGTCCTCTTATTAGAGCACTGCCATGTTGATTTTTCACTAGTGTTGTCTCAAATCCCACCAGCAGCTGTGCCCTCACTGGACCCGTAACTTTAACATTAGACACCGCTCCAATAACCCTATAAGATGAATGATGGTTTCTTTTCCACACCAGTATACTGGTCCATTTCCACTGGTCAACTTTGACATCAGATATTATGCCAGAAGAAAAAAAGAAATCAGAAAATATACTCTTGTAAAACTCTGGGGAAAAAAGACAAATGGGTACATTTAAAGATCATGTGATAGGATGAAAAGCTCCAGAACTAAATCAACTGGGTGAGATTGCTTGATCAACTGCTGTTTTCGAGGCCAGGAATGAACCCTAAAACCTCAGTTTTTCTGAACATGTAAAGCAAGCAGCTGCACACAATGGAGTTTCAGCTAACTCCAGTTGGTGCGATCTAATTCATCCTGACTAAGTGTGCTTTCTTGCCTCATAGTTAATGGTATGTGTGCCATTGAAGAGGAATCTCCAATCCAAAGAAAAGTAGACAATTTAACGAAAGTTGATTCAATTGGAAATGCATGAATGAAAGCCAATGAATAATAGCTTTACATTTGAGGCACCTCTAGTGATTTGTACCCACAAGATGACTTTGTAAAATGTGTTCATTCATTCATTCGCTGTTCTTAAAATAAACTTCTTCACCCCTGCCCCACCCCATTGCACTGTACACTTGCTTCCCACTGCTCCTAGTAATAGGATGGGTTAAATGCAGAGGTCCAATTTCACTGTGTGCATGAAAATGTGTTTAAAATAAAGGGGTCACTATAATACTACTGATGATATTAGTCTTGAATCACCTACTTACTGTTATGTATTGTCTATTTTTACAACCTTAAGTTGGACAATGAGTAGAAAGGTTCCTCAAACAAAGTTTTAGTGCCCACTTCACCTCCGTTTCTACTCACCTCATCAGCTCCTCCACCTTGTCGTCAATGTCCAGGTCTTCTTCTGTGGCTTCGAACCCGAATGCTCGTGCTGCGGCCGCGCTGTTCACTGGGTATCTGGGAGGAGACAGCTTCCCGTTGGGTGTGGCGGCTAGGCTATCCCTGCCGTTCTGCGTATGAGCCACCAGCGAAACCGGTGATGGCAAGATGGCAGAAGGCGGCGGTGGTCCCGGAGGCGGGGAGGTGTTGTAACTGTTGCTAGGAGACGGAGAGTGCCCCCCTGCGCTGCCGAACTGCGTCTGCGTGGCGGTGGAGATTTTGGAGGTGGTGGAAGACGCGGCGGGGGCAGAGCGATCGCCCTCGCCGCTGGTGTTGCCGTTGCATGTCACGGAAGAGGTGGTGGTTGCAGAGGCAGTGTTGTTATTGTTGAGTGATGTAGTAGTGTTGGAGGCAGAGTTGTTGGTACAGTTGTTGGCCCCACCTACTCCGTAGCAGGACGAGGAAGAGGAGGAGGAAGAGGTGCGGCGGCCAAACTTGTCGCCATGCTCCCGGTCCAGCCGGTCCAGAGTTTCGAGCGCGTGCAGGATCTCCTGCTTGTTCATGCCGGAGCGACGCAGCCGCTGTAGCAGATCTATCTGCTCAATGGTGAAGCGCGGCTCCTCGCTGAACTCAGACATCCTGCTGCTGGAGGAGACACAAGACAGACAGGTTGAGAGGAGAGAGGAGAGGAAAGGAAACAGGAAATGCAGGAGGAAGTTAAAGAAAGAGTGTTCAAAGAGAGATGGAGAAACAGAGGCACGAGGAGTGAAGCAGGCAGGAATGAGAGGGATGAAAGGATGCAATGGGAGGATTAAGGAGGAAAAGAAACACAGTTCAGATGAGGAGAGACATTTGAATGATATGGAAGAAGGGAGGCAGAGAAAGGTAGAAAGAGAGGGGTGCAAAAGTAGGAAAAACTGCAAGAACATAAAGACACAGGAAATAAGAAAAGGAAGACAAGAGCAAGAGATAGTGTGAAAGAAAAAGGGAGGGGCATAAAAATCTGCTATTTTTGGGAACCAGCCGGCAACACACGCAGAGTGCTAGAGTCACCTTGACAGCT
Source organism: Harpagifer antarcticus (assembly GCA_902827135.1). Taxonomy (NCBI): domain Eukaryota; kingdom Metazoa; phylum Chordata; class Actinopteri; order Perciformes; family Harpagiferidae; genus Harpagifer; species Harpagifer antarcticus. The sequence continues at coordinate 3,359,068 of CADEHL010001033.1, forward strand.
GATGCCATCTTAACATTCTGACTGCCATTCTTTAAGAGCTACAATATATCCCCGGCGCTGCACACCACCCACGCTGTATGTTCTTCATAAGCAATTTGCTGTGCTCAAAATCAATGCAACTGGATTCAGACTGCGGCAGATTTTCCATCTTCTGTGCCAGCGCGACCTATGCTGATATGATTAACGCTATAAAAGGGGTCACTGGCATTTTTCTACATCTGTGTTAGTCTAAGCTTTGCAAAGGACAGAAAAAAAAAACGAAATGCTTAAGAGTGTCTGCTGTGTTTTTAAGTCACCATGAAGGGAAATAATATAGCCGTGATGAGATGAAACCCTCAGGCGGTCTGTAAAACCGAGATTTGAAAGGAAAAGAACAATTGCCAACATTTAAGAAACATTGAGAGGGCCCTGAAATACATTACTTATAGCAGAGGGTAGTTAAAGGGTACTGCAGAACATTAACTAGTTATTTAGTTTACATTAGGTATCCATATGGAAGCTTGTAAATCATTATCAAGCTCAGTTACATTGCAAAACCCTGTCACATCCCAGGGGGTGAGCTGCACAAATTCAAAATAAAACTATGAGATGGTTTATTTGACTTGGATTGTTAATATGAAAATAAGGCATTAACTACTTCTTCAGTACTTTCAGATATTCTGTGTTATTTTACAGAGACTTATTAGTCGTTGCAAGCAAATATGAGCATTTGGAATCATTAGCCATCCTGGTTGAGTATTCACAAAGTTAACTATTCAATTTAAAGCTGGTTTAACTGCTTGAAACACACCCTGCAAGGAACACAGAATCAGCCTAATGTTATACACTGTTTTACTGTAGGTCACACATAACACAAACTGGAGGTGTGCAACCCATACGAAGAGAACAAAGACTGTGACTGATCCAATGTTACTATATACATCATAAATCAAGAGCCATTGTGGGTGGTCAGTCCTGACACATGATAAACTTTCTTGTACACACATCCCTAAGGAATCACTTGATAACAGTAAGTTAGAGAACTAGTTATAACACAAAAAAGAAAAGTATTCAAAATTACCAATGACAGTAGATACATCATGTTTAGTTTTACATTATGCAAAAAAGAGGAAGCTTTCTTACCTAAATACAGATTGCATGCATGATGCATTCGATATCCCCAGTACAGTCTGTTGTGTAAATCAAACGCGTTTCTTTGGCAGTGTATTTTTCTAGATTGTCCAAACACTGACCAAAGTTGCTGGTATCTTTTGGTCCATGTGTTTTTGTTTTGCTGACTGTGGCCCTGGAGCACAGATCTGCCGCTCCGCGCTGCAGGGGAGCCGCTGTGATGCCAGCCTTCACGCCCTTTGCCCACGAGCTAACGTTAGCAAATGTTTCTTTGGGAGACTGAGTGACAGTGTCCTATGAAACGCTAAATGAGCCGGTTTGAAACACTCGAGCTCATAAATAATTTTCACGGGAGCTGCTGCTGCATTTATACCGGGTAACAGTCCGTATGCACCACAGAGGACGGCTAGCAACTTATGCTATTTTCGGTAGCACCGGGGTTGTAGAATGATAGCATAACATGCTAGCCATGCCAATGCTGATACTAGCTGACGTTAGCCGCCGTTGCTGGCTAGCGACCGTCTGATATTAATAACATCACTTTTAGTGTTGGAAATAGCTTAGTGCATGACTTACCTCGGTTTAAATCGTCCACTTAACCATTTAACTTTGTTACAGAAGCAAAGACGCGCTGTGTCTTTCACTGCAGCCGAACAGTAAGGCGGTATGAATACAGTGCCCTGTCCGACCCCTTTCCAAGGATTTCTAATCAGTGGCGAATTATTTGCCTCTCTGCTTTGTCTGTCTGACAACAGCCATATTGACAACTAACACCTCTGAGTAGCTCTGAGGGAACTGTAGTTTTACTCTCACAAAGGCCTCTGCCGTGCGTCGGCGTTCTTTACACTAAAAACTACAAATCCCTGAAATAAGAGCGAGGGTCGCTTAGGCTCGCTGATCTACAGTTATAATGTGACCACAGCGGCGGCTCCCCTCCAGAGGACACTTCACCACCCTGACCAGACAGTCAGCAACAGCCAGAAGTAACAGATTACATGAGTAACTGCATTACATTTGCACATAGAACTTTCAAAATCATGTTGATGTTGAGGCTTGTGAACAACGATGTTGCACTATTTAAATCCAGTTAAAGCCCATTGTATTCTTATACATAATGACTTACAAGAACATCCAGTTGAACAAAAAGTTGAAAACACATTTTAAGGAGACGATGACCCAGACTCTCTTAAAAACCTGCCTGCCACAATAATATATCATTTTTACAACCCAGAATAAAATAAACAGTTAGCACTGCCCCAGGTAGACCACCACACATACGGCAACTGTTGTGCAATCACACTTCTTATGTGCAATATAGGCCTACTGTATTACATCTAACATGTTATTGCAAAAATACTGTGCAATACATACGTTTTACTATTAACTATGGCCTACTGTATTACATCTAACATGTTATTGCAAAAATACTGTGCAATACATACGTTTTACTATTAACTATGGCCTACTGTATTACATCTAACATGTTATTGCAAAAATACTGTGCAATACATACGTTTTACTATTAACTATACACTACTACTGTTAATACATTATGGTGATCTATTTACATGTACATAGACTCCTGCATTGAATTGGTCACTTACAACATTCTCTGCAATATTTGGCTTATTGTATTTATAAATAGTTCTGACATGTATGTAGTTTACTTCATCGGCATTGTCTGCAACATAATCTGCACTATTTTTATCCTAATCTATTCTAGTCTGTTTCTTCTTGCACTATTTTTATTTTATTTTTTAAATGTGCTATATGTTGCAACGTTGAGCTTGAGACTTAAGATTTGTATTGCCTTAACTACACTGTAGCTACTGTGCATATGACATTAAAGCCTCTTGAATAATACTGGCTGCTACTTTACAAAAGTCATATGTTCACTTACAACTACCAACAAATGCTGCTTCTTATTTATTCAACCTGAGAGGTGAATTTATTTGTATTTTGTATTAACATGTGCTTGCCTCTTTGTTTAAAATGTAAGTCCATTTATTTTAAATGTTATACTTTTTAACAACACTGTCCCCTTTCCTGTCATTATGTAAATGTGACAGCTGTGGGATTTATACAGGATTTCTAATTCTGAATGTATTGGTTGTTAATGTAAGAAACAGAAGAGAAAAAATCATTATAGATTACTGTAAATGTAAAAAGTGGAAAACTGTCACTGGACCCCAACCTCATTTCAGAGAGGAAATCCAGCTGTTGATATTAATAATATTTTAGGTGTGGGCAATCATATGTAGCAACATCTCCAATAGCAGACCTACTTTTTACTAAGACAGACAGTTATAAAACATATAGGCCGAGACCTATTTGCATACATTTATTGCTTAGTGTTTGAGATGTGCAGAAGCAGATGTGTTTACTCAGCTGGTTTCCGAGGAATAAGTTGAGCGATGAGGAGAAGTAAAAGAGGCTTAATTCTGAGGGGAAATGGATCCAGATGGTTAACTTAGCATGTGCATCAATTAGACACTTCCACTGAAAGACACAGCCTGTTTAAGTTAACCATTTGTATCTTTTGCTGGGCTGTTTCTGCTTTGTTTCAGCCTGCACCTGCTTTGCCTCTGCAGAGTTGTTGCAGTTATAGACCTCCTCTTCATCCAGAAAGGCAGGTTTCGTAATACTGTTTCATGAGTTTTAACTAAAAAAAACAGAAAGAAGAACACGTTCGGTGTCAGGTAAAAGCGTATAGTTAAATCCCCACATGCTGTTTGATCCAGATGTCATGCTGTGAAAATCCGAGCCGTGCAAAGAGTTTTGCCCTTCCTTATACATGCTTACTCGTAGAGGATATCTTTTGAAATCACTTTGTAACATTGCACAGCTCAGTCCTGCATGTTCTACCCAGTCAAGTGGTTTTAAATGAGACAGTTAGACCTAATCTACCACAGTGGAGGTGTTAGGTAGTCAAATGCATTTTGAAACATTTGTATTGCACAATAGAATGTGATGTATATTAATGTTGTTAGAGCAGTTGTCTGTGACTGAACAGTCATGAATAATGCATAATGGGCCCATACAGGGTGCTTATGATGCCATATTTACAGTCGGCTATATGAGACACATTATAGCTTTCACTTAGCAGGGAGCGCCACCGATTTGATAAATGAGCTGTGAGTGCAGTATGCAGAATTCACAGTGTGGTAGTCATACTGCCCCCCATGTGAAAACTATTGTCCAAAATACTTCTCCGAGACTATATTTGTTGGTTGACTGTGTGTTTTTCGTCTGTCACAATCAGTTTATCTGTTATTTCCCACAAGTTGATTCCACCTTAATCAGTGTAGAAATGTGGCACATAAGATTACATAGATTTTGAAACATGGACATTTCTAAAACATTAATTGTACACGGTTTCTTTGAATGCCATTAAAGTCTTGCAGTTTTAGTCTGGATCTTTCTTTATTGTACCATAATTAGTATCCTATCCTCACTGCAATAACAATTGTAACACATATAACAACTTCATTTGATCCACTAACTCTAGATAATGACTGAGTTTGGCTTTTCTCTTGAATTAAAATTATTTTTTCATTTATTTGATTACACTTCATATTATTCTAAAACAGAGTAAGTGTCACAAAACACCATTTCCTGGTTTATATAAGCATTCTTCTGATTCACTGGAGTTGTATGATAAAAAATATATTACTTGATCTGCTTATTCGAGCATATCTTATCGAATTGTTTCTGGATATTTCATGGTTTCCAGTTCTCTTAGAAATAGTCCTGCTAGTGGGAAAATAGTAATTTATTTTAGACTGAAGAAAAAACTCTAGCACACTTATAAATGTCAGTGTATTGCTCCAAGCAATGAAGCTAGAAAATAAAACTAGGTTACAGCCACCATGATATAAAATGTCACAATGAGTGTTTAATATATAAACATACATCTTATTGGAATTTTCATTTGTTTTCAGACTGTATCATAACATCTAATGCTTTATTAAGGTTGTAATGTTTTTTGTTGTATGAGGCCGTTTTTTCCTGTGGCATAGCATCTCTTTTTTATACACTATGTAATATTCATCTCTCTTTCATTACTTCGGTGAAACTATGACTATGCAACCCAGATGATGATATCTATGATAGACGAACCATTTTTACACATGCAGCTGTGGAACAGAATCTGAACAAGGCAGCCATTGTTAGAGCAAATCTAATAAAGTGTAATGCCAAAGCATCAAGCAGGCAGTTAGAGTGAAAGGTATTTATGGGTTGACCCTGATAGACTGTCATGTAAAGCACTTTTAAACAGCAGCAGAATGCTACAACCATCTTAATGGCTGGTAATTTCTGAGGGTATGCTAGTCTCTCTCTTTTAGCTGTTTCTTCTTCCTCTACCTCCTCCTATAGTCAGCTCCTTTATTGTGTCTGTCATTAGTGCAGGGGCGGTTCTAGGGGGGGCCAGGGGTGGCCAGTGCCCCCCTAACACTGACTTTGGACCCCCCTGAAAATGAAAAAAAAAATAATAAAGTTTATGATTAAACGATTTCTTGGCTGACGGAATAGGCGGAACTAACGATATTAGTCATTCTAGTCGGACCCATTAGTGCAGGGGTCTCCAACACGTCGATCGCGAGCCTCAATAGCCCCCACTTTACAAATATGTTTTTTTTAACGCAAGCCGTCATCGCCACGGAGGAGCACACAGCCTCTGTGAGAGAGCACACCTTTATCTATTTAATATAGTTTAAAAAAATTAAGTAAGAAATCATTCCAATGTGTATTATAGGACAGTATAAAAAAAAAAAGTTTAAAAGGGGAGTGATTTGTCAAATATGCATAAATAAAAAGAAAGAATGCTAACTAGGTAACATAAGATAAGAATAAACAAGTTTAAATGATTTGTTATTGGTTGTGATCATATTCACAGGTGTTGAGAGCTGTATCCATAAATTCATTGTTGGCACAAAGTGCACCAGATTGATGCATTTAACTTCAACATTAAAATAACAAATCTTCCCGGGGGAGCATGCCCCCGGACCCCCCTAGAGGATGTGAGGTCCACCCACAAATAAAGCAGGTTCAAATAATTAAATTGCATACAATTTATTTTAGTAAACACTGCAAACGGGTCTCGCAGACCCAAACAGCACACAAAGGTTAAGCATATAATAATGTGTAATGAAACAAATACCAATAACTATATTGCATGTTTTTCTTATGCGCAATTACTTCATACTCTCTTTGTCTTTTTCGTCCTGCATTTATTGTGCACCCCTCATAAAATAACTGGCCCCAGCCTGCTCCCCCCAGTCAAATTGTTCTAGAACCGCCACTGCATTAGTGCCATAGTTATAGAGTGGCGAAGTCACGCCCATCTACTCCATGGGACCTTATTTCGGAAAAATTATGTATTGAAGTCAATGGAGAGAGAAAACTTATCTTTCGATCCCGTTTGAATTGTGCCACGAATTACACATATGATCTTTGTCAATCTTAAAAAAATAATTTCCATGTCAAAAAAGTCACAGTTTGTCGTAAAACTGTTGAAATATAAGACTATGAAAAATACGCAACTAGAAAGACTACAAATCACAGAGTCGCGTAAGTAATGTCATAACTGATGTCACAATTGTTTTCCTCCGCTAAATATAAGAGATAGCTAAGATAAGATAACTTTAACAAGATGCCTGTGTGCTTAGTACCAGGTTTTTATCATACCAGAAATGGGTCTTGCTCGTTCTTTAGCTTCCCGTCTGATGAAAGGACCAGGAGTGGCTGGATCAAGTTAGCTACCAAGCTAGTAGCAAGCACGTTAGTTAGCATTACAGCCTTAGCCTTGTCATTTTTATTAGCATTAACATGAAGTAACATTAAGTAACCCAAAATGTTACACAGTAAGAGTAGTAGTCATATTTCGTGAACCCTTTGAAGAGTACTGTCACACCGGTGTGATCATTCTATAATACACCATTTAAGCCCGGGGGAGAAATGCTAACACTAACGCTACATTAGCATCGGCGATCTTTTCTACTTCATGCGATCTGCACAAATGGTTGACATTAAAAATATCAGGCAGTTCAGAGAGAATCAAAGGAAGGCAGGCAGGCAGGCAGGCAGACGTGTTTCATTGTAGTGATAATGAGGGTAGTCAATCCCTTGTTTAGCAAGACAGTAGTGACGGCCATCTTGGTGACGTGTGTTGTGCAAGACCAGAGATGTAATTCATTGAGTGTTTCGACACATTTTCTTTTTTTTTACAGGCAAAATTATCTTTTAAATGGACAAACATCATATGTGTAATTCGTGGCACAATTCAAACGGGAGCGAAAGATAATCTTTCTCTCTCCATTGACTTCAATACATAATTTTTCCGAAATAAGGTCCCATGGAGGTCCACCGGAAGGGGAGGGACTTCACCACTCTATAGAGATTTGAAGGACAGACCAAAAGGTTTTTTGTGATTAAAAAAGGTTTTTCTTTCTACAATTAAAACGTTCTTACAGAAAAAAAGCCCACAACATAAACTGCTCATAGTGAAGGTAAGACTTTCGGTAATAGTTATAACTGTCAAAATTAAAATTCGATTCAGGCTGTTTTTTTTTCAAATAATCATATATCTATACGGCACTGTACTTTATAGTGGTGAAAAAATATCTAGGTACATTTACAGAAGTACTGAAAGAGAGAAATGTTCTGCTATTTACTTTACAGTAGGTGTTGGCTGACTTTAACTTGAAGATTATAAAAGCATAATTTGAGTATGTCAAATACACAACATTGTTCTGCGGCAAAACATTATACAAATGAACACAATTATCTCTATTATAGCCAGCTTCATTATTAAAGGGCATCTTAAATGTTAGTCCTACATTTTTTATTATAGCCTTCTTAAATAGGTGTGTACTTAAAGAGCCTGTGACACGAGTTTCCCCATCATCCAAACCCATCAATTTGAGTAAATATTGTCCCCTTGAAAACTGTTACTGAACTGATTTTGGATATTTGTACTTTGATTAATTAATCTGCCCTTCAATGTTGACCATTTTCTGGATCTTCTCGGGGATTCTTCAAGTCCCGCCAAATTACGTGTGACGTCATTGCGGGCACAGCGCTCCAGCTGCACCGTTCAGGATCCCAGCATCTGCATGTAAACACGATGGCGCACACAGCAGCAAGCTCAGACAGCGATCACAGTTTAATTTTGAACGTGTCTGAGAGCTCATCTGAGGCTGAAGGATCGGTTTATGTTGTATCTGTTAGAAGTTTAGGAATTAGGTGCGTCAATATGGGCGATCATACGGTCATGTAGCCAGTGGTCCTACGACGCTGGGTATCAACTCGGTAAATCAAGCCAGGGTTTCTCTCACCAGCTGAGAGCGCGTTCACGTCTAAGACACGAGTGGATCTGACTTTAATTATATTTGACTCGAGTGTTTCGTCAACAATGTGTTGCTTAAAATAATACTTGTGCATACAGTATGTGACACTGTAAGTGTTGCACGGCCAGATACGGCTGGAGAAGCTCACTCAGATAAGGAAATATATGATATATTATGATCGATGATCTGATTGATGGGATAATATGAATGATAAGTGCGACACGTCGGCGTCTTCTCTGCATACGGCAGTTTAAACTGTATTTCCTAATCCTGTAATATGACTTGAGAGATTTAAACTCCGCACACTGAGTTGATCTCTTTTCTATAGACGCCGGAGGCGGGCAGCGTCAGGTAAAACAAGTTATTAAGCCTTCCCAAACCTGAGCCTCACGCGCCGCCTATGGGGGATGTGATAGTGATTTATCCGACCGGCCCACTTCGGTACCGCCACTGCACCCAGCCCACGTAAACTGTCAACGGGGGGAGCCTCGCTGCGGGGAAACGGTGGACCGAGAGTCCCGATCGGAGTGGGAATAATAATAATAATAATAATCCGTGCATTTTATCCATTAATTTCCCAACATTGTGGTAAAAAACCACATGTTTAATCCATGTTGGTGTACTACAACTACAAAAAGCATCGGTTTGTTTTCTCATCAGGAAATGCAGACCGGCTCAAACAAACGATTTTTAATCATCATCCTCACGATCATTTAATGTATCATATGTTCGCCGAATTGACATGAAAGCACTAATAAATGTAGTTTCATCCACTTGAGTTACTACAAAAATAATCGATTTGTTTTTATATCACATCCTACGGGAGGAAATTCAGCAGCTCTCACTACTGATTTTTAATCCTAATTTAATCATCATCTTCACCACGATCATTCATGTTTATGTTCGCCGAATTGACATGAAAGCACTGACAAATATGAATATACTGTAGTCAACTTCATTAAAACATTATTAACGTGCCTAAACTCAGTAATTCACCATTTCTACGCATAACAACACACAACGCACAGTGAAGCGTTCCCGCATTGACGTCACTTCCGGCTTCCCCCAAAACCCCAATGAGTCGAAGGAATTTCCCCGGGAAATTATTGATATTTATCGGAACGGTATCGCAACTTCTTTTTTAAACTGACGGTTCGAGATGACTAGTAGCCGAATATTTCATTGCACAACAGTTGTTGGGATGCTGTCACAGGCTCTTTAAGTACGATTTGAACCCCAGAGAAACATTATGCATTTGTTCTTTTTAAAATGGTAAATCCTTCACATGTTGCACTTTTCTTCTCCACACTACCTCTTTTAAATCAGCACATCCGTCCACGTTAGATACAGTATATAGTATTTGTCTATATGTAAATATTGTTAATTTGTTATAATAGTCTTAAAATAGCTGTCATAAAATTCCTATTTTAATTTAATTTAGTTTTGCTATGTATTCTTCTTTCTGTGTCTTTGTACGCACCGCATATACCAAAGCAAATTCCTCGTATGTGTAAACCTACTTGTTCTAAACCGATTCTGATTCAGAATAGAAGGCTATTACTTGTAACATTGTTTTTTTATTAAAAGTAGACTAAATACATATTAATAGCCTTCATCCACACTTTTTTTTTACAACTGCCTACATCTGTATCCCTTAGTTCTTAAAAATACCCCAAAAAGAACAAGACTACAGAAGGATACATGCTTCCCATCAAGGCCAGCCCTGATCAATTTGGTTGATAAGCCCTTAGCATTAACCTATACTGCCTATGCCGAGGGCCGGCCCTGCTTCCCATAAAACAAAGAGATAATTGCTAGAATACTGTAAACACTCTCTGAAGAAGTAGGAGGCCAGGTCGTTTCCTCCAAGTGTCCTTCGAAGTTCCCTACGTTTTCCCATAAACCTCCTAATGGCATTCGAGTGCAAACAAGAACTCAGTGCGCAGCTGCCCACCCAACATGGTTTGATGCTTGGATAGTGGATTCATCAGCATCCGGCAAAAACTAAAGTAGAGGACCGGGAATACTTTTCCTATCGCCTACTAGAGTCTGGCGTGTTTTGCTTTCTTTGCCGGTGTGTGTCCATGTGAGTATGCAGCCTACTTAAGAAGGGAACATCAGAGTACCGCTGTTGTTTAGCCAGCTGTTTTGGTCAGCGAGGTTAGCAGCCAGTGGTTAGCCAGCGTCAGTCAGCTAACATGAACTTAAGCTAGCTAGCCTGGCGAATCAGCGTTGTAATGTGTTGGTGATAAAATGAAGCAAGTAGACAGAGTTGTAAGCACTACGTGAGGCTGAGACAGTGTGTCTGAATGTTTCGGCTTGCATAGTGAACCCTTGGTATTAACGGTTCACGCTAGGTTTGCTGATAGGGTTTCCTGTGATTTGACATTAAGGCCGAAGCTATAACGATAACGTCATTTTAATTGACACAGGTTAGCCTAAAACGTCACAAACTCTTAACGAACACTTTGAATAAAGCACGAATCACAGCGTGTGGTAACTGTTGATACGATAACTACAGTGAATACAACGTGTAACATTGTATTTGTTTTAATCCACACATTTAAGTTTGCAAAAACATTAAACCTTCGTTTTATGGAAATTATATCAATGTTTTCTGCTTTCCAGTCGCAAATGTGTCGAAACTACAGTTGTGCAAAACATTCCTGTGCTGTGCCCTCCCGCTGTGTCTGGTGGTTGTATTGTTGCAAAACATGTGAGCTGACTGAAAGTAGAGATGTTTCTGAATAGGGGTTGCTCAACTCATTTATTTGAACACCTGCTTGAATTCACAGGGAAGTGAGGTGCAGTTTAAGTCTCTATCACTTCTATGTAAATTCAATTATCTGTCTACCTCAGATAATCTAATACCTTACCTTCTGAGTCTTCAATAATACCGGACTGTTTTTAATTAATTGATCTTAATATCCCTCAGAAAAAAGCTTCCTTGGCTTTTTGTTCTCCTCTTTTGTCTATTACATTACATCTACAGTAGGCTTCATAAATCCGTTTCTTTCACTAGTTTACCTTACATTTGGTTGTCTTTGTTTGTCTTAGTCACATGCACACATCTTTAAATGAATGGTTCTTGATCCCAGAGTTCTGTAGACTGTATATATTTTTCCATTTCCAAAACTTCGAGAGATGCAAACTTTGAAGTCATTATGTGTGGTCTAATCAACGAACACTTGACCTATATCCAGTAAAAACAATCCCTTTAAACAGACAGGTTAGCTTCAGATAGGAGGAGGCAGGGGCGGACTGGCCATTGGGAATACCGGGAAAACGGTGGGCCGGTTTTTCCCCGCTGACAATTGACTAGCGGTACCGAGTTGGGCCGGTCGAGTTTCCCGGGCTGATTTTTTTGTCCCAGTCCGCCCTTGGGAGGAGGTATGACAGAAAAAGTCAAAAGAGGTTTGATACATTGTGCATATGGACTGGCTACTAAGCTCTGCATCATTGGTTTGTTGTGAGTGTTTCTCTCAGGGAAAATATGTGAACAAAAGTCTGGGTGAAGAAAGTTTCGAACGGAGGGTTCTGCACTAGCATTTATCCCGTTCCCTGCATGTAACATCAAATAACATAGCACTACATTGAAGCACTTGCACGAAGAGTGCTTTTCTACCCAATTGTATTGTATAAACACTGGGTCATAATAGTAAGAGACGTATAGCATAACAAAAGGGTTAAATGAGTTGATCATTGCTGGTAAACTATTAAATAAAGACCCACGATGTATTTCTCAGTTGATTTAGTATCACAAAACATCATATTTCAATACAATTCTGTATCAATATTTTCTTCCCCTACCTATTGAGATGCAGGTTTAATGCCATTGGGTTTAAAAATAGTTTGCCTTGTTGTAAGAGAAATACAGATGTCAAATAATAGTATAAAACTGAAATATTCAAAACATTATAAATATCAGAACTGTTTACAAGAAAGATGAATATGCAATAAGGGAATGTAATAATAACAAGACAATCACTATCTTCCGGATTTATTTGGTTTTTCTTTTGCTTTAAATATAATTTCACATTTAATCTTTTACCCTATATTATGTTATAAACTGTTTTTATACAAGAATATAAATACAAGCCCTGTTAAAAACACCTGTGATGAATATCACTTTCTGTTGTTCTGCAGTTTTGTGGGAGAGTTATGGCAGCTGCTGTGGAACGTGCTCAATGTCTCTCACTGATCTGTTTGTACCTTTCTCTTATCAGAGTTCCCCGGAGGCTGCCAGGTGAGGTAAGCGCGTTGCTGTCGGACCAAAGGAAACACAAACACAGAAATATCTGAAGAGTTTACAGTAAGTTTCTGGAACATCTTTCAAACCCACATCCCTATCTGATGCAGCACACTCACAATTACACATCTGTGATGCTGTATTCAATTTGACCCCAACATGAGAGAACAGTTGAACAGCTTGAATTAGCTAAATATCTATGCATTTGTCAGTCTAAGTTCAAGCAGATTAAAGCCATGTACTTAACAATACCCTAAGAACACTGATCATTTTCAGTGTCAAAGAATCATTTGTCATTGCATGCTTTTGCCCTGCAGCTACGCTTTCCTCTTTTTGTGATTCTCTTTAAGTTGCATCACTCAGAAAAGGCCACAAGGTGGCAGCCTTAGGTTTGCTTTCCCCCAACATCTGCCCAGTAGTGTATGCTGAACAGGAGCTTCCTGCAGGACGTCCTGTGGTGATGTTATGTCTGATGTATAGTAAGGGTGTTGACTTATAATTGGCTTTATTAAGTAACCCCAATCTTCAAATGTAAATGAAAATCTGCATTTGACAGCATTTTCATGTAACTCATCTGATTTTTGTAATGATATGATATTAAATGATACCCATATAAGCTTTCTAGATGACATAATGCAGGCATTAATGTTACATTTAAAATGTAACACTTTTAGTAAAGAGTCCTTTTCACACTTTATCTACAATAAAGAAAGACAGCTAGGATGAGGAGGCTCCTATGTACCATAAGCAACTGTCATTATTAAAATGGTAATATTGGCTGTTAGGAGAACTCTGAAAAAGCACAAAAGTTTTTCTAAATGCTGTGCTACCAGATGAGATTTAGTGGTTCAAATATCACATTGAAAGAACTTGATTGGTCTTTCACCATTGTGGAAGAGTTCAAACATATCTGTATATATATCAGTGGCTTATTTAACATACTACTTCTATACCTTAGACAGGCCTACGGTAACACTTTGTGGTCAACTATCTTTTTGTAGGACACCTCGACGTGTTGACTGCATTTGAATGGGGATAAAACCGCTGACCCTCTAATAATTGGTAGACGCCCCCTTTACCTTCTGAGCCACAGCTGCTTTGTTTCAGTGTAATATTGATCCCCATGCTGTTCCAGGAAAATGCTTCCATTATCTCTTCATTATGGATCTTTTACTGTGATCTAATGAACTTGAGCTGTTTCTCAGATGTATTTAAAAGGAAAGTGCAATGTAGAACAGAGCCAAGGTTAACCTACTGATACATCTGTTCCACTTCTAAATCTGCCATAGTGAACAAAATCATTTAGTTTGAACTCTTTTTTTTCACCTTCCTTCCTCCCTCCCTGCCAACCCCCCTCACTGTCTCTGCCTGCTTGTTATATCTTTACTCAAACCCCCCCACGCCTTTCCGAAATGTCTCTGAATCCCTTCGCCCGGCCTCCCGGCCCTTAAGAACAACTGGCCGGGCAGCTGGCTTTAACAGCTGCTTGCCATCTCATTTTTTGGCCTATCTCCATCTGGGCAGTTTTTTTTCATATCGCTTTCTTTTTGTATTCTAGCCTTACTATTTCTAAATCAGTCTTTGCACTATCATTATGCCATTCCTTTCAAAATAATGCTGAGAACAATTCAAATAAGTCCCAAACGTTGGTGTGTACAATGTTCGTGTTTTTCTCTCTCTTTTATTATGTACCTTTGTTACAAATAATACATTTCTTTATGTACTTCAGGTTTCCTGGTTCAGAACACATTATTTAAAATCGTCCTATACTATGTTTTGTTTTATCTCGGATATAAAAATACAATTACATCAATCACTTATACAATCAATTTGCACATGAATTCTAAAACAGCAGCTTTATTTACCATTACTTCATTTATGTTGAACATTTCGATTATGACCAACTTACACAACTAACTAAATAAAGTGGCGTTTTTGTTTTGCAGACCAACCGTTGGCAACTCAAGGGGTCCCGCGTCAAAAAGCAATGGGATTTCTTGCCATTGACTTCTTGAATATTGCAGGAAAATAAGATCTGTGGCAAACACACGTTTATGATACTTACACATTATCTTCAACAGGATATTCCTCACATTTTAACACCATTTGTAAGATTTTCGAAACGTAAATGCAATAGCCAGAAGTATATAGCTAACGTTAGGCGATAAACGAACGACAACGCGGTCACATTGGCTTTGCATCGCCACCGCTAAGCTAAAGACAGCTAGAGTTCGTGTGATGACATTTAGTAGTCTTATTTGGTCACTTGTCAATATCCGTTGATGACACAGAGCCTTGGACATTCACCAGAGGGGTATTTACTCATATATTTTATATAGTCAAACAAAATGTTATGCTAGCCAAAAACACGTTAAAAAACCTATGAGACGAGGGAACCGGAAGTGATGAAATGCTGACTCATTTTCTTGTTTTAGGACTCATTCCTGCACTGCTCTTTACTTAAAGTGCAATAAAAGTCCCTATCAATTATACAAGCTTTACAATAAAACCCTTTTTCTATGCCATTGATGTTGGAAGCATTGATGATGACTCCACTTGCTTTTGAAGCTTTTAGCTCTTTGAAAAAAGTCAAAGCCAGTAATTATTAACAAAATAGTTATTTTACAAATCAGCATCTGTTATCAGTGTTTCTTTGTTTCCTTTTGCTCTATTTACCGTTGTTGCCTTCTGCTGACGACACCAGTTCATCCTCAGAATGAATTCCATGTGTCATCTGCGCTCTAATGGCCTTGTCCAAATCCTCTTTGGTCCATCTGCCGATAATATGCCGCAATCTTTCCCCATTGTAACCGCTGGCATTCAGTTAAGGGGAATATTCCGTGAGCAATGGCAGTAAAAGAAAGTGAGGTAATGCCCGGACCGTCTGAGAAGTCGTTGGAGTTGGAAAAAGAGTTAATAATTGGTGGACCTGTCTGAAAAGCTTAACCTGCTTGCACCTGCATTTGTATTCAATGCATCAGAGCCTCATAGATGTACAAATGGAACTCTATGACATAAAGACAGAGAGAGATACCGTTCAACACATTATGCACAATCTGATTGTCAGAGGTTAGCCCTGCTGTAACTTTAAATTGCCTCAAACTGAAAAACCTTCTAACCTGAGTGACCCACTGTCCCCCTGCTCATGTGCAGTTGTTGGTCTTGTAATTGATCCAGGCTTGCTTTCTCTCCTCGGGGAGGCAAAGGGGTTAATCGGGCCGGGAGTTGGTAGCCACCGGAGGCATGACTGCACACTTGCTGTCTATAATTCAAACTTGTTCTTTGATGTCGAGCTGCAGGATGGAGACACTGGTGGATCTTGTGCACCCCGTGGCACCAGCATGCGTAATCTCTGTCTGTCTTTGTAGAGACATCAAACTGCTACACACTATGGATTTGTGACTTTCGGTGCTGACAGGCCCGGCTGGCCCCATCCGATACTGGAGATTTCTGAGAGATAGAGATGTTCCCCCAGCTCTGAGGGGACAAAGACTTTCACTATCTGGCCTGGCCTGTCGGGGACATGGATTTAGATCAGACTGAGATAAATATTTAGCTTTCAGTGGGGATGAAATCCGACCTGGGAATCGAATTTCAAAGTTTTTGTCTTTTCATGGGAGAAAAGTCTGGGAAGTTTTTCAGAATATCTTTTGAAGTATGTTATCAACCCCTTTGGTGTCGAAGTCCATATTTAAACCTGCAAAAACCATCATTTAAAAATGTTCATTCAATATAGAAACTACTGCGCAAACAGTTGTTTATTTAAATATCTGATTCTTTCTAGGTTGGGATTTGAAGTAAAATATCCTGTCTCTTTTAGCTCTGTTTTTGGTCTCTACCATCGCCTAAGGCTATACAGTAAGTGACTCTTTAGATGCTAAATGCTACACTCTGTTTTCCAGCTAGTCTCTCTGACTGTCGGTAGTCTGGTGTTTTATTTAGCTGCTGTTCATTTTCTCTACAAACTGCTGCCTGTGCGGTTTACAAAACAATCTCACCATAATGTCTGTTTAGTAGTTGTTCTGGAGGTTTGGATTGGATCTGGAATCCTTTTAGTCTCAACCTCATGAACGATTCAATTAAAGAATGACTTTGTACCAAGAATCTTTATTTATTTCTCTTTATAATGCCAAATAAACTCAACTTTATTTTGTCCATCTTTTATTAATGCAGAACTCAGATTTAAGTCGCTGACTTTGGACTGCATTCAAATAAAGTCTTGGATGCCAAATTAACATAAAAATCCATCCTGTAAAAGAACAATAAACTGGAATTTAATTTCATATATAAATAACAATAAGATGTCAATACTCCAAATGTTATGGTTTTGCAATTTAAATCCAGGACAGCTGTGTTGAATGAAATCTTCCACTTCTTAAATGAAGGATAAACAAGCTGATGGAGAGGCCAGAAACCAAGTAGTGCTGCATCTCATCTTATAAATAGCTTTACCTTGTGTGCCCTTTCATGTTATTGCTCTGCACACTCATAAAATAGATACAAAAATATAGCGTGTAAGTTTAGATAGATTTGGAAGAATTGGGGTCCAAATTCTCATGTCCCCAACCTTCACTCTCGTAAACAATTTAGTCAACAAACAATTTGACTAAATAGAAAAACTAATCACATTGCCATCAGCCTCATCTGTACTTTGTGTTTAGTGCTAATTTGCTAACGTTAGCAAGTGAACGGCAAACATGGTAAACGTGATATGCTTTGTTCCAAATCACATACTGCAGATGTCCAAAAAAGTATTTGCCTACTTATACTGAGTATACAAGCATAGTAGTAACAAAGTAACTGCGACAGGAAGAAGGCAAACAATTAAAACATACTTTTGCCAACATGAGCATGAGCTCAAGCTCAATGCAAAATGCCTAACCCTAACCCTACATGGATGCAGTAGGACATCCTGTTGTTTTGGCATACTGCATTTGACATACTATATATTGGAGAAAAACATTCTGGTACACTAAATACTGTGCAAGGTATCGGGACCCACCCCCTATCTCAGACAATGCAATGGGTATGCTTCTGCCGATCCTTTCAGATATTTTTTGTAAATCAGTAATGATGCCACCCAGGTATGAATAGGTATACAATCAAATACTTAATCCTCAAGCCAGATCCTTAGTCACTCCATGATTACACCCCTTTCTTTGATTGTAGACTTAAGTCTGGGGTGTGTCTCTGGCATGTGTATGATCCCAGCAGCCAAACTCCAGCCTCAGCAGACAGAGGCATGAACCCTATCAAGGCATGCCATCCATCACATCAACTCCTATCTCGGCGTCTTTACGGACCTCGTAATTGAAAGCAGGCAGCATGATGGACCCTTTTTCTTTTGCTTCCCGGGCTTAAGATTAAAGTCATTGATAGCGCCTGGTGCTCCTCAAAAAAGCACATGTGAAATATTACAGGCTCTGTCCAATACACTCTATGCTTTCAGCTATTTGACCTGGAGAGGGCCCTGTGTGGGAAGAAGGGCTCCGAGAAACAACCCCTGTCTGTGTTTTGCATCACGCTGGCCTTACCATATCACCGCCTGCACCACAGCTGTCACTGTTTGTATATTTGATATACTGACTGATGCCGCAAAGGAACAGGTGTTGCATATTAGTGCCACTATTCTAACCCCCCTCTGAACAAAAGTGGACGGTGGTCAATAGAGTTGTCAGAGTGTATCATGGTAATATACGGCGATCTGACTTTTAAACTAAGCTTTGCTACAAAGCATTACCTTCACAGTTGTCCTGAGGAAAAGGAAGAGGCACAGAAAGGGAACATGAATTAATGTGGTTCAGGTGGACTGACCCCAAAGACAGATCAGGATCATGGGAATGTCTTTGAACATCGACCCCTTTCCGTCCTGCCGTCTCTCCTCTGTAACCTCTATTGGTCTGTATTGAGTTTGTAGGAATATCAACCACAGATGGAAACGTCTATATTTGGTTTTGACATTTATGTCAATTTCTTTGTCAGAAATGATTTTATTCCACAACTTTCTGATCCCTGCAATCAGACGGATTGTCTTTCTTCTTTATTGAAGTACCCAACAGTCAATTCAAGTTTTTTTTTTTAACTGCACATAAATCATACGAACTATCTGACTTTTTGAGTCGCTCGTGCTTTCCTACCCGACTGCCAGTAGCTTAACCAAACATATATTTTGTCATGAGCTATCAATCACATATCAGCCTGTGTTCTCTAGTTAATATCTTATGCCTTGAATCTGGGTGGACACATTTTAAATCCTTTGCAAGGCCTCGTCCTGCAGAGCAGCGCTTGGCTTCCCTCACCTCATCAGTCTTGGTTTTGTGTGTGTAAGACAGAGAGCCAGGGTGTAAGCGAGCGAGTTGCTTCACTGAATCTTTCCTCGGTTGTTTAGCTCTTCAGACAAATCCTCGCGGACAGGGCCCTGGTTTCCCCACTGAGAACAGCCTCATTAGGATTTGTTGCACAAACTGGAGAATTTTCACTGGCTTAGGGAGCAACAAGGCCTTCCCTCCTAGGGACACATGTTCCTCGCTGCGGTCTGACCCTGGAGCTGTGGGCCATGTCGAATCATATTTGGCTCATATGGCTCCCGGTCAGGGGCTCAGTTACCCCTGGATCAACCTCACTGAGGCTTGTATGCAAAACCTTAAGGTTTTAATAAATGGACAGCTTGTTGAGGCAACATAGAGGGCTGATGTTGCCATCACGAGGTATGGTGCTTAGTGAATATCACAGCGTGTACAGTTACTCTGAGGGTGATCATTTAGTAACCAAGACTCAGAGAGCAAACTGCACAATGCACAGTTTGTAAAGAGTGAAGTAGAACCCTTAGTAGTGGTCACACTGTGCACCTGGGATCCACATGAATACAGGGAGGAATTAGGAATAACCTTTTATCATAAATCATTATTAGGAACTTCTAGGACTATGACATGTTTTCTTATGTCCTGATTAAAAGGCGGTTTGCATTATATATCTTTTGGACATTTGGACTACTCCAGGTTTGATGACCACTTTTTCTGTTCGGAATGACGCATTATTTCATTTTAGTACATCAAATGCAATCAAACTGAATAATAGTTTATAGTTTTGCTCTTGGGGAGATAGTGATGTCTTTTATCCAGCATGAAATACATGTTTGTCATGAGGAAGGTTTTGATATATCCTGTGAAATATCCCTACATCTGCAAGATGGATACTCCCAAAACGTTGCCAGCCTTAGTGGCTCACAGACCACAAAGCCTACGTGATTGCCTGACTTCTCCTCTAGTGCCACCATGAGTTTGACACCCGTCAGGATGCATTTTTAATGAGTTTGGTGATTCTTTGATTGAATCAGTCTTAATTTAAATGTTTATAATAATAATAATAATTTGAGTACAGGCTAACAAAATGCTATCATAACTAAAGACTTTACAAATGTTCTTGACTGTAAATGTTGAGATTGCATCCAGTTCTACTTGACTCAATAAATATGCAACAATAACTGTATATTAAGCTGCAAATATTGGTGCATAAGAGCTTTTTTGGCTATTTCATAATAAAAGATAAGGTAATACAGTTCAAGCTACATTTTGCATTGCACCTTGTTAAGGGTAGTTTGCAAAGTCACATCCTGATGTCCCATTGTAGACAAAGGGAACCTCAATTACTCAGAGCAGCCCCCCAATCTACTGTAATGCCCTTGTCATTCATGTTTGGCATTGGCGGTCTTGGATCTGATTAAAAGGGGCAGATCGTTAATGGATTGGCTAGTTCTTCTGGGACAGTGTCACCTCCACCTTGGAATACCAAATTGTCTGAAACAAAAGCTTGACAAAGAGGGTTACCAAGGGGAGCACAATCATGGGAAGAACATCTGTTTTTGTGCATTAGATAAGTGTGATGTGCATAATGAGTACTGAGAAATGCTGAGAGGAAATAGTAGAGGTGCTCTGAAGTCTTTCTTTCAGCCCATTAGTGTTGAATGGTTGCAGGGCTCGCCCCCAGAGGAACCGGAGTGAGCCAATGTTGAGTAATTCGGGACATGTGGAATATGTAACTCGCCATGGTGTGTCACGGGCTCTCAACACCTACCCTCTGATTTCCAGCGGACTGATGCTTCAGTCATTTGGTTGAACCTTTTTCATCTAAAAACTCAAATAATTTTTTTACAGATGATCCCATTGCTTTATGGTAACAGACCTTTTGGTGTTATTGATGAAGGAACTCATTTCCTGATGCATTTTATACAGTATTACATCACATAAAAAACAATCGAGAAAGTAGACAAAAGATGCAAATCAATTAAGAAATATCAATTGACTTTGAGAGTTGTGTTCTGGTCCAGTTGGCTTAAGAAGATGTCAAGGGAAAGGAGAAAGGGAAAACACAGAAGAAAATGAAACAGAATTGACTCCTTCCTCTCTGAAATCTGAAACAAATTAAGCAAAGACATGCTTTACTTTTCATTAAAAACTGAGTGGACTGAGGCATATCAAATTGCATTCATGTTTTTTTTTTCAGAATACAATTCTGTCGATGGACAAATATGGGTTAAAATGTGGACAACTTGCATTAGGACTGTATTGAAAACCAACCAGCTAATAACTGAATGCCAATCATTGGAAACTCTTGGAATTACTTTTGAAAACACTCTTAAAGAGATCCTGTTGTTCACTCAACTCCTGGTGGTCGGAACTGGATTTTTTAAGGCTCTATAGGTGCATCTCACCTCGGTTAAATGGATTCCTTGCGTCCCTCACTTGCGTAGTTTCCCTGCGACTAGTCCCTCCCACCAGGGAAGCATGGAGGGACGCCAGGAAACCACGAGAAGCAGGGAAATGAGTTTTAAGAGCAATGGGACGTCCTTTCCGCCGGAGCGTCACGTGAAGTCCGT
The DNA here is from genome assembly GCA_902827135.1 of Harpagifer antarcticus. Classification (NCBI taxonomy): domain Eukaryota; kingdom Metazoa; phylum Chordata; class Actinopteri; order Perciformes; family Harpagiferidae; genus Harpagifer; species Harpagifer antarcticus. The sequence goes on from CADEHL010001033.1 coordinate 3,380,651, forward strand.
TTGTGATGACGCCGCACAGCTGATCGTCTGACAGCAGCCAGATCAGTGCATGCGCTGCATCGTCCAATCGGTGAGCGATGCAGAGTAAGGGGGTGGGGCGAGTGTCTAAGGATTTCACCGGAGGATGGTCTGGTAGTTCCTCGATTATCGCTCGTCCGTTATCGCTCCTCGGTCCTCCGGCAAAAATAAGGCCACTGGGACGCTACTCAAGATGGAGCAGACAAATCAACTTCTGGTGATACCGAGACCGAGGAGCGAGGAAATGAAAAATAACCGAAGTGAGACGCACCCCATAACTTGTGGACAGAAATGATCTTGGAATAAAACGTCTCTTATACAAGTGAGAGTGGTTTCCTAAGATCCAAATATTATTTAAATGAATCTTGTATTTCTGCAAAATCAGGTGCGTACTAATATTTCGCCAGTAAAAATAAATAGTTGCAACTAGATATTTAGTATATCATTATTTGTGATCATATTATATAGCTGTTCACTACTGGGAACACTACATAAAATGCAGATGAACATTTCATATTCAAGGATTTAATTTATATTACAAGAAAATAAATACCACTAACTATCCATGTATCAACTAACATTTTGTTTATTCATATTATTATTAAAACTCATACAATACATTCAGTGCATAAAGTGTTTTCAAGGAATAAAAACCCTGGTCACCACTTAAACTATTTCGGTTATGTGTCTTCTGAGTAAATCGCCAGAACGCCGACACCTCCTCATCACTCCACCGCTCCCATGTTTTTTTTTGTGTTGCCATCAAGTTATTCTCTCTCCGTTGGTGTGCGGGGCTAATGCTAATAATGCTAATGCCAGCAAATACAATGGCGGCTTCACAAAACTTTTCAGAGTTTTACGGGGCGTGGTTTGCAATTCGCCCAGCCAATCGAAATTGGTACTTTTTTATATAGCTAATTTCCATCTGCAGTCTTTAGGCAGGTAAATAACAATCAACAAACACTAAAAACCTTGCATAATCTCTATCGCACAAACAATTATAAAACATGATTTAAATACTGGTCAATAAAATAATACATAGTACAGTTAAGATATAATATTACAATACAGTTAGCATTTGAAAACTATTTTTACAGTGCAATTAATGTTGGCATGACTGGTTGCTTAATATCAATTTGTTTGCACCATAAGAGAATGCTTACCAAGCCAGTCTCTGACAGTGTCCAGCTCCACAATCCTGAATATTTTAAGATCATTGCCCATACTACACTTGTATTTGATTAAAAAGAAAAGTGAAATCATACTATTTATACAAAAAAAAGTCAACATATCGGCTTGTAAAGAAGGCTTGGCAAAGTCACAAAATGTCTCCGAACACAGCTGCGACTCACACCGTGCACCATTAACCTTCCCTAAACTGACGGAGAGGACAAGTCCAATACTACTTTTCAACAAATCGCCCCATGCCGCTTAATCGTTACTGACAAACCCCTAACTGTGCCAGTCTGCAAGCTTAATATACACTTTAACTCATGGCAGGTCACAGACATTACATCTCTGCAGGTGAAGGAAAAAAAATAATGTGTGAAAATCTTTTTATTATCCTATGTTACCACCCATATTGGCAAATGCTGAAGGAAAGAAATGAAAATGTAAAATATCAGACAATCCCCTTTGCCTTTTTAATTTGCTGGGCCTAGAAGCAGTATGACATAGTTGTTTGGAAGACTGCAAAACTGATATTTTGACATTTTCTTCAAGTGTAAGTCTGAAAAAGTCACATCCTGTCTAACCTTCTCTATGAAACTTTCGTTATTGCACAATCTACTCAAACAATGTGTGCATTATTTGACCGATTATGGAGTCTTTTAGTTCAGTTTTCATACACTGCAGAGACCCATAATACCTGAGAATGTGCCCTGCGACAGAGCTGAGAGGCAGCGCGAATGGAAAACTGGACCTTAATGATCACAGATGGAGAACTGGCTTATCCAAACCCCTACAGAGCCTCTGGGTTCCTTCACCGTTGCCAGATCATTGGTATATTCGAACAAACGGTTTGCCATAAAACTCTGCTTCACCTCATGCTACCTACTGTATGCTACTTTTCCAGAAACAATGATTTGACTTTACCCTCAAGCTAAACTAAAACTAGGCCCTTAGCAGCTATAGCTCTTTTATTATGTTTGAATGTCTAACACATAAACTCATGTTGTTATTCTTCATGACTCCATTGCTCTGAACTTATTCAGATTAGTACACTGCCATGTTGTGAACTGTGAAAACTTTTGGAGTGTGTGAATTTCCTATTTCTCCAACCCACACAGCCGATGTACTAGGGCTGCTCGATTATGGCAAAAATCATAATCTCGATTATTTGGGTCAACAATTTTAATAATCACGATTATTAAAAACGATTATCCATTTACTTTGAAAACATAAATGTATTGGAGAAAAGAAATTTGAACAGTATGTTTTTAACAGTTGATTACCCTGAACTGTAAGTATAATTCAACTTTTAATAAAAAAAAAAAAATTATCGTTTTATTTCGATTACGTTGTTTTCGTAATCGTTGCAAGCCATAATCGTAATTGCGATTTAAAATACGATTTAATTGAGCAGCCCTACGATGTACCCTCACCAGAAGTCATGCTCACTGCTTGTTAACTAGCTGGGTACGACCGTTTCCAGCAACAAATAATGAACCTTATAAATGTAACGGATGTATAGTGGTACGTTACTTAAATATGAAAAAAACAACAACATGTATATCTTTTATTTGTACTCATTTTGCTCTGCATTTTCCCATACTTGCATTGGGACTTACTTATTTCCTGTAAGTACAGAAGTATGCAAATTGAGACCCAGCTAATATGTTAACCTTAAGGTAACACAATAAAAAGTGCTTGCTGGGTTCTTTAACATATTCAATTCAAAAGAAGGTAAACAGACAGGAAACCGTAGATGGACTTTATATATTTTATTCAACCAGCCTTTTGATAAAAACATTATATCCCCATATTCGAGTCTATCGATGTTTTCCCATTTGTTTGTTTGTTTGTTTGTTTGTTCACCATGTAAAGCGGCCTTGGATCCCTTGAAAGACGCTATACAAATGTAATTTATTATTATTATTATTCCCTTACCCCTATAATTATACTTTTGTGTGATGTATGGAAGTAGGGCTGCAACAAACGACTAATTTGATAATCGATTAATCTATCGATTAATGAAACGATTAATCGACTATTCGGACTATTATGCCTTCCACAATTTCTCAAACGCTCTTATTTAGCCATCAACTTTTAGATTTAGCTTGAGGTTGTTTTAGGCATGTGGAAACTAACAATGAAGACAATAAAGATGAATACTTGATTCAAAAATACATCTTTTATTAAATTAACTAAACACATTTTGAACAAAATTAACATTGCTTTTTATTTAAATTAAATAAATATTATTTCACATCAAAAGAAACAACAGTGTTTTAAAAATCGTAATAATAATGTGATGACAGAACTGTAAACAGAATAGCTGAAACTTTAACAAAATAAACAACTCAGTTACCTCTAATCATTAACCCATGTTTGTATCATTGAGTTAACTCCGTGTGTTGCTGCTAGCATACAGAACACCTGACGTGGAAACGTTACTCGTGGATGGGGCTACAGAGCTGCTAGAAAGACAGTCGAACCCGGTGCATTCCTCCGTCTGGATGTGGAGCACTTTTGATAAATGTTTAGACACATTGCTCGTGTTATCGCCCTTACATGCTAAACTCTTATTGCACTTTTGGCAACGAGCATTGTCGACATCGAGACGGGTAAAGTTTAACCACACCTCGGAGCGCGTTCTCTCCGCCATCTCCGCAGTGTGTTGCTGCATGTAGCAGCTGCGTGTGTGTGTGTGTAAACTGCCCCGCCCCCTCGCACACAGACGGAGGAGAGAGATCTCGTCTGATCGAAAATATATCATAGACGCATTTGTTTGTCTTTTTGCATGTTAGAAACAAGTTGGCGACACTAAGACTGCGATATAATGTTTATGTAGCAATAATACATGACATATATTTTTTAAATGTCTCCGGTACCGATAAAAAGACCGATAACGTTGGAGCTTAACGGCGCGTAAAACACACGTGATGACGTCACCAACGAATCGACGACTGAATTAGTTGGCAACTAATGGTCATCGATTTTAATCGATTAAGTCGATTAGTTGTTGCACCGCTATGTGGAAGATTTCAATTTTGAAGTGACGGAAATGTTTTATCTTATGTATTGCAGTAGTTTTATATTGCTATCAGTTGATATACCCTAAAACATTCATCTGCCAATGTAGTGATGTAGGAATACTCAAAGAAACAGTAAAACAGTTGTACCTGAAGTAGTAAATGAAGTACTTGTATTTGACTTTAACATGATAAAACAACATCATATTGGCTGGAGTTCAGCTCTGTTAGGTGTTCATTGTATTATAAATCGGGGAGATTCAATGCATTTTGGGAGGAGGCTCCGCTCCCTACGCCAATATCATCATCATTATCATTATATATTTGACCTATCAAATCAAAACAAAGCCACCTCAAGAGAAATCCCACAGATTGGGTCCTTTCTATGACGCGTTTATCCCTGTCTCACTTTCTTTCTCGTCCTCCTCTGCTATGTTCTCCTTAAGGCGTCCAGGAGTCTGAAACCTTAATTCAATAAGAGATAAATTGGAAAAATGTGCAAATGTAAGGCATATTTTAGGCTCGTTGGCCAGAGGAACATTTTGAGAGTGCATTTGGTACTCCCCTTTTCAACTTAACTGCTCTCTTTCATTTTCTCTGTGTGCTACAAATCGTCGTTCCATCTGCTTTCTTACCGTAGAAGAGTTTAGAGACTGTTCATCAGACTGACACAGACCAGAGAGGGTTTGTAATGGAGGGGCGAGGGGGGCAGACTGTCTTGGCCTCGGTCCAAGCCACTGACCCCTGAGGGCCTGTTGTTGTTTGGCTCACAATAGAGTGTTGCAGTGATGATGTATTTGTGTAGGCCAACCAAGAAGTTAGCATCGCAAGAGTTCGACAAAAACCAATGGGATATTTCCATTTCATTTAAGAAAATGAGATCTTTGGCAAACACAGTCAGCAGTACTGAAGTACTTAGTATTCTTAATGAATTAGCCCTTTGTTAGCAACTGCCATTATAATGACACATAAAACATTAGACATTAAACAGTGGGGTATTTACTCACGTATTTTATGTCGTAGAACAAAACTTAAAAGTAAGTTTGAATTAACCACAGACTTTATTTCTGGGCATCCAAAAGCTTACTTTGAGACGAGGGAGCCAAACATGAAACGCATTCTCGGGTTTCGGGACTCATTCCTGCACCACTCTTTACAGAGAGGTTTGGATAGGTACGGCTACGGATTGATGGAGAAGAGCTGTGTAAATCCATTTCTGTTTTTTTGTACCAGTTGATGAAGACCTTTATGTACCTTGAGAGCATCCTCCATACATTGTTTTAAAAGGCTAAAGAGCTGCTGCCTCCCTTCCTCTCTTTATTTTTTTCATTCCTCTGCCTCTTTCTTTCTTGTCCCCATTTTCCCTCCGTTTCCTCAATATCTCTCTGCCCTTCTGCATCCACATTCTTATCTTATTTCTATCTTTGCCCAGCGGTCCTTTTCTCAGGAAACTACAGCACCAGAGATCGTCAGCCGTTGTTTTTGCAGAATTTCAACGGTGGTTTAAGCGGTTTAGCTTTATTTAATTTTGTTAACATTAGGTTTCATGTCTGTTTTTCTTATATGCTTTTTTAAGCTTACTTAGTGAGAACCAGATATTTTTCTTCTCAGCCAGTGAGCTTCCCTTCCTCCATGTGGATTGACATTGACAAAAACCATGTTCCTTACACTGCATGCAAGTTTGATAAAGCTCTACGGACACACCTGCGTGCAAACAATCCCACATGGCACGCACAACCATGGATGTACACACACACACACACACACACACACACACACACACACACGCCCATCCATGTTACAACAACATTTGGCTTGCATTTCCTTGGCAGCGTCCTTTGGAGCGGGGGGAGGGAGTAGATTGAATAGGAGCAGGACTTCAAAGCTCTCTGTTTTTAGTACAGTGTTTCACTAATGCTCATTTTGTTTTGGATTGCTGGTGGACATGCTGCTCTATGAACAGTGACTGTGACCCTGGCCAGGTTCAGGCTCGGGGGGGCCGAGGGTTCTGGCAAAGGTGCCCGTCTGGCTTCTGTGTTCAGTTAAATTCACTAATGGCACTCGCTGGGTGTTGGCAACTCCTCAATGTGCACTACATGTTTTCTGTGGGCCGCACTACCTGATTGTGTTGCCTCTACCATAGGACTCAACTCAGCCACTTTTGTCAGAAAATCTATTGTTTTTTTCCACAGTTAATTTCTATTTTGTTGCAGTTTGCACTTCCCCATATTCTTTTCCTTCCATTCCTTTTTCTACTGATCTGTGAAATTGTTCTCCATCAATTCATTATCTTGTGTAGTTTGAGCAACAATCCACAATTACATTTTTTCTTATTTAATTATAGGGAAATAAATCACATCTTAAAAGACAGAACCAGTCAATATTTGGCTTTTTTCTTTAAATAAGTAAAACCAATGATGAATAGACAAATGTAACATACCTACCACAGGCCCGTGAATGTTTGTTAATATTAGTGAAAACATCAATGCATCAAAAGCCTTTCAAATGGATAGATAGATATATACATTCAAGTTATTTAACTTAGTTCTTTAACTTGTAAAGTAGTCTTTGTCTTCCTTTATTGGTTGTTGACTTCTATAAAACTTGTTAGTTCTCTGCATTTATCTCAGTGTTGTAACCGTTATAAACCTCTTAGTTCAAAAATGTATAAGAAATGTTTCTAATGGCATTACAAAACAAGTTGTATTGTGCTCCAGTAGGTTCTCAAAGGACAAAAGAGGATGTACTTAGCCATCTCACTTTGCCAAAAATGAAAAAGTGTGTTCACATTTTTGTTAGAACTGATCTGACAAGAAGAGGGAAAGACGTTGCATTGTTTGGCCCTTTTATTTTGCACCTCATTTTCCAGATCACTTATTTCAAACAAACTACCTCAAACGTTTGCATCATCAAGCATCCACAAATCTGGTTGAATGGGTGTGGTGTGGATTTCAAATGATGTTGGATTTAGAGGTTAGCGAAACAGGTTTTTTAATCAAAACATCATCCAACCAATCCTGCTCTATATGAAAAGGCCTTGTGTCTTTTGTAACTTAAGACCAGTTAGTTTGTCTTAAGAGACAAAGACCCACATCCCCCTGAAAGCATGAGAGCCCATAGATGAATGCATGAAACTCCTGGCAAGTGGTACATCATCCTGAAGGACTCCTGATGGCCCCTTGCTGCCAGAGCAGACATGAGTCCTCCCACAGGACGTCTCCGGCTGTCAAGGCCAACAAAAGCCAACATTCAGTGTGAAAGGATACGCTATGTGTGTATGTGTTTGCGTGTGAATGAATTGTGCTGCGGTACATGTGTTTCTCTCCTTGCAGGTGAGGGTTAGGGTTAGGGTTAGGGTTAGGGTTGTATGCAGGTGTTGCATCTTTAAAGAATGGGTTGAGGTTTGATGATCAGACATGATAAACTGATTGTTATTCTTTCTGATGGCTCTACATCAAACCACGCTTCTACTTATACAATGAATACAAATGAATAATGTGCTGACAAAATGTTCACAAGTTCACAGTAATTGACAGCCAAACTTTAATTGATACTCAGAATTTTCTTATACCTCCATTGGTACATCTTTAATGGAAATTCATTTTTATTCATTCATATTTGCCAGCAAATGGCAATAAGTCTGCAAGAAGATAATATTGGCTGCTTGTGGTGCAGCGGTGAAAACTGTGGCGCGCTTACACTGTAGGTGCGCCGCATTTGAGCTTCAGATGAGGCTCCCTCCACAGAATGAAGCACCCTCCGCAGTCTGCGTGATCTGCCTGTAGGGAGGGGCGGCCCTGCGAGTAAAGTAACGTTATGTAGAGAGTAACGACGTAAAGTAATATATTACTTTTAAGTAATATATTACAAACTTTTTTTTTTTTAAAGTAATATGTAATATATAACTTTTTGAGTAACGACCCCATCTCTGATTATATACTACTGTAGTAATGTGTGTTCAAGCTAAAACGTACAATATTTTCATTATCAAAGAATGAATGAATTGTTTTTCACAAAAAAGTCAGGAATAAGCTTAATAAAGTTGTACCAGTTATTTAAAAATATCAAGTTTTAAATTGAATCTAAAAACGATTGCATTTATCTACTTTTTGGTGTTCTTATTTCCATTGTGCAATGTCTTTCGCGCAGATCTCCATTAACTCCACAGTCAACTCTCATAAATAAATACTTTATAAATAAACATGGATTATACCAACCATTCAAAACGTTGACACACAGTGTAACAATTCGAAGACCCTGCAGTTGAAGCTCTTATTGGTCTGATCTATAAATGTGTCCCATTTAGGTGCAGATTTTCGTTCTCATTTAAATGCCATCATTGTTTGTGGCTTAAGGTAGAAATATCCAGAGAAATCTGCTTCATAACCATCTCCGAGTCTGTATGTAATCAGAGGGGAAAGGATATGAATTCAAATGATTGTAGATGATTCTCTACAAGAGCCTAGAAGTCATAGTATTATGTTGCTGGTGTTGGAGAGTAAGCTCCCTGACAGATTGTATGTAGAAATACTGTTTGCACTCTTACGAGTCAAAGAGTGCAGTTGGGTCTGGTCAACGTCAACTGTCAACAATACTCCGGACCAGAGCTGTGCCATCCCTTCTGTGAGCCCCGCGGCTTTATAGACCTCTGGAGACTTTGCAATAATCAGGCCTGCTGCTTTATTTCGTGGACGTGATTTGTGGAGTTTTTTGTCTGCGGTCAGTCACCTTCTCATTTATTGACTAGCTCAGGTTGAAGTTGTGATTACCTCTGCATGTTGTGGATGTTTCAGTGACACTGAATTGAGTCTGATTTATAGCCTACACCTCCTCTATTTATGTCCATTTTTTGTGTGGAGATTCTGACCTTGGGAAGAAGCTTTGAAAACATATTAAATGGATCTGTGCGTTTTTGAATTTTGGAGGAAAAGCAGACTCGGCAAACTTTACAATTTTCACGTACACTGTATGGAAACATTGGCTTAGACTCTATATGCACATCTGTGTCTTGTTTTGGTGTGAACTTTTCCCAGAATACAAAAAGGATAATAGACTAGTTAAAGTTAACATAAGAGTTTAATAACAGGGACTTATTTTCTTATTTTACGACTTATTGTTGGAAACCTTCTTCTCATACATTTCCCTCACACCCTTCCTCCTTCCAAAGTGCAACAGAACTAGCTTTGTTTTTGCAATAATCACTTGGGCCCAAATCACATTTCCAAAACTTGGAGGTCACAACAACTTCCCCTTTGGGTTTAATTTAAGTGGCACTTAGGTCCGCTACTGTAGCTAATCACAAGGATTTATAGAGTGCATCACCGAGGGGCCGGAGGACCAAGGAATGTTTGCTGGCACCCTGCTGCAGGTGTTACAAACCTCTTTTCTTTCGTCCCGTCTCTCTTTCCCCTCGTCTGTTACCGCCGCTGATAGGAGGCAGCTGGAAGACCTCGCTTGTTCTCCTCACGTCGGGTTGAAAAGGGGGTTCTGTTGGTGGAACATAATGCTGGCAGCCCCCTCCTCCTGTCGCCGGTCACTCCCCAGTCCGGAAAGTCCTCCTCCACGTAAAGCTTTCATAATTACATTGATCGTGAGGGGGCCTTTTACGACCTGCTGACACATTCAATCGCATTTCAGCATGGCCCTTGTTAAGAGATCGTTAGTTTTGCATATTCCATGTTTATGTCCAACCGTTAGCACTTTTTGTGGTTCTGGTAATTGGGAGTTTTCACATGGTCCTGAAGGACAGGGGTAAAGGATAGAGGAGGAAACAAACAGAAGAGCAAAGGAGCACCGTGAATGGACTGAGAGGGGGTTGTTGCTCAATTGAGAGACTGTCAATTCCTCCAGAGGCACGTACTACAAGATCCAGATGTTGTAACCCCCCCAACATACACCCTAACCCGTCACACTCCTGTCTTCTATACGTAACGTTAGAGATGGATTACACTGCATCGAAGGCATTACAGCACTCTTGGAAAGCGCTTGTGTTCGCACCATCTTCCATGGTGCCTCTCGGTTTTGTTTTCCTGGCTAAATACAGGAAGTCATTATTAAGCTCTGCCTTATCCAAGGAAACATATCTGTTCCCTCGCATTCCCTCCCTCCTCCCACCCTCTTTGAATTTCCACCCTATCACGTCTTTGGTCTGGTTTGAGTGAACGCAACAGCGGGCCAGAGCTAATGAGCTTGCTGAGCAATGCCATCTATAGGCATTCAACCCTGTGCCAAATGCCACTGAACCAGGAAATAGGAGAAAGTGATAAAAGAGAAAAAACATTAGAATGGTTTTAAGGGCCTTTTTTGGAGAATCTTAATTGGTTTACTTGCTGATTTTGGCCTCAAGGAAGTAGGGTTAGGGCTAGACAATGCACGGGAAATCCTATAATGGATGATGAGGTTAAATTAAAATCAGGGGTGATTTGTTCTTAACTCTCACTCCTCTCCCTATCCTCCACCCCCCTCTTCCCCATCCTCCTCCTCACCAAGTAACCTTTGGCATGAGAGGTCAGCTCTGTGTCCCAGCAGGATGACCTTTGGAAATGAGCAGGCAGGTTAGCGGACGACCTGGAAGCGCTTTGTCCGCTCCTCCTGGGAACACAAACAGTGACAGTGCTAAGGCACACAGGAACAGCTGCAGGGCTGCCTGTTGTGTGCTCCGGCCCGCTCTGATGCCCATTTGTCATCTCACAGGAAAACCAGAAATATAAACAAAAGGGAAATATCCTTGACCAATTCTCCTCAGGTGTCGAAGACATTACATATTCTATATGATCCTTGAGAACATGCAGCTGATTTGGATGAGAAGCTTTAGAGTTAACTTTGCAAATCATTAATCATTTATTCATAACATCAGATGACTCATTTCCTTGTGACTAAGCCCTCAAGGCGATTCCATTGTTGTCAAATCTTTAAGGCCTACCACCCAATTTCCAGCTCTTTTGTGATCTCTGAAACGCTGCTTCTACAAACATATTTCTCTTTTTCTCTGGGTAAGATATTTGAGCAGCACTGAAGTGAATGATCCACCCACAAAAGAATGAGGTGACAGGTGTGGATGTGGGTAGATGGGTACTTGCCTGCGCATGTGGCTCTACAAACCCATTTACCGCTAACAGGACAACGTTTTCTGAAAGCCTTGAAAAGGTAGGTTCAGTCAGGCGGCTGTTACAGTTTGTAATGGGATTAAAACTAATGGCTGACTTGATTCCAAGGTTCAGTCATCCCTTTTAACCCCAACTACCTCACCCTCTAATCATTTAATTTGTTCAGTTCATAATTCCATATCCTGTTTTAGCCTTGCTGTTGCCTTCACGACTTTCTCCCCATTCACCACCTCTTTCATCACTGGAGATCTCCCGTGTTGATATCCCTATGTCATTTGATACAGCCGTTTTGTCCCATATGAGCTCCTGTGTGACTTTCAGAATCCATTTACATATCTGGCATTAAATCAAACAGCTGAAAAAAGACAAAAGTGTCGGGTAGAAGACTCTTGAAGTCCATGAAGCACAACATTTGCTAATCTGCTTGCAAAGCCCATTTTATTTCTATTTTCATTGACTTTAGAGCCCTTGTATAAAAAGGACATCCTACAGTGTGTTGAAACTACACAGTTTAAGTGACCTACCTACCAATGGAAAATATCAGGTAGGGCTTAGACAGAAAGAGAGACTGAGCATTAATGGAAATCGCCACAATAATTCTTGGCATTGATCCCCTATTGAACACGCAAAGTTTCCTCAAGGCTGCGAGTTTGAGTTGATCCAGTCGGAAAGAGAGTGTGCTCTGGCTTTTCACGCTTTTCATTTTCTACTTGAAAGCGGCGCAGTTAGGAGGCTACTTTGATCCCTTACAATTGGGAGAGACTTCCAGTTGTGTAGAATGAGACGGTAAGCTCTTTGGAATCCTATAGACAGGCAGTCATTTCTTTTGAAGTATAACACAAAATAATCTTTGGAAATTATAAAAGAGCGGGGATTACAGAGTGCTCAAAAATAGTTCCTCGTGAATTTATCACATTGATAGTCAATGATTGTATTTCGTTAGTCAGACAAAACAAACAAGTGATGAGAGATGGGGATTTCATCTATGTTTGGGCTTTATGAGTTCATTGGAAAATAAAGTTTCAGGACTGATTGATTCCCATGCCGAAATGCTTCAAGCCATTACATGTTTGCTACCTTCTAAGAATAAATAGTGTGTATCTTTATATCGAAACACTAGTCTAAAACTTGTCTGCAGGACACTGGCTGACCTGGAGCCAGAGGCGCAGGAATAAACCAGACTTCACTGCAGTCTTGTCTGTCTGGAGATGGCTCTCGCGCTGAGGAAATGAGTCTACGATACTCAGGCATTGCTCAAATTCCTCCCCTTGTGTCATCGCCGCTAAAGCAAATAGCGGCTTAGGGAAAAGGATTCTGCCACTGAATCAACAGATTGTTTGTGTCTTCACAGGCTCAAAATTAGCTTTTTCAGAGTCGTGGAAAGGTAGGAATTTGGGGAGTAGCTTCTTTTTAGATTAAAGCTATTATTGTGAAACCAATGAGTACTATATCAGCCCAATTCCTGGGATAGTGCCTCTCCAAAGCGTTGTGTCTAACATAACACTTAAAAGTTGTTCTGTAGGTAACAAGGAAATTCCCAGTATTTGATTGACTTTTTTGGAAATGAGAGCAGACTGTGAATCGAGCTATTGGATTAATTGGTGCATGCATGCTTGGACTGGGCCTACCAGCGACCTGGGGTAGATGGGAATTGTCTGTGAGATTGTTGTGTGCGAATTAATTAGGGTCAATCGGGGTCTTCCTGGCACTAAATCTGGAGGGAGCCCTGGGTCTCTCCACTAACACACTGTTCCCTCATGCTTGTAGCAGAGCTGACTAGAAGACATACTTAACCGTCTGTACCATGATGCAAATCTGTCGAATAATCGATCATTTTATCCGCGGATCTGAGATCAGTTTGTCCACAAAGGATTATTCATAAGCCTAATTTAAAATGTTACTTTTACCATAAATACGCCTTTTAAGTTCTTGGGTTATTCAACATTAAAAAAAAGCATCAAAATGACCTAAGATGATAGTCAACTAAGAATAAAACCAATAATTAGTCGCAACCAATTGACTAGGAGAGGTCAAACCAAAAGTTGGAGGAACAATGACAAATTAAAGAATCCATAATAGCACTTTTTATTCTGAAATACAAACAAAAGTTAATTTAATTTTGTATCTTTCTTTTGTCATACTTAATACTTTTCCATCCTAATGGCTTTTCACTGTCTGCTATTGGCTGCACTTTATCACAAGTATTCTATCCTATATATGACAAATCGACATATCTACATTTAGTTTTTCTACTGTAAGAAACCATTTGTTCCTTGTCTTCGGGTCAAAGCTGACCCATTTACTACTTTCATCAAACATTACTTTTTTGTTTTACATTCAATAGCATTAAGGCTTTATGCCAGGGGTGGGGAACCTTTTTCCTCTCAAGGGCCATTTCAATTTTTACAATATCCTCAGAGGGCTGTACAAATTATTGACCTCTGCTTAAAAAAAAACTAAAATCACAGCCCATTCATTTCATTCTGTGCAAAGAAAAAAGCAACCTCTTAATCCAGATATCTCACCATGACTCGCGTATGCATGCACGTGCACGGTGTGGCGTGACAGTGTGTTGAAGTTAAAAGCATCAATCTGGTGCACTTTGAGAGCAAAATTAGGAGATCTATGGATACATTTCTCAACACCCAGATGAAACAGAACTGGAAGCAGATTTATTTTTCTTTATGGATATTTGACAAATCACTCTCCTTTCAAACTATATTCTTCTTTATTAATAATAACTTGTTTTTATTGTCATATAGTATTTTATACCCGTTTACTTTATTCTCTTATTTTTGTATAACTATAATGATCATATAAAGATGTGCCTTTACCTCACTGGTTGTAGAAAAAGCTTCTTATATTCGTTAGCATAGCTAGCTAACCAGATGCTAATAACAATAAAGTTATTGACTGTATGATCAGTGTGACAGATGAGCAGATCATCACTGGGCTTTCAACTAAAGACACAGCCACGCAGAAACTGCAGCATGTGTACGGCTCCTTATTGGTTCTGCAATTTCTGAAGTGCTGGAGCGACGTTCTGGTGCTCTCCGTCAGAACTGCACCCCTGTCAGTCGAGACATATACCACGTGATGACACGTTAGGCTCGTGTTGTGTTCAAGGACCCTGACCTTGGCCAGGAAAAACAGGCACTCGCTTGTTTAATTTTTTTGCAGTCTAGAATTCTTAAATTTTTTTCTTTTTGCGTGTGTTTATAAATTACCTCGAGGGCCGTACCAAATTGTCTCGCGGGCCGTATACGGCCGGGAGGCCGGAGGTTCCCCACGCCTGCTTTATGATATCATTCACAGTAGACATGTGAACATATACAATTGCTGATATCACCACTGTCATTGCATTTTGGATGATTTAGTCAACTTTGTAACGGTGTTCCCGCCATAAAGAAAAGGAATTAGTAACCATCCGGATCAGATAAAAAAAAAAAACACACACACACACACACACTCGATGTGTTTCCCCCCCCTTATGTGCCCATCCCCCCACATGGATCACACCTGGCACACCGAATACATGTTCAGTGTCTGTTCTTTGTATATTTACTGCAGTTTTTCATGTATACCAGTAGTCTGATACAATATGTACAGTTTGAAAGAGTGTTAAATGAAATTTGGTGATAATTAATGGTTTCTGTGTTAAAGGTGGGTAGGTAAGTTTGAGAAACCGGCTCGAGATACACTTGTTGTTATATTCCATGGAATGCTCTTAACATCCCGATAGCAATGAATATCTGAAGTGCTTTGACAAAAAAATCCATAAATGTCATCTGTGGAAGCCGTAGTACTGTAAAAAGCACGACCAATCATCTGAGCCGGCCCGGCTAAGTAACTGGATGGCCTACCTGCCTGTCAGCCTTCCATCTGTGCACAAACTTATCTCGTGCCCTCATTGGTCATGTACGCGTTTGTGTGTGTTGGAGGAGGGGCTCTGTAAGGAAGGGGCAGTTTTTTTCCATCTGTGTATTTTCAAATTCTAGCGCACTCGAGCTGGTTTCTCCAAAATTACCTACCCCACCTTTAATGTAATAGCAGTTAAAACGGGACTGGTCAAATTTGACCGCGAACACCAAAGTAAGGGGTGGGGGGGGAACGAAGACAATAGGAGGGTTAAGAAACACACACAACCGTCTCTTAAGACAGGGATGTTTGCCAAACAATGGATAAGGCAAGGGTTATTTTAAAAGTAATCTTTACTGTTTGCTCTTGAATAGTTTTCTTTTACATTGGTGTGTATGCAGAAGTGTTAAAAATCTGATTTATTTATGCATGAGACCGAAAGTCAGGGACATGGTTTTGATTAAAAAGTCTTTTGTTTATTTTACATACTACTTTTTCGGAGCAACCATTTGAGGATTTGAGCAGTTCATTTTCCTCCGCAGGCTCTCAAAAGCATGCGTAAATATACAAAAAATAGAATTTGAATAATGTATTTGTCCACACTTCCACTGTTTCAGACAAGGAGGCTGGTAAAGAACTTTGAGCCATTATGTAAAGTGAACCAGGTCCCTCTGACCTGAGTTCATTACCCTAAATTGGCCAGAAGTCCCTCCTCATCTGTCCATATTTAAACTCCCTCTGTGGCTACCACTCTCTTCATCTTCTCCCTATCGACGCACACCTTGGTAATTGGTGATGTGGACCATATGTTGGCTTTGAATGGCCTTCTGTTCTGTAGAGCCGTTTAAAATACTCAAGGATATATCATAACCTTGTTATTAGGCTACATGTACCTTCCTGGCCTGGCGTCGCTGGCAGGAGGATATAGTCTAGTTCTTTCAGCTCTTATCAAACATCTCCTTTTTCTTCAAGCCTGTCAAATCATCACGTTTGGCCCTCTGCTGCAACACGTTTTGTTCTGTCACTGTGTGTAATCATCACCTCTGAGTGACCTCCTCAGACCTTATAGACGTGGTGTGGCCTTTTAGCTGGAGGGTCAGTGTATTTAAAGAGGGGTAGAGGACAAATAATTGCAGGTTTGTACAAATGTGTGTATTTATGTTTGTGTCCTTTTTATTGTGCATTGCCACCACATCGCTATGAGGTCACCTGGAGGTCCCTATGAGCTGCTTATGAACACATTCTCAGTCTTTCTAATTCTTTCTCTACCAATTAAAACAATGTTTTCTTCCATTGCTTGTTTTACAGGGTAGTGTCTGTAGCTGGAACATTTCATGGAACATTCTTAATATTATTTTCCTATTTTTAAAAGACAAATGTACCCATTGTAGAAGTCTTGCTTTCTAATAATTGCTTCTAGGCAGCTGATTTGAACTCCAGTCAAATACTTGTTTTCAATAGCAGAAAGTCTCAGTCTAATGTACCCTGAAAAAAAGACAATGTGACAAATAAATATTGTCTTTGTGTCTCAACAGGTTAACTTGTTTCTGTGAGGAGTTTGAGTCTGAATGCATGAATAGATGCAGAGCATGGTCCTTTGTCATCCTACAGGTAAGACACATGCCACTGTCCGGTCTCTTCGTGCACATCTTACTCTTATCTGTTCCTCTTTTAAAAGTACGTTTATGCATAACCCCCGTCTGCAACAGTCATGATTGACTCTGGCTTTGTCTATGCTCCGTTCTTACATTGTTACGTTGGTCGGAAAATATGCCTATTTTACAAGTTAACAACACATTCTATAAAACATGACCACATACAGCCAACCGATAACAGGTAACACAATGAAAATAGGAGGCACTAAATGTTGTAAATCTATCTACAAACACAGACATCAGAATATCAATACACAGGAGCTGCATCTGGACATCGTACATCATATCAGTTAAGTAAACGCATACTTACTTTAACCCAAACATGATCATTTGTATCGTTTCAAGGTGTTTGGTAGTGATCTCTACTAGTAACAGCCAGCTAAATCAGGGCCTCTCATTTCTTACAATTGCAATCTCAACACAATATATAGTATTTTTATATTTTTTCAGATCCTCATTTTGGTGTTGCTGCTTCAATAGAGTCCCTATCACAAAGCCAACATAAAATCATCCTTCCCTTTGCTCAGTACTGTTGAGTAACTTAAAGGTCCCATGTCATGGCCATTTCCACTGATCATAATTCCATTGTTGAGGTCTACTAGAATAGATGTATATCAATTTTCCAAACTCACATTGGTTTCTCAAACAGCATCTCTGTAAACTACGTGTATTCACTGAATTTCACTCTCTGCCTTTACCGGCTCGTTGTAGCTGCAATAGCTCCAGCCCCCACCCTCCCTGTGAGCACAGTGTACTCTGATTGGTCGGGACGTTGTGAATCGCGCTAAGCTCCGTGGAGGTGTTGTTTCCTTGTTTAGCGATACACAGCGAAACATAGCCAAAACTCATCCTGAGCACACACAAACTCACAGCTGAAGTAAAAACGCTGTGAGAATGGGTCTGCAGAGAGAATGGGTCTGCAGAGAGAATGGGTCTGCAGAGAATGGGTCTGCACAGAGAATGGGTCTGCACAGAGAATTTCGCCGCGATCCCAACTGTCTGTTATCAGCCTGCAGCCAGGGAGGAGAAACCAGCAGAGCTGCCTGCACTGAGTGTGTGTGTCTGAGGAAGTCCGTGGATGGGTCAATTTGGACCAATCAGCGGGGGCTTAACGTAACGCTCCGCGGATTGGTCCATTTGGTTCCGGGTACCGCATGACCGTATCGCGTCATAGCTCTGGGCGCGGCTACTGGCCATTCCTACGTCACAGTACCCAGGAAGTAAACAATGGACCAATGACGTATCTCCAACGAGGCGTTTTGGGGAGGTATTTTCTGTTTTAGAGTTTTACTCGCTACAGGGTGTACTTTCAGGGTTTTGACTCTGCACACCATTTACATGCATAAAACCTTCATAACACACAAGGGGACGGGTAATAACCGGAAAAGCATGACATGGGACCTATAACTAATGTATCCTTTCATCAGTGTTCCTTATTCACATGCAGCCTAATAAGGAAAACATGTTAGAGAGTACAAAACCGAGCAGTTAAGCAGCCTTTCCTGGCCCTCTTATTTCCCCCCGTGCCTCTGTCTGGCGAGTCCAGACACGCCCCCGGTAAAAGGTGAGGATGCTTGTTCTTCACCTCGCTACAACTGGGTCAGCGAGCGAGTTGAAGGTGTTTACCCACGGCTCACATCTCACAGCTCACAGCACCCTCAAAGACCCTTACGCTTGGACTCATACTCCAGGAAGGAGTAGCTTGTATCAGGAAAACATCAATCTCTCAACTGCATTTGAATAATGATGTGTTTCATGCAATTTATTCAACCTGAGAGGTGAATTTATTTGTATTTTGTATTAACATGTGCTTGCCTCTTTGTTTAAATGTAAGTCCATTTATTTAAATGTTATACTTTTTAACAACACTGTCCCTTTCCTGTCATTATGTAAATGTGACAGCTGTGGGATTTATACAGGATTTCTAATTCTGAATGTATTGGTTGTTAATGTAAGAAACAGAAGAGAAAAAATCATTATAGATTACTGTAAATGTAAAAAGTGGAAAACTGTCACTGGACCCCAACCTCATTTCAGAGAGGAAATCCAGCTGTTGATATTAATAATATTTTAGGTGTGGGCAATCATATGTAGCAACATCTCCAATAGCAGACCTACTTTTTACTAAGACAGACAGTTATAAAACATATAGGCCGAGACCTATTTGCATACATTTATTGCTTAGTGTTTGAGATGTGCAGAAGCAGATGTGTTTACTCAGCTGGTTTCCGAGGAATAAGTTGAGCGATGAGGAGAAGTAAAAGAGGCTTAATTCTGAGGGGAAATGGATCCAGATGGTTAACTTAGCATGTGCATCAATTAGACACTTCCACTGAAAACACAGCCTGTTTAAGTTAACCATTTGTATCTTTTGCTGGGCTGTTTCTGCTTTGTTTCAGCCTGCACCTGCTTTGCCTCTGCAGAGTTGTTGCAGTTATAGACCTCCTCTTCATCCAGAAAGGCAGGTTTCGTAATACTGTTTCATGAGTTTTAACTAAAAAAAACAGAAAGAAGAACACGTTCGGTGTCAGGTAAAAGCGTATAGTTAAATCCCACATGCTGTTTGATCCAGATGTCATGCTGTGAAAATCCGAGCCGTGCAAAGAGTTTTGCCCTTCCTTATACATGCTTACTCGTAGAGGATATCTTTTGAAATCACTTTGTAACATTGCACAGCTCAGTCCTGCATGTTCTACCCAGTCAAGTGGTTTTAAATGAGACAGTTAGACCTAATCTACCACAGTGGAGGTGTTAGGTAGTCAAATGCATTTTGAAACATTTGTATTGCACAATAGAATGTGATGTATATTAATGTTGTTAGAGCAGTTGTCTGTGACTGAACAGTCATGAATAATGCATAATGGGCCCATACAGGGTGCTTATGATGCCATATTTACAGTCGGCTATATGAGACACATTATAGCTTTCACTTAGCAGGGAGCGCCACCGATTTGATAAATGAGCTGTGAGTGCAGTATGCAGAATTCACAGTGTGGTAGTCATACTGCCCCCCATGTGAAAACTATTGTCCAAAACTACTTCTCCGAGACTATATTTGTTGGTTGACTGTGTGTTTTTCGTCTGTCACAATCAGTTTATCTGTTATTTCCCACAAGTTGATTCCACCTTAATCAGTGTAGAAATGTGGCACATAAGATTACATAGATTTTGAAACATGGACATTTCTAAAACATTAATTGTACACGGTTTCTTTGAATGCCATTAAAGTCTTGCAGTTTTAGTCTGGATCTTTCTTTATTGTACCATAATTAGTATCCTATCCTCACTGCAATAACAATTGTAACACATATAACAACTTCATTTGATCCACTAACTCTAGATAATGACTGAGTTTGGCTTTTCTCTTGAATTAAAATTATTTTTTCATTTATTTGATTACACTTCATATTATTCTAAAACAGAGTAAGTGTCACAAAACACCATTTCCTGGTTTATATAAGCATTCTTCTGATTCACTGGAGTTGTATGATAAAAATATATTACTTGATCTGCTTATTCGAGCATATCTTATCGAATTGTTTCTGGATATTTCATGGTTTCCAGTTCTCTTAGAAATAGTCCTGCTAGTGGGAAAATAGTAATTTATTTTAGACTGAAGAAAAAACTCTAGCACACTTATAAATGTCAGTGTATTGCTCCAAGCAATGAAGCTAGAAAATAAAACTGGTTACAGCCACCATGATATAAAATGTCACAATGAGTGTTTAATATATAAACATACATCTTATTGGAATTTTCATTTGTTTTCAGACTGTATCATAACATCTAATGCTTTATTAAGGTTGTAATGTTTTTTGTTGTATGAGGCCGTTTTTTCCTGTGGCATAGCATCTCTTTTTTATACACTATGTAATATTCATCTCTCTTTCATTACTTCGGTGAAACTATGACTATGCAACCCAGATGATGATATCTATGATAGACGAACCATTTTTACACATGCAGCTGTGGAACAGAATCTGAACAAGGCAGCCATTGTTAGAGCAAATCTAATAAAGTGTAATGCCAAAGCATCAAGCAGGCAGTTAGAGTGAAAGGTATTTATGGGTTGACCCTGATAGACTGTCATGTAAAGCACTTTTAAACAGCAGCAGAATGCTACAACCATCTTAATGGCTGGTAATTTCTGAGGGTATGCTAGTCTCTCTCTTTTAGCTGTTTCTTCTTCCTCTACCTCCCTCCTCTAGTCAGCTCCTTTATTGTGTCTGTCATTAGTGCAGGGGCGGTTCTAGGGGGGGCCAGGGGTGGCCAGTGCCCCCCTAACACTGACTTTGGACCCCCCTGAAAATGAAAAAAAAATAATAAAGTTTATGATTAAACGATTTCTTGGCTGACGGAATAGGCGGAACTAACGATATTAGTCATTCTAGTCGGACCCATTAGTGCAGGGGTCTCCAACACGTCGATCGCGAGCCTCAATAGCCCCACTTTACAAATATGTTTTTTTTAACGCAAGCCGTCATCGCCACGGAGGAGCACACAGCCTCTGTGAGAGAGCACACCTTTATCTATTTAATAGTTTAAAAAAATTAAGTAAGAAATCATTCCAATGTGTATTATAGGACAGTATAAAAAAAAAAGTTTAAAAGGGGAGTGATTTGTCAAATATGCATAAATAAAAAGAAAGAATGCTAACTAGGTAACATAAGATAAGAATAAACAAGTTTAAATGATTTGTTATTGGTTGTGATCATATTCACAGGTGTTGAGAGCTGTATCCATAAATTCATTGTTGGCACAAAGTGCACCAGATTGATGCATTTAACTTCAACATTAAAATAACAAATCTTCCCGGGGGAGCATGCCCCCGGACCCCCCTAGAGGATGTGAGGTCCACCCACAAATAAAGCAGGTTCAAATAATTAAATTGCATACAATTTATTTTAGTAAACACTGCAAACGGGTCTCGCAGACCCAAACCACACAAAGGTTAAGCATATAATAATGTGTAATGAAACAAATACCAATAACTATATTGCATGTTTTTCTTATGCGCAATTACTTCATACTCTCTTTGTCTTTTTCGTCCTGCATTTATTGTGCACCCCTCATAAAATAACTGGCCCCAGCCTGCTCCCCCCAGTCAAATTGTTCTAGAACCGCCACTGCATTAGTGCCATAGTTATAGAGTGGCGAAGTCACGCCCATCTACTCCATGGGACCTTATTTCGGAAAAATTATGTATTGAAGTCAATGGAGAGAGAAAACTTATCTTTCGATCCCGTTTGAATTGTGCCACGAATTACACATATGATCTTTGTCAATCTTAAAAAAATAATTTCCATGTCAAAAAAGTCACAGTTTGTCGTAAAACTGTTGAAATATAGAATGAAAAATACGCAACTAGAAAGACTACAAATCACAGAGTCGCGTAAGTAATGTCATAACTGATGTCACAATTGTTTTCCTCCGCTAAATATAAGAGATAGCTAAGATAAGATAACTTTAACAAGATGCCTGTGTGCTTAGTACCAGGTTTTTATCATACCAGAAATGGGTCTTGCTCGTTCTTTAGCTTCCCGTCTGATGAAAGGACCAGGAGTGGCTGGATCAAGTTAGCTACCAAGCTAGTAGCAAGCACGTTAGTTAGCATTACAGCCTTAGCCTTGTCATTTTTATTAGCATTAACATGAAGTAACATTAAGTAACCCAAAATGTTACACAGTAAGAGTAGTAGTCATATTTCGTGAACCCTTTGAAGAGTACTGTCACACCGGTGTGATCATTCTATAATACACCATTTAAGCCCGGGGGAGAAATGCTAACACTAACGCTACATTAGCATCGGCGATCTTTTCTACTTCATGCTATCTGCACAAATGGTTGACATTAAAAATATCAGGCAGTTCAGAGAGAATCAAAGGAAGGCAGGCAGGCAGGCAGGCAGACGTGTTTCATTGTAGTGATAATGAGGGTAGTCAATCCCTTGTTTAGCAAGACAGTAGTGACGGCCATCTTGGTGACGTGTGTTGTGCAAGACCAGAGATGTAATTCATTGAGTGTTTCGACACATTTTCTTTTTTTTTACAGGCAAAATTATCTTTTAAATGGACAAACATCATATGTGTAATTCGTGGCACAATTCAAACGGGAGCGAAAGATAATCTTTCTCTCTCCATTGACTTCAATACATAATTTTTCCGAAATAAGGTCCCATGGAGGTCCACCGGAAGGGGAGGGACTTCACCACTCTATAGAGATTTGAAGGACAGACCAAAAGGTTTTTTGTGATTAAAAAAGGTTTTTCTTTCTACAATTAAAACGTTCTTACAGAAAAAAAAGCCCACAACATAAACTGCTCATAGTGAAGGTAAGACTTTCGGTAATAGTTATAACTGTCAAAATTAAAATTCGATTCAGGCTGTTTTTTTTCAAATAATCATATATCTATACGGCACTGTACTTTATAGTGGTGAAAAAATATCTAGGTACATTTACAGAAGTACTGAAAGAGAGAAATGTTCTGCTATTTACTTTACAGTAGGTGTTGGCTGACTTTAACTTGAAGATTATAAAAGCATAATTTGAGTATGTCAAATACACAACATTGTTCTGCGGCAAAACATTATACAAATGAACACAATTATCTCTATTATAGCCAGCTTCATTATTAAAGGGCATCTTAAATGTTAGTCCTACATTTTTTATTATAGCCTTCTTAAATAGGTGTGTACTTAAAGAGCCTGTGACACGAGTTTCCCCCATCATCCAAACCCATCAATTTGAGTAAATATTGTCCCCTTGAAAACTGTTACTGAACTGATTTTGGATATTTGTACTTTGATTAATTAATCTGCCCTTCAATGTTGACCATTTTCTGGATCTTCTCGGGGATTCTTCAAGTCCCGCCAAATTACGTGTGACGTCATTGCGGGCACAGCGCTCCAGCTGCACCGTTCAGGATCCCAGCATCTGCATGTAAACGCACGATGGCGCACACAGCAGCAAGCTCAGACAGCGATCACAGTTTAATTTTGAACGTGTCTGAGAGCTCATATGAGGCTGAAGGATCGGTTTATGTTGTATCTGTTAGAAGTTTAGGAATTAGGTGCGTCAATATGGGCGATCATACGGTCATGTAGCCAGTGGTCCTACGACGCTGGTATCAACTCGGTAAATCAAGCCAGGGTTTCTCTCACCAGCTGAGAGCGCGTTCACGTCTAAGACACGAGTGGATCTGACTTTAATTATATTTGACTCGAGTGTTTCGTCAACAATGTGTTGCTTAAAATAATACTTGTGCATACAGTATGTGACACTGTAAGTGTTGCACGGCCAGATACGGCTGGAGCTCACTCAGATAAGGAAATATATGATATATATATTAATCGATGATCTGATTGATGGGATAATATGAATGATAAGTGCGACACGTCGGCGTCTTCTCTGCATACGGCAGTTTAAACTGTATTTCCTAATCCTGTAATATGACTTGAGAGATTTAAACTCCGCACACTGAGTTGATCTCTTTTCTATAGACGCCGGAGGCGGGCAGCGTCAGGTAAAACAAGTTATTAAGCCTTCCCAAACCTGAGCCTCACGCGCCGCCTATGGGGGATGTGATAGTGATTTATCCGACCGGCCCACTTCGGTACCGCCCATCTTCTGCACCCCAGCCCACGTAAACTGTCAACGGGGGGAGCCTCGCTGCGGGGAAACGGTGGACCGAGAGTCCCGATCGGAGTGGGAATAATAATAATAATAATAATCCGTGCATTTTATCCATTAATTTCCCAACATTGTGGTAAAAAACCACATGTTTAATCCACGTTGGTGTACTACAACTACAAAAAGCATCGGTTTGTTTTCTCATCAGGAAATGCAGACCGGCTCAAACAAACGATTTTTAATCATCATCCTCACGATCATTTAATGTATCATATGTTCGCCGAATTGACATGAAAGCACTAATAAATGTAGTTTCATCCACTTGAGTTTACTACACTACAAAATAATCGATTTGTTTTTATATCACATCCTACGGGAGGAAATTCAGCAGCTCTCACTACTGATTTTTAATCCTAATTTAATCATCATCTTCACCACGATCATTCATGTTTATGTTCGCCGAATTGACATGAAAGCACTGACAAATATGAATATACTGTAGTCAACTTCATTAAAACATTATTAACGTGCCTAAACTCAGTAATTCACCATTTCTACGCATAACAACACACAACGCACAGTGAAGCGTTCCCGCATTGACGTCACTTCCGGCTTCCCCCAAAACCCCAATGAGTCGAAGGAATTTCCCCGGGAAATTATTGATATTTATCGGAACGGTATCGCAACTTCTTTTTTAAACTGACGGTTCGAGATGACTAGTAGCCGAATATTTCATTGCACAACAGTTGTTGGGATGCTGTCACAGGCTCTTTAAGTACGATTTGAACCCCAGAGAAACATTATGCATTTGTTCTTTTTAAAATGGTAAATCCTTCACATGTTGCACTTTTCTTCTCCACACTACCTCTTTTAAATCAGCACATCCGTCCACGTTAGATACAGTATATAGTATTTGTCTATATGTAAATATTGTTAATTTGTTATAATAGTCTTAAAATAGCTGTCATAAAATTCCTATTTTAATTTAATTTAGTTTTGCTATGTATTCTTCTTTCTGTGTCTTTGTACGCACCGCATATACCAAAGCAAATTCCTCGTATGTGTAAACCTACTTGTTCTAAACCGATTCTGATTCAGAATAGAAGGCTATTACTTGTAACATTGTTTTTTTATTAAAAGTAGACTAAATACATATTAATAGCCTTCATCCACACTTTTTTTTTACAACTGCCTACATCTGTATCCCTTAGTTCTTAAAAATACCCCAAAAAGAACAAGACTACAGAAGGATACATGCTTCCCATCAAGGCCAGCCCTGATCAATTTGGTTGATAAGCCCTTAGCATTAACCTATACTGCCTATGCCGAGGGCCGGCCCTGCTTCCCATAAAACAAAGAGATAATTGCTAGAATACTGTAAACACTCTCTGAAGAAGTAGGAGGCCAGGTCGTTTCCTCCAAGTGTCCTTCGAAGTTCCCTACGTTTTCCCATAAACCTCCTAATGGCATTCGAGTGCAAACAAGAACTCAGTGCGCAGCTGCCCACCCAACATGGTTTGATGCTTGGATAGTGGATTCATCAGCATCCGGCAAAAACTAAAGTAGAGGACCGGGAATACTTTTCCTATCGCCTACTAGAGTCTGGCGTGTTTTGCTTTCTTTGCCGGTGTGTGTCCATGTGAGTATGCAGCTACTTAAGAAGGGAACATCAGAGTACCGCTGTTGTTTAGCCAGCTGTTTTGGTCAGCGAGGGTTAGCAGCCAGTGGTTAGCCAGCGTCAGTCAGCTAACATGAACTTAAGCTAGCTAGCCTGGCGAATCAGCGTTGTAATGTGTTGGTGATAAAATGAAGCAAGTAGACAGAGTTGTAAGCACTACGTGAGGCTGAGACAGTGTGTCTGAATGTTTCGGCTTGCATAGTGAACCCTTGGTATTAACGGTTCACGCTAGGTTTGCTGATAGGGTTTCCTGTGATTTGACATTAAGGCCGAAGCTATAACGATAACGTCATTTTAATTGACACAGGTTAGCCTAAAACGTCACAAACTCTTACGGACACTTTGAATAAAGCACGAATCACAGCGTGTGGTAACTGTTGATACGATAACTACAGTGAATACAACGTGTAACATTGTATTTGTTTTAATCCACACATTAAGTTTGCAAAAACATTAAACCTTCGTTTTATGGAAATTATATCAATGTTTTCTGCTTTCCAGTCGCAAATGTGTCGAAACTACAGTTGTGCAAAACATTCCTGTGCTGTGCCCTCCCGCTGTGTCTGGTGGTTGTATTGTTGCAAAACATGTGAGCTGACTGAAAGTAGAGATGTTTCTGAATAGGGGTTGCTCAACTCATTATTTGAACACCTGCTTGAATTCACAGGGAAGTGAGGTGCAGTTTAAGTCTCTATCACCTCTATGTAAATTCAATTATCTGTCTACCTCAGATAATCTAATACCTTACCTTCTGAGTCTTCAATAATACCGGACTGTTTTTAATTAATTGATCTTAATATCCCTCAGAAAAAAGCTTCCTTGGCTTTTTGTTCTCCTCTTTTGTCTATTACATTACATCTACAGTAGGCTTCATAAATCCGTTTCTTTCACTAGTTTACCTTACATTTGGTTGTCTTTGTTGTCTTAGTCACATGCACACATCTTTAAATGAATGGTTCTTGATCCCAGAGTTCTGTAGACTGTATATATTTTTCCATTTCCAAAAACTTCGAGAGATGCAAACTTTGAAGTCATTATGTGTGGTCTAATCAACGAACACTTGACCTATATCCAGTAAAAATAATCCCTTTAAACAGACAGGTTCGTTCAGATAGGAGGAGGCAGGGGCGGACTGGCCATTGGGAATACCGGGAAACCGGTGGGGCCGGTTTTCCCCGCTGACAATTGACTAGCGGTACCGAGTTGGGCCGGTCGAGTTTCCCGGGCTGATTTTTTTGTCCCAGTCCGCCCTTGGGAGGAGGTATGACAGAAAAAGTCAAAAGAGGTTTGATACATTGTGCATATGGACTGGCTACTAAGCTCTGCATCATTGGTTTGTTGTGAGTGTTTCTCTCAGGGAAAATATGTGAACAAAAGTCTGGGTGAAGAAAGTTTCGAACGGAGGGTTCTGCACTAGCATTTATCCCGTTCCCTGCATGTAACATCAAATAACATAGCACTACATTGAAGCACTTGCACGAAGAGTGCTTTTCTACCCAATTGTATTGTATAAACACTGGGGTCATAATAGTAAGAGACGTATAGCATAACAAAAGGGTTAAATGAGTTGATCATTGCTGGTAAATTATTAAATAAAGACCCACGATGTATTTCTCAGTTGATTTAGTATCACAAAACATCATATTTCAATACAATTCTGTATCAATATTTTCTTCCCCTACCTATTGAGATGCAGGTTTAATGCCATTGGGTTTAAAAATAGTTTGCCTTGTTGTAAGAGAAATACAGATGTCAAATAATAGTATAAAACTGAAATATTCAACATTATAAATATCAGAACTGTTTACAAGAAAGATGAATATGCAATAGGGAATGTAATAATAACAAGACAATCACTATCTTCTCGGATTTATTTGGTTTTGCTTTAAATATAATTTCACATTTAATCTTTTACCCCTATATTATGTTATAACTGTTTTTATACAAGAATATAAATACAAGCCCTGTTAAAAACACCTGTGATGAATATCACTTCTGTTGTTCTGCAGTTTTGTGGGAGAGTTATGGCAGCTGCTGTGGAACGTGCTCAATGTCTCTCACTGATCTGTTTGTACCTTTCTCTATCAGAGTTCCCCGGAGGCTGCCAGGTGAGGTAAGCGCGTTGCTGTCGGACCAAAGGAAAACACAAACACAGAAATATCTGAAGAGTTTACAGTAAGTTTCTGGAACATCTTTCAAAACCCACATCCCTATCTGATGCAGCACACTCACAATTACACATCTGTGATGCTGTATTCAATTTGACCCCAACATGAGAGAACAGTTGAACAGCTTGAATTAGCTAAATATCTATGCATTTGTCAGTCTAAGTTCAAGCAGATTAAAGCATGTACTTAACAATACCCTAAGAACACTGATCATTTTCAGTGTCAAAGAATCATTTGTCATTGCATGCTTTGCCCTGCAGCTACGCTTTCCTCTTTTTGTGATTCTCTTTAAGTTGCATCACTCGAAAAGGCCACAAGGTGGCAGCCTTAGGTTTGCTTTCCCCCAACATCTGCCCAGTAGTGTATGCTGAACAGGAGCTTCCTGCAGGGACGTCCTGTGGTGATGTTATGTCTGATGTATAGTAAGGGTGTTGACTTATATTGGCTTTATTAAGTAACCCCAATCTTCAAATGTAAATGAAAATCTGCATTTGACAGCATTTTCATGTAACTCATCTGATTTTTGTAATGATATGATATTAAATGATACCCATATAAGCTTTCTAGATGACATAATGCAGGCATTAATGTTACATTTAAAATGTAACACTTTTAGTAAGAGTCCTTTTCACACTTTATCTACAATAAAGAAAGACAGCTAGGATGAGGAGGCTCCTATGTACCATAAGCAACTGTCATTATTAAAATGGTAATATTGGCTGTTAGGAGAACTCTGAAAAAGCACAAAAGTTTTTCTAAATGCTGTGCTACCAGATGAGATTAGTGGTTCAAATATCACATTGAAAGAACTTGATTGGTCTTTCACCATTGTGGAAGAGTTCAAACATATCTGTATATATATCAGTGGCTTATTTAACATACTACTTCTATACCTTAGACAGGCCTACGGTAACACTTTGTGGTCAACTATCTTTTGTAGGACACCTCGACGTGTTGACTGCATTTGAATGGGGATAAAAACCGCTGACCTCTAATAATTGGTAGACGCCCCCTTTACCTTCTGAGCCACAGCTGCTTTGTTTCAGTGTAATATTGATCCCCATGCTGTTCCAGGAAAATGCTTCCATTATCTCTTCATTATGGATCTTTTACTGTGATCTAATGAACTTGAGCTGTTTCTCAGATGTATTTAAAAGGAAAGTGCAATGTAGAACAGAGCCAAGGTTAACCTACTGATACATCTGTTCCACTTCTAAATCTGCCATAGTGAACAAAATCATTTAGTTTGAACTCTTTTTTTTCACCTTCTTCCTCCCTCCCTGCCAACCCCCCATCACTGTCTCTGCCTGCTTGTTATAATCTTTTACTCAAACCCCCCCACGCCTTTCCGAAATGTCTCTGAATCCCTTCGCCCGGCCTCCCGGCCCTTAAGAACAACTGGCCGGGCAGCTGGCTTTAACAGCTGCTTGCCATCTCATTTTTTGGCCTATCTCCATCTGGGCAGTTTTTTTTCATATCGCTTTCTTTTGTATTCTAGCCTTACTATTTCTAAATCAGTCTTTGCACTATCATTATGCCATTCCTTTCAAAATAATGCTGAGAACAATTCAAATAAGTCCCAAACGTTGGTGTGTACAATGTTCGTGTTTTTCTCTCTCTTTTATTATGTACCTTTGTTACAAATAATACATTTCTTTATGTACTTCAGGTTTCCTGGTTCAGAACACATTATTTAAAATCGTCATATACTATGTTTTGTTTTATCTCGGATATAAAAATACAATTACATCAATCACTTATACAATCAATTTGCACATGAATTCTAAAACAGCAGCTTTATTTACCATTACTTCATTTATGTTGAACATTTCGATTATGACCAACTTACACAACTAACTAAATAAAGTGGCGTTTTTGTTTTGCAGACCAACCGTTGGCAACTCAAGGGGTCCCGCGTCAAAAAGCAATGGGATTTCTTGCCATTGACTTCTTGAATATTGCAGGAAAATAAGATCTGTGGCAAACACACGTTTATGATACTTACACATTATCTTCAACAGGATATTCCTCACATTTTAACACCATTTGTAAGATTTTCGAAACGTAAATGCAATAGCCAGAAGTATATAGCTAACGTTAGGCGATAAACGAACGACAACGCGGTCACATTGGCTTTGCATCGCCACCGCTAAGCTAAAGACAGCTAGAGTTCGTGTGATGATATTTAGTAGTCTTATTTGGTCACTTGTCAATATCCGTTGATGACACAGAGCTTTGGACATTCACCAGAGGGGTATTTACTCATATATTTTATATAGTCAAACAAAATGTTATGCTAGCCAAAAACACGTTAAAAAACCTATGAGACGAGGGAACCGGAAGTGATGAAATGCTGACTCATTTTCTTGTTTTAGGACTCATTCCTGCACTGCTCTTTACTTAAAGTGCAATAAAAGTCCCTATCAATTATACAAGCTTTACAATAAAACCCTTTTTCTATGCCATTGATGTTGGAAGCATTGATGATGACTCCACTTGCTTTTGAAGCTTTTAGCTCTTGAAAAAAGTCAAAGCCAGTAATTATTAACAAAATAGTTATTTTACAAATCAGCATCTGTTATCAGTGTTTTCTTTGTTTCCTTTGCTCTATTTACCGTTGTTGCCTTCTGCTGACGACACCAGTTCATCCTCAGAATGAATCCCATGTGTCATCTGCGCTCTAATGGCCTTGTCCAAATCCTCTTTGGTCCATCTGCCGATAATATGCTGCAATCTTTCCCCATTGTAACCGCTGGCATTCAGTTAAGGGGAATATTCCGTGAGCAATGGCAGTAAAAGAAAGTGAGGTAATGCCCGGACCGTCTGAGAAGTCGTTGGAGTTGGAAAAGAGTTAATAATTGGTGGACCTGTCTGAAAAGCTTAACCTGCTTGCACCTGCATTTGTATTCAATGCATCAGAGCCTCATAGATGTACAAATGGAACTCTATGACATAAAGACAGAGAGAGATACCGTTCAACACATTATGCACAATCTGATTGTCAGAGGTTAGCCCTGCTGTAACTTTAAATTGCCTCAAACTGAAAAACCTTCTAACCTGAGTGACCCACTGTCCCCTGCTCATGTGCAGTTGTTGGTCTTGTAATTGATCCAGGCTTGCTTTCTCTCCTCGGGGAGGCAAAGGGGTTAATCGGGCCGGGAGTTGGTAGCCACCGGAGGCATGACTGCACACTTGCTGTCTATAATTCAAACTTGTTCTTTGATGTCGAGCTGCAGGATGGAGACCACTGGTGGATCTTGTGCACCCCGTGGCACCAGCATGCGTAATCTCTGTCTGTCTTGTAGAGACATCAAACTGCTACACACTATGGATTTGTGACTTTCGGTGCTGACAGGCCCGGCTGGCCCCATCCGATACTGGAGATTTCTGAGAGATAGAGATGTTCCCCCAGCTCTGAGGGGACAAAGACTTTCACTATCTGGCCTGGCCTGTCGGGGACATGGATTTAGATCAGACTGAGATAAATATTTAGCTTTCAGTGGGGATGAAATCCGACCTGGGAATCGAATTTCAAAGTTTTTGTCTTTTCATGGGAGAAAAGTCTGGGAAGTTTTTCAGAATATCTTTTGAAGTATGTTATCAACCCCTTTGGTGTCGAAGTCCATATTTAAACCTGCAAAAACCATCATTTAAAAAATGTTTCATTCAATATAGAAAACTACTGCGCAAACAGTTGTTTATTTAAATATCTGATTCTTTCTAGGTTGGGATTTGAAGTAAAATATCCTGTTTCTTTTAGCTCTGTTTTTGGTCTCTACCATCGCCTAAGGCTATACAGTAAGTGACTCTTTAGATGCTAAATGCTACACTCTGTTTTCCAGCTAGTCTCTCTGACTGTCGGTGGTCTGGTGTTTTATTTAGCTGCTGTTCATTTTCTCTACAAACTGCTGCCTGTGCGGTTTACAAAACAATCTCACCATAATGTCTGTTTAGTAGTTGTTCTGGAGGTTTGGATTGGATCTGGAATCCTTTTAGTCTCAACCTCATGAACGATTCAATTAAAGAATGACTTTGTACCAAGAATCTTTATTTATTTCTCTTTATAATGCCAAATAAACTCAACTTATTTTGTCCATCTTTTATTAATGCAGAACTCAGATTTAAGTCGCTGACTTTGGACTGCATTCAAATAAAGTCTTGGATGCCAAATTAACATAAAAATCCATCCTGTAAAAGAACAATAAACTGGAATTTAATTTCATATATAAATAACAATAAGATGTCAATACTCCAAATGTTATGGTTTTGCAATTTAAATCCAGGACAGCTGTGTTGAAATGAAATCTTCACTTCTTAAATGAAGGATAAACAAGCTGATGGAGAGGCCAGAAACCAAGTAGTGCTGCATCTCATCTTATAAATAGCTTTACCTTGTGTGCCCTTTCATGTTATTGCTCTGCACACTCATAAAATAGATACAAAATATAGCGTGTAAGTTTAGATAGATTTGGAAGAATTGGGGTCCAAATTCTCATGTCCCCAACCTTCACTCTCGTAAACAATTTAGTCAACAAACATTTGACTAAATAGAAAAACTAATCACATTGCCATCAGCCTCATCTGTACTTTGTGTTTAGTGCTAATTTGCTAACGTTAGCAAGTGAACGGCAAACATGGTAAACGTGATATGCTTTGTTCCAAATCACATACTGCAGATGTCCAAAAAAGTATTTGCCTACTTATACTGAGTATACAAGCATAGTAGTAACAAAGTAACTGCGACAGGAAGAAGGCAAACAATTAAAACATACTTTTGCCAACATGAGCATGAGCTCAAGCTCAATGCAAAATGCCTAACCCTAACCCTACATGGATGCAGTAGGACATCCTGTTGTTTTGGCATACTGCATTTGACATACTATATATTGGAGAAAAACATTCTGGTACACTAAATACTGTGCAAGGTATCGGGACCCACCCCCTATCTCAGACAATGCAATGGGTATGCTTCTGCCGATCCTTTCAGATATTTTTTGTAAATCAGTAATGATGCCACCCAGGTATGAATAGGTATACAATCAAATACTTAATCCTCAAGCCAGATCCTTAGTCACTCCATGATTACACCCCTTTCTTTGATTGTAGACTTAAGTCTGGGGTGTGTCTCTGGCATGTGTATGATCCCAGCAGCCAAACTCCAGCCTCAGCAGACAGAGGCATGAACCCTATCAAGGCATGCCATCCATCACATCAACTCCTATCTCGGCGTCTTTACGGACCTCGTAATTGAAAGCAGGCAGCATGATGGACCCTTTTTCTTTTGCTTCCCGGGCTTAAGATTAAAGTCATTGATAGCGCCTGGTGCTCCTCAAAAAAAGCACATGTGAAATATTACAGGCTCTGTCCAATACACTCTATGCTTTCAGCTATTTGACCTGGAGAGGGCCCTGTGTGGGAAGAAGGGCTCCGAGAAACAACCCCTGTCTGTGTTTGCATCACGCTGGCCTTACCATATCACCCGCCTGCACCACAGCTGTCACTGTTTGTATATTTGATATACTGACTGATGCCGCAAAGGAACAGGTGTTGCATATTAGTGCCACTATTCTAACCCCCCTCTGAACAAAAGTGGACGGTGGTCAATAGAGTTGTCAGAGTGTATCATGGTAATATACGGCGATCTGACTTTTAAACTAAGCTTTGCTACAAAGCATTACCTTCACAGTTGTCCTGAGGAAAAGGAAGAGGCACAGAAAGGGAACATGAATTAATGTGGTTCAGGTGGACTGACCCCAAAGACAGATCAGGATCATGGGAATGTCTTTGAACATCGACCCCTTTCCGTCCTGCCGTCTCTCCTCTGTAACCTCTATTGGTCTGTATTGAGTTTGTAGGAATATCAACCACAGATGGAAACGTCTATATTTGGTTTTGACATTTATGTCAATTTCTTTGTCAGAAATGATTTTATTCCACAACTTTCTGATCCCTGCAATCAGACGGATTGTCTTTCTTCTTTATTGAAGTACCAACAGTCAATTCAAGTTTTTTTTTTAACTGCACATAAATCATACGAACTATCTGACTTTTTGAGTCGCTCGTGCTTTCCTACCCGACTGCCAGTAGCTTAACCAAACATATATTTGTCATGAGCTATCAATCACATATCAGCCTGTGTTCTCTAGTTAATATCTTATGCCTTGAATCTGGGTGGACACATTTTAAATCCTTTGCAAGGCCTCGTCCTGCAGAGCAGCGCTTGGCTTCCCTCACCTCATCAGTCTTGGTTTTGTGTGTGTAAGACAGAGAGCCAGGGTGTAAGCGAGCGAGTTGCTTCACTGAATCTTTCCTCGGTTGTTTAGCTCTTCAGACAAATCCTCGCGGACAGGGCCCTGGTTTCCCCACTGAGAACAGCCTCATTAGGATTTGTTGCACAAACTGGAGAATTTTCACTGGCTTAGGGAGCAACAAGGCCTTCCCTCCTAGGGACACATGTTCCTCGCTGCGGTCTGACCCTGGAGCTGTGGGCCATGTCGAATCATATTTGGCTCATATGGCTCCCGGTCAGGGGCTCAGTTACCCCTGGATCAACCTCACTGAGGCTTGTATGCAAAACCTTAAGGTTTTAATAAATGGACAGCTTGTTGAGGCAACATAGAGGGCTGATGTTGCCATCACGAGGTATGGTGCTTAGTGAATATCACAGCGTGTACAGTTACTCTGAGGGTGATCATTTAGTAACCAAGACTCAGAGAGCAAACTGCACAATGCACAGTTTGTAAAGAGTGAAGTAGAACCCTTAGTAGTGGTCACACTGTGCACCTGGGATCCACATGAATACAGGGAGGAATTAGGAATAACCTTTTATCATAGATCATTATTAGGAACTTCTAGGACTATGACATGTTTTCTTATGTCCTGATTAAAAGGCGGTTTGCATTATATATCTTTTGGACATTTGGACTACTCCAGGTTTGATGACCACTTTTTCTGTTCGGAATGACGCATTATTCATTTTAGTACATCAAATGCAATCAAACTGAATAATAGTTTATAGTTTTGCTCTTGGGGAGATAGTGATGTCTTTTATCCAGCATGAAATACATGTTTGTCATGAGGAAGGTTTTGATATATCCTGTGAAATATCCCTACATCTGCAAGATGGATACTCCCAAAACGTTGCCAGCCTTAGTGGCTCACAGACCACAAAGCCTACGTGATTGCCTGACTTCTCCTCTAGTGCCACCATGAGTTTTGACACCCGTCAGGATGCATTTTTAATGAGTTTGGTGATTCTTTGATTGAATCAGTCTTAATTTAAATGTTTATAATAATAATAATAATTGAGTACAGGCTAACAAAATGCTATCATAACTAAAGACTTTACAAATGTTCTTGACTGTAAATGTTGAGATTGCATCCAGTTCTACTTGACTCAATAAATATGCAACAATAACTGTATATTAAGCTGCAAATATTGGTGCATAAGAGCTTTTTTGGCTATTTCATAATAAAAGATAAGGTAATACAGTTCAAGCTACATTTTGCATTGCACCTTGTTAAGGGTAGTTTGCAAAGTCACATCCTGATGTCCCATTGTAGACAAAGGGAACCTCAATTACTCAGAGCAGCCCCCCAATCTACTGTAATGCCCTTGTCATTCATGTTTGGCATTGGCGGTCTTGGATCTGATTAAAAGGGGCAGATCGTTAATGGATTGGCTAGTTTTCTGGGACAGTGTCACCTCCACCTTGGAATACCAAATTGTCTGAAACAAAAGCTTGACAAAGAGGGTTACCAAGGGGAGCACAATCATGGGAAGAACATCTGTTTTTGTGCATTAGATAAGTGTGATGTGCATAATGAGTACTGAGAAATGCTGAGAGGAAATAGTAGAGGTGCTCTGAAGTCTTTCTTTCAGCCCATTAGTGTTGAATGGTTGCAGGGCTCGCCCCCAGAGGAACCGGAGTGAGCCAATGTTGAGTAATTCGGGACATGTGGAATATGTAACTCGCCATGGTGTGTCACGGGCTCTCAACACCTACCCTCTGATTTCCAGCGGACTGATGCTTCAGTCATTTGGTTGAACCTTTTTCATCTAAAAACTCAAATAATTTTTTTACAGATGATCCCATTGCTTTATGGTAACAGACCTTTTGGTGTTATTGATGAAGGAACTCATTTCCTGATGCATTTTATACAGTATTACATCACATAAAAAACAATCGAGAAAGTAGACAAAAGATGCAAATCAATTAAGAAATATCAATTGACTTTGAGAGTTGTGTTCTGGTCCAGTTGGCTTAAGAAGATGTCAAGGGAAAGGAGAAAGGGAAAACACAGAAGAAAATGAAACAGAATTGACTCCTTCCTCTCTGAAATCTGAAACAAATTAAGCAAAGACATGCTTTACTTTTCATTAAAAACTGAGTGGACTGAGGCATATCAAATTGCATTCATGTTTTTTTTTTCAGAATACAATTCTGTCGATGGACAAATATGGGTTAAAATGTGGACAACTTGCATTAGGACTGTATTGAAAACCAACCAGCTAATAACTGAATGCCAATCATTGGAAACTCTTGGAATTACTTTTGAAAACACTCTTAAAGAGATCCTGTTGTTCACTCAACTCCTGGTGGTCGGAACTGGATTTTTTAAGGCTCTATAGGTGCATCTCACCTCGGTTAAATGGATTCCTTGCGTCCCTCACTTGCGTAGTTTCCCTGCGACTAGTCCCTCCCACCAGGGAAGCATGGAGAGACGCAAGGAAACCACGAGAAGCAGGGAAATGAGTTTTAAGAGCAATGGGACGTCCTTTCCTCCGGAGCGTCACGTGAAGTCCGTTTGTGATGACGCCGCACAGCTGATCGTCTGACAGCAGCCAGATCAGTGCATGCGCTGCATCGTCCAATCGGTGAGCGATACAGAGTAAGGGGGTGGGGCGAGTGTCTAAGGATTTCACCGGAGGATGGTCTGGTAGTTCCTCGATTATCGCTCGTCCGTTATCGCTCCTCGGTCCTCCGGCAAAAATAAGGCCACTGGGACGCTACTCAAGATGGAGCAGACAAATCAACTTCTGGTGATACCGAGACCGAGGAGCGAGGAAATGAAAAATAACCGAAGTGAGACGCACCCCATAACTTGTGGACAGAAATGATCTTGGAATAAAACGTCTCTTATACAAGTGAGAGTGGTTTCCTAAGATCCAAATATTATTTAAATGAATCTTGTATTTCTGCAAAATCAGGTGCGTACTAATATTTCGCCAGTAAAAATAAATAGTTGCAACTAGATATTTAGTATATCAGTATTTGTGATCATATTATATAGCTGTTCACTACTGGGAACACTACATAAAATGCAGATGAACATTTCATATTCAAGGATTTAATTTATATTACAAGAAAATAAATACCACTAACTATCCATGTATCAACTAACATTTTGTTTATTCATATTATTATTAAAACTCATACAATACATTCAGTGCATAAAGTGTTTTCAAGGAATAAAAACCCTGGTCACCACTTAAACTATTTCGGTTATGTGTCTTCTGAGTAAATCGCCAGAACGCCGACACCTCCTCATCACTCCACCGCTCCCATGTTTTTTTTTGTGTTGCCATCAAGTTATTCTCTCTCCGTTGGTGTGCGGGGCTAATGCTAATAATGCTAATGCCAGCAAATACAATGGCGGCTTCACAAAACTTTTCAGAGTTTTACGGGGCGTGGTTTGCAATTCGCCCAGCCAATCGAAATTGGTACTTTTTTATATAGCTAATTTCCATCTGCAGTCTTTAGGCAGGTAAATAACAATCAACAAACACTAAAAACCTTGCATAATCTCTATCGCACAAACAATTATAAAACATGATTTAAATACTGGTCAATAAAATAATACATAGTACAGTTAAGATATAATATTACAATACAGTTAGCATTTGAAAACTATTTTTACAGTGCAATTAATGTTGGCATGACTGGTTGCTTAATATCAATTTGTTTGCACCATAAGAGAATGCTTACCAAGCCAGTCTCTGACAGTGTCCAGCTCCACAATCCTGAATATTTTAAGATCATTGCCCATACTACACTTGTATTTGATTAAAAAGAAAAGTGAAATCATACTATTTATACAAAAAAAAGTCAACATATCGGCTTGTAAAGAAGGCTTGGCAAAGTCACAAAATGTCTCCGAACACAGCTGCGACTCACACCGTGCACCATTAACCTTCCCTAAACTGACGGAGAGGACAAGTCCAATACTACTTTTCAACAAATCGCCCCATGCCGCTTAATCGTTACTGACAAACCCCTAACTGTGCCAGTCTGCAAGCTTAATATACACTTTAACTCATGGCAGGTCACAGACATTACATCTCTGCAGGTGAAGAAAAAAAAATAATGTGTGAAAATCTTTTTATTATCCTATGTTACCACCCATATTGGCAAATGCTGAAGGAAAGAAATGAAAATGTAAAATATCAGACAATCCCCTGCGCCTTTTTAATTTGCTGGGCCTAGAAGCAGTATGACATAGTTGTTTGGAAGACTGCAAAACTGATATTTTGACATTTTCTTCAAGTGTAAGTCTGAAAAAGTCACATCCTGTCTAACCTTCTCTATGAAACTTTCGTTATTGCACAATCTACTCAAACAATGTGTGCATTATTTGACCGATTATGGAGTCTTTTAGTTCAGTTTTCATACACTGCAGAGACCCATAATACCTGAGAATGTGCCCTGCGACAGAGCTGAGAGGCAGCGCGGATGGAAAACTGGACCTTAATGATCACAGATGGAGAACTGGCTTATCCAAACCCCTACAGAGCCTCTGGGTTCCTTCACCGTTGCCAGATCATTGGTATATTCGAACAAACGGTTTGCCATAAAACTCTGCTTCACCTCATGCTACCTACTGTATGCTACTTTTCCAGAAACAATGATTTGACTTTACCCTCAGGCTAAACTAAAACTAGGCCCTTAGCAGCTATAGCTCTTTTATTATGTTTGAATGTCTAACACATATACTCATGTTGTTATTCTTCATGACTCCATTGCTCTGAACTTATTCAGATTAGTACACTGCCATGTTGTGAACTGTGAAAACTTTTGGAGTGTGTGAATTTCCTATTTCTCCAACCCACACAGCCGATGTACTAGGGCTGCTCGATTATGGCAAAAATCATAATCTCGATTATTTGGGTCAACAATTTTAATAATCACGATTATTAAAAACGATTATCCATTTACTTTGAAAACATAAATGTATTGGAGAAAAGAAATTTGAACAGTATGTTTTTAACAGTTGATTACCCTGAACTGCAAGTATAATTCAACTTTTAATAAAA
Organism: Harpagifer antarcticus; assembly: GCA_902827135.1. NCBI lineage: Eukaryota > Metazoa > Chordata > Actinopteri > Perciformes > Harpagiferidae > Harpagifer > Harpagifer antarcticus. The sequence continues at coordinate 3,420,270 of CADEHL010001033.1, forward strand.
AAAAAAAAAATTATCGTTTTATTTCGATTACGTTGTTTTCGTAATCGTTGCAAGCCATAATCGTAATTGCGATTTAAAATACGATTTAATTGAGCAGCCCTACGATGTACCCTCACCAGAAGTCATGCTCACTGCTTGTTAACTAGCTGGGTACGACCGTTTCCAGCAACAAATAATGAACCTTATAAATGTAACGGATGTATAGTGGTACGTTACTTAAATATGAAAAAAACAACAACATGTATATCTTTTATTTGTACTCATTTTGCTCTGCATTTTCCCATACTTGCATTGGGACTTACTTATTTCCTGTAAGTACAGAAGTATGCAAATTGAGACCCAGCTAATATGTTAACCTTAAGGTAACACAATAAAAAGTGCTTGCTGGGTTCTTTAACATATTCAATTCAAAAGAAGGTAAACAGACAGGAAACCGTAGATGGACTTTATATATTTTATTCAACCAGCCTTTTGATAAAAACATTATATCCCCATATTCGAGTCTATCGATGTTTTCCCGTTTGTTTGTTTGTTTGTTTGTTTGTTCACCATGTAAGCGGCCTTGGATCCCTTGAAAGACGCTATACAAATGTAATTTATTATTATTATTATTCCCTTACCCCTATAATTATACTTTTGTGTGATGTATGGAAGTAGGGCTGCAACAAACGACTAATTTGATAATCGATTAATCTATCGATTAATGAAACGATTAATCGACTATTCGGACTATTATGCCTTCAAACGCTCTTATTTAGCCATCAACTTTTAGATTTAGCTTGAGGTTGTTTTAGGCATGTGGAAACTAACAATGAAGACAATAAAGATGAATACTTGATTCAAAAATACATCTTTTATTAAATTAACTAAACACATTTTGAACAAAATTAACATTGCTTTTTATTTAAATTAAATAAATATTATTTCACATCAAAAGAAACAACAGTGTTTTAAAAATCGTAATAATAATGTGATGACAGAACTGTAAACAGAATAGCTGAAACTTTAACAAAATAAATAACTCAGTTACCTCTAATCATTAACCCATGTTTGTAAAATGTAGTTAACTCCATGTGTTGCTGCTAGCATACAGAACACCTGACGTGGAAACGTTACTCGTGGATGGGGCTACAGAGCTGCTAGAAAGACAGTGGAACCCGGTGCATTCCTCCGTCTGGATGTGGAGCACTTTTGATAAATGTTTAGACACATTGCTCGTGTTATCGCCCTTACATGCTAAACTCTTATTGCACTTTTGGCAACGAGCATTGTCGATATCGAGACGGGTAAAGTTTAACCACACCTCGGAGCGCGTTCTCTCCGCCATCTCCGCAGTGTGTTGCTGCATGTAGCAGCTGAGTGTGTGTAAACTGCCCCGCCCCCTCGCACACAGACGGAGGAGAGAGATCTCGTCTGATCGAAAATATATCATAGACGCATTTGTTTGTCTTTTTGCATATTATAAACGAGTTGGCGACACTAAGACTGCGATATAATGTTTATGTAGCAATAATACATGACATATATTTTTTAAATGTCTCCGGTACCGATAAAAATACCGATAACGTTGGAGCTTAACGGCGCGTAAAACACACGTGATGACGTCACCAATGAATCGACGACTGAATTAGTTAGCAACTAATTTGGTCATCGATTTTAATCGATTAAGTCGATTAGTTGTTGCACCCCTATGTGGAAGATTTCAATTTTGAAGTGACGGAAATGTTTTATCTTATGTATTGCAGTAGTTTTATATTGCTATCAGTTGATATACCCTAAAACATTCATCTGCCAATGTAGTGATGTAGGAATACTCAAAGAAACAGTAAAACAGTTGTACCTGAAGTAGTAAATGAAGTACTTGTATTTGACTTTAACATGATAAAACAACATCATATTGGCTGGAGTTCAGCTCTGTTAGGTGTTCATTGTATTATAAATCGGGGAGATTCAATGCATTTTGGGAGGAGGCTCCGCTCCCTACGCCAATATCATCATCATTATCATTATATATTTGACCTATCAAATCAAAACAAAGCCACCTCAAGAGAAATCCCACAGATTGGGTCCTTTCTATGACGCGTTTATCCCTGTCTCACTTTCTTTCTCGTCCTCCTCTGCTATGTTCTCCTTAAGGCGTCCAGGAGTCTGAAACCTTAATTCAATAAGAGATAAATTGGAAAAATGTGCAAATGTAAGGCATATTTTAGGCTCGTTGGCCAGAGGAACATTTTGAGAGTGCATTTGGTACTCCCCTTTTCAACTTAACTGCTCTCTTTCATTTTCTCTGTGTGCTACAAATCGTCGTTCCATCTGCTTTCTTACCGTAGAAGAGTTTAGAGACTGTTCATCAGACTGACACAGACCAGAGAGGGTTTGTAATGGAGGGGCGAGGGGGGCAGACTGTCTTGGCCTCGGTCCAAGCCACTGACCCCTGAGGGCCTGTTGTTGTTTGGCTCACAATAGAGTGTTGCAGTGATGATGTATTTGTGTAGGCCAACCAAGAAGTTAGCATCGCAAGAGTTCGACAAAAACCAATGGGATATTTCCATTTCATTTAAGAAAATGAGATCTTTGGCAAACACAGTCAGCAGTACTGAAGTACTTAGTATTCTTAATGAATTAGCCCTTTGTTAGCAACTGCCATTATAATGACACATAAAACATTAGACATTAAACAGTGGGGTATTTACTCACGTATTTTATGTCGTAGAACAAAACTTAAAAGTAAGTTTGAATTAACCACAGACTTTATTTCTGGGCATCCAAAAGCTTACTTTTGAGAAGAGGGAGCCAAACATGAAACGCATTCTCGGGTTTCGGGACTCATTCCTGCACCACTCTTTACAGAGAGGTTTGGATAGGTACGGCTACGGATTGATGGAGAAGAGCTGTGTAAATCCATTTCTGTTTTTTTGTACCAGTTGATGAAGACCTTTATGTACCTTGAGAGCATCCTCCATACATTGTTTTAAAAGGCTAAAGAGCTGCTGCCTCCCTTCCTCTCTTTATTTTTTTCATTCCTCTGCCTCTTTCTTTCTTGTCCCCATTTTCCCTCCGTTTCCTCAATATCTCTCTGCCCTTCTGCATCCACATTCTTATCTTATTTCTATCTTTGCCCAGCGGTCCTTTTCTCAGGAAACTACAGCACCAGAGATCGTCAGCCGTTGTTTTTGCAGAATTTCAACGGTGGTTTAAGCGGTTTAGCTTTATTTAATTTTGTTAACATTAGGTTTCATGTCTGTTTTTCTTATATGCTTTTTTAAGCTTACTTAGTGAGAACCAGATATTTTTCTTCTCAGCCAGTGAGCTTCCCTTCCTCCATGTGGATTGACATTGACAAAAACCATGTTCCTTACACTGCATGCAAGTTTGATAAAGCTCTACGGACACACCTGCGTGCAAACAATCCCACATGGCACGCACAACCATGGATGTACACACACACACACACACACGCCCATCCATGTTACAACAACATTTGGCTTGCATTTCCTTGGCAGCGTCCTTTGGAGCGGGGGGAGGGAGCAGATTGAATAGGAGCAGGACTTCAAAGCTCTCTGTTTTTAGTACAGTGTTTCACTAATGCTCATTTTGTTTTGGATTGCTGGTGGACATGCTGCTCTATGAACAGTGACTGTGACCCTGGCCAGGTTCAGGCTCGGGGGGGCCGAGGGTTCTGGCAAAGGTGCCCGTCTGGCTTCTGTGTTCAGTTAAATTCACTAATGGCACTCGCTGGGTGTTGGCAACTCCTCAATGTGCACTACATGTTTTCTGTGGGCCGCACTACCTGATTGTGTTGCCTCTACCATAGGACTCAACTCAGCCACTTTTGTCAGAAAATCTATTGTTTTTTTCCACAGTTAATTTCTATTTTGTTGCAGTTTGCACTTCCCCATATTCTTTTCCTTCCATTCCTTTTTCTACTGATCTGTTAAATTGTTCTCCATCAATTCATTATCTTGTGTAGTTTGAGCAACAATCCACAATTACATTTTTTCTTATTTAATTATAGGGAAATAAATCACATCTTAAAAGACAGAACCAGTCAATATTTGTCTTTTTTCTTTAAAAAAGTAAAACCAATGATGAATAGACAAATGTAACATACCTACCACAGGCCCGTGAATGTTTGTTAATATTAGTGAAAACATCAATGCATCAAAAGCCTTTCAAATGGATAGATAGATATATACATTCAAGTTATTTAACTTAGTTCTTTAACTTGTAAAGTAGTCTTTGTCTTCCTTTATTGGTTGTTGACTTCTATAAAACTTGTTAGTTCTCTGCATTTATCTCAGTGTTGTAACCGTTATAAACCTCTTAGTTCAAAAATGTATAAGAAATGTTTCTAATGGCATTACAAAACAAGTTGTATTGTGCTCCAGTAGGTTCTCAAAGGACAAAAGAGGATGTACTTAGCCATCTCACTTTGCCAAAAATGAAAAAGTGTGTTCACATTTTTGTTAGAACTGATCTGACAAGAAGAGGGAAAGACGTTGCATTGTTTGGCCCTTTTATTTTGCACCTCATTTTCCAGATCACTTATTTCAAACAAACTACCTCAAACGTTTGCATCATCAAGCATCCACAAATCTGGTTGAATGGGTGTGGTGTGGATTTCAAATGATGTTGGATTTAGAGGTTAGCGAAACAGGTTTTTTAATCAAAACATCATCCAACCAATCCTGCTCTATATGAAAAGGCCTTGTGTCTTTTGTAACTTAAGACCAGTTAGTTTGTCTTAAGAGACAAAGACCCACATCCCCCTGAAAGCATGAGAGCCCATAGATGAATGCATGAAACTCCTGGCAAGTGGTACATCATCCTGAAGGACTCCTGATGGCCCCTTGCTGCCAGAGCAGACATGAGTCCTCCCACAGGACGTCTCCGGCTGTCAAGGCCAACAAAAGCCAACATTCAGTGTGAAAAGATACGCTATGTGTGTATGTGTTTGCGTGTGAATGAATTGTGCTGCGGTACATGTGTTTCTCTCCTTGCAGGTGAGGGTTAGGGTTAGGGTTAGGGTTAGGGTTGTATGCAGGTGTTGCATCTTTAAAGAATGGGTTGAGGTTTGATGATCAGACATGATAAACTGATTGTTATTCTTTCTGATGGCTCTACATCAAACCACGCTTCTACTTATACAATGAATACAAATGAATAATGTGCTGACAAAATGTTCACAAGTTCACAGTAATTGACAGCCAAACTTGAATTGATACTCAGAATTTTCTTATACCTCCATTGGTACATCTTTAATGGAAATTCATTTTTATTCATTCATATTTGCCAGCAAATGGCAATAAGTCTGCAAGAAGATAATATTGGCTGCTTGTGGTGCAGCGGTGAAAACTGTGGCGCGCTTACACTGTAGGTGCGCCGCATTTGAGCTTCAGATGAGGCTCCCTCCACAGAATGAAGCACCCTCCGCAGTCTGCGTGATCTGCCTGTAGGGAGGGGCGGCCCTGCGAGTAAAGTAACGTTATGTAGAGAGTAACGACGTAAAGTAATATATTACTTTTAAGTAATATATTACAAACTTTTTTTTTTTTAAAGTAATATGTAATATATAACTTTTTGAGTAACGACCCCATCTCTGATTATATACTACTGTAGTAATGTGTGTTCAAGCTAAAACGTACAATATTTTCATTATCAAAGAATGAATGAATTGTTTTTCACAAAAAAGTCAGGAATAAGCTTAATAAAGTTGTACCAGTTATTTTAAAAATATCAAGTTTTAAATTGAATCTAAAAACGATTGCATTTATCTACTTTTTGGTGTTCTTATTTCCATTGTGCAATGTCTTTCGCGCAGATCTCCATTAACTCCACAGTCAACTCTCATAAATAAATACTTTATAAATAAACATGGATTATACCAACCATTCAAAACGTTGACACACAGTGTAACAATTCGAAGACCCTGCAGTTGAAGCTCTTATTGGTCTGATCTATAAATGTGTCCCATTTAGGTGCAGATTTTCGTTCTCATTTAAATGCCATCATTGTTTGTGGCTTAAGGTAGAAATATCCAGAGAAATCTGCTTCATAACCATCTCCGAGTCTGTATGTAATCAGAGGGGAAAGGATATGAATTCAAATGATTGTAGATGATTCTCTACAAGAGCCTAGAAGTCATAGTATTATGTTGCTGGTGTTGGAGAGTAAGCTCCCTGACAGATTGTATGTAGAAATACTGTTTGCACTCTTACGAGTCAAAGAGTGCAGTTGGGTCTGGTCAACGTCAACTGTCAACAATACTCCGGACCAGAGCTGTGCCATCCCTTCTGTGAGCCCCGCGGCTTTATAGACCTCTGGAGACTTTGCAATAATCAGGCCTGCTGCTTTATTTCGTGGACGTGATTTGTGGAGTTTTTTGTCTGCGGTCAGTCACCTTCTCATTTATTGACTAGCTCAGGTTGAAGTTGTGATTACCTCTGCATGTTGTGGATGTTTCAGTGACACTGAATTGAGTCTGATTTATAGCCTACACCTCCTCTATTTATGTCCATTTTTTGTGTGGAGATTCTGACCTTGGGAAGAAGCTTTGAAAACATATTAAATGGATCTGTGCGTTTTTGAATTTTGGAGGAAAAGCAGACTCGGCAAACTTTACAATTTTCACGTACACTGTATGGAAACATTGGCTTAGACTCTATATGCACATCTGTGTCTTGTTTTGGTGTGAACTTTTCCCAGAATACAAAAAGGATAATAGACTAGTTAAAGTTAACATAAGAGTTTAATAACAGGGACTTATTTTCTTATTTTACGACTTATTGTTGGAAACCTTCTTCTCATACATTTCCCTCACACCCTTCCTCCTTCCAAAGTGCAACAGAACTAGCTTTGTTTTTGCAATAATCACTTGGGCCCAAATCACATTTCCAAAACTTGGAGGTCACAACAACTTCCCCTTTGGGTTTAATTTAAGTGGCACTTAGGTCCGCTACTGTAGCTAATCACAAGGATTTATAGAGTGCATCACCGAGGGGCCGGAGGACCAAGGAATGTTTGCTGGCACCCTGCTGCAGGTGTTACAAACCTCTTTTCTTTCGTCCCGTCTCTCTTTCCCCTCGTCTGTTACCGCCGCTGATAGGAGGCAGCTGGAAGACCTCGCTTGTTCTCCTCACGTCGGGTTGAAAAGGGGGTTCTGTTGGTGGAACATAATGCTGGCAGCCCCCTCCTCCTGTCGCCGGTCACTCCCCAGTCCGGAAAGTCCTCCTCCACGTAAAGCTTTCATAATTACATTGATCGTGAGGGGGCCTTTTACGACCTGCTGACACATTCAATCGCATTTCAGCATGGCCCTTGTTAAGAGATCGTTAGTTTTGCATATTCCATGTTTATGTCCAACCGTTAGCACTTTTTGTGGTTCTGGTAATTGGGAGTTTTCACATGGTCCTGAAGGACAGGGGTAAAGGATAGAGGAGGAAACAAACAGAAGAGCAAAGGAGCACCGTGAATGGACTGAGAGGGGGTTGTTGCTCAATTGAGAGACTGTCAATTCCTCCAGAGGCACGTACTACAAGATCCAGATGTTGTAACCCCCCCAACATACACCCTAACCCGTCACACTCCTGTCTTCTATACGTAACGTTAGAGATGGATTACACTGCATCGAAGGCATTACAGCACTCTTGGAAAGCGCTTGTGTTCGCACCATCTTCCATGGTGCCTCTCGGTTTTGTTTTCCTGGCTAAATACAGGAAGTCATTATTAAGCTCTGCCTTATCCAAGGAAACATATCTGTTCCCTCGCATTCCCTCCCTCCTCCCACCCTCTTTGAATTTCCACCCTATCACGTCTTTGGTCTGGTTTGAGTGAACGCAACAGCGGGCCAGAGCTAATGAGCTTGCTGAGCAATGCCATCTATAGGCATTCAACCCTGTGCCAAATGCCACTGAACCAGGAAATAGGAGAAAGTGATAAAAGAGAAAAAACATTAGAATGGTTTTAAGGGCCTTTTTTGGAGAATCTTAATTGGTTTACTTGCTGATTTTGGCCTCAAGGAAGTAGGGTTAGGGCTAGACAATGCACGGGAAATCCTATAATGGATGATGAGGTTAAATTAAAATCAGGGGTGATTTGTTCTTAACTCTCACTCCTCTCCCTATCCTCCACCCCCCTCTTCCCCATCCTCCTCCTCACCAAGTAACCTTTGGCATGAGAGGTCAGCTCTGTGTCCCAGCAGGATGACCTTTGGAAATGAGCAGGCAGGTTAGCGGACGACCTGGAAGCGCTTTGTCCGCTCCTCCTGGGAACACAAACAGTGACAGTGCTAAGGCACACAGGAACAGCTGCAGGGCTGCCTGTTGTGTGCTCCGGCCCGCTCTGATGCCCATTTGTCATCTCACAGGAAAACCAGAAATATAAACAAAAGGGAAATATCCTTGACCAATTCTCCTCAGGTGTCGAAGACATTACATATTCTATATGATCCTTGAGAACATGCAGCTGATTTGGATGAGAAGCTTTAGAGTTAACTTTGCAAATCATTAATCATTTATTCATAACATCAGATGACTCATTTCCTTGTGACTAAGCCCTCAAGGCGATTCCATTGTTGTCAAATCTTTAAGGCCTACCACCCAATTTCCAGCTCTTTTGTGATCTCTGAAACGCTGCTTCTACAAACATATTTCTCTTTTTCTCTGGGTAAGATATTTGAGCAGCACTGAAGTGAATGATCCACCCACAAAAGAATGAGGTGACAGGTGTGGATGTGGGTAGATGGGTACTTGCCTGCGCATGTGGCTCTACAAACCCATTTACCGCTAACAGGACAACGTTTTCTGAAAGCCTTGAAAAGGTAGGTTCAGTCAGGCGGCTGTTACAGTTTGTAATGGGATTAAAACTAATGGCTGACTTGATTCCAAGGTTCAGTCATCCCTTTTAACCCCAACTACCTCACCCTCTAATCATTTAATTTGTTCAGTTCATAATTCCATATCCTGTTTTAGCCTTGCTGTTGCCTTCACGACTTTCTCCCCATTCACCACCTCTTTCATCACTGGAGATCTCCCGTGTTGATATCCCTATGTCATTTGATACAGCCGTTTTGTCCCATATGAGCTCCTGTGTGACTTTCAGAATCCATTTACATATCTGGCATTAAATCAAACAGCTGAAAAAAGACAAAAGTGTCGGGTAGAAGACTCTTGAAGTCCATGAAGCACAACATTTGCTAATCTGCTTGCAAAGCCCATTTTATTTCTATTTTCATTGACTTTAGAGCCCTTGTATAAAAAGGACATCCTACAGTGTGTTGAAACTACACAGTTTAAGTGACCTACCTACCAATGGAAAATATCAGGTAGGGCTTAGACAGAAAGAGAGACTGAGCATTAATGGAAATCGCCACAATAATTCTTGGCATTGATCCCCTATTGAACACGCAAAGTTTCCTCAAGGCTGCGAGTTTGAGTTGATCCAGTCGGAAAGAGAGTGTGCTCTGGCTTTTCACGCTTTTCATTTTCTACTTGAAAGCGGCGCAGTTAGGAGGCTACTTTGATCCCTTACAATTGGGAGAGACTTCCAGTTGTGTAGAATGAGACGGTAAGCTCTTTGGAATCCTATAGACAGGCAGTCATTTCTTTTGAAGTATAACACAAAATAATCTTTGGAAATTATAAAAGAGCGGGGATTACAGAGTGCTCAAAAATAGTTCCTCGTGAATTTATCACATTGATAGTCAATGATTGTATTTCGTTAGTCAGACAAAACAAACAAGTGATGAGAGATGGGGATTTCATCTATGTTTGGGCTTTATGAGTTCATTGGAAAATAAAGTTTCAGGACTGATTGATTCCCATGCCGAAATGCTTCAAGCCATTACATGTTTGCTACCTTCTAAGAATAAATAGTGTGTATCTTTATATCGAAACACTAGTCTAAAACTTGTCTGCAGGACACTGGCTGACCTGGAGCCAGAGGCGCAGGAATAAACCAGACTTCACTGCAGTCTTGTCTGTCTGGAGATGGCTCTCGCGCTGAGGAAATGAGTCTACGATACTCAGGCATTGCTCAAATTCCTCCCCTTGTGTCATCGCCGCTAAAGCAAATAGCGGCTTAGGGAAAAGGATTCTGCCACTGAATCAACAGATTGTTTGTGTCTTCACAGGCTCAAAATTAGCTTTTTCAGAGTCGTGGAAAGGTAGGAATTTGGGGAGTAGCTTCTTTTTAGATTAAAGCTATTATTGTGAAACCAATGAGTACTATATCAGCCCAATTCCTGGGATAGTGCCTCTCCAAAGCGTTGTGTCTAACATAACACTTAAAAGTTGTTCTGTAGGTAACAAGGAAATTCCCAGTATTTGATTGACTTTTTTGGAAATGAGAGCAGACTGTGAATCGAGCTATTGGATTAATTGGTGCATGCATGCTTGGACTGGGCCTACCAGCGACCTGGGGTAGATGGGAATTGTCTGTGAGATTGTTGTGTGCGAATTAATTAGGGTCAATCGGGGTCTTCCTGGCACTAAATCTGGAGGGAGCCCTGGGTCTCTCCACTAACACACTGTTCCCTCATGCTTGTAGCAGAGCTGACTAGAAGACATACTTAACCGTCTGTACCATGATGCAAATCTGTCGAATAATCGATCATTTTATCCGCGGATCTGAGATCAGTTTGTCCACAAAGGATTATTCATAAGCCTAATTTAAAATGTTACTTTTACCATAAATACGCCTTTTAAGTTTCTTGGGTTATTCAACATTAAAAAAAAGCATCAAAATGACCTAAGATGATAGTCAACTAAGAATAAAACCAATAATTAGTCGCAACCAATTGACTAGGAGAGGTCAAACCAAAAGTTGGAGGAACAATGACAAATTAAAGAATCCATAATAGCACTTTTTATTCTGAAATACAAACAAAAGTTAATTTAATTTTGTATCTTTCTTTTGTCATACTTAATACTTTTCCATCCTAATGGCTTTTCACTGTCTGCTATTGGCTGCACTTTATCACAAGTATTCTATCCTATATATGACAAATCGACATATCTACATTTAGTTTTTCTACTGTAAGAAACCATTTGTTCCTTGTCTTCGGGTCAAAGCTGACCCATTTACTACTTTCATCAAACATTACTTTTTTGTTTTACATTCAATAGCATTAAGGCTTTATGCCAGGGGTGGGGAACCTTTTTCCTCTCAAGGGCCATTTCAATTTTTACAATATCCTCAGAGGGCTGTACAAATTATTGACCTCTGCTTAAAAAAAAACTAAAATCACAGCCCATTCATTTCATTCTGTGCAAAGAAAAAGCAACCTCTTAATCCAGATATCTCACCATGACTCGCGTATGCATGCACGTGCACGGTGTGGCGTGACAGTGTGTTGAAGTTAAAAGCATCAATCTGGTGCACTTTGAGAGCAAAATTAGGAGATCTATGGATACATTTCTCAACACCCAGATGAAACAGAACTGGAAGCAGATTTATTTTTCTTTATGGATATTTGACAAATCACTCTCCTTTCAAACTATATTCTTCTTTATTAATAATAACTTGTTTTTATTGTCATATAGTATTTTATACCCGTTTACTTTATTCTCTTATTTTTGTATAACTATAATGATCATATAAAGATGTGCCTTTACCTCACTGGTTGTAGAAAAAGCTTCTTATATTCGTTAGCATAGCTAGCTAACCAGATGCTAATAACAATAAAGTTATTGACTGTATGATCAGTGTGACAGATGAGCAGATCATCACTGGGCTTTCAACTAAAGACACAGCCACGCAGAAACTGCAGCATGTGTACGGCTCCTTATTGGTTCTGCAATTTCTGAAGTGCTGGAGCGACGTTCTGGTGCTCTCCGTCAGAACTGCACCCCTGTCAGTCGAGACATATACCACGTGATGACACGTTAGGCTCGTGTTGTGTTCAAGGACCCTGACCTTGGCCAGGAAAAACAGGCACTCGCTTGTTTAATTTTTTTGCAGTCTAGAATTCTTAAATTTTTTTCTTTTTTGCGTGTGTTTATAAATTACCTCGAGGGCCGTACCAAATTGTCTCGCGGGCCGTATACGGCCGGGAGGCCGGAGGTTCCCCACGCCTGCTTTATGATATCATTCACAGTAGACATGTGAACATATACAATTGCTGATATCACCACTGTCATTGCATTTTGGATGATTTAGTCAACTTTGTAACGGTGTTCCCGCCATAAAGAAAAGGAATTAGTAACCATCCGGATCAGATAAAAAAAAAAACACACACACACACACACACACTCGATGTGTTTCCCCCCCCTTATGTGCCCATCCCCCCACATGGATCACACCTGGCACACCGAATACATGTTCAGTGTCTGTTCTTTGTATATTTACTGCAGTTTTTCATGTATACCAGTAGTCTGATACAATATGTACAGTTTGAAAGAGTGTTAAATGAAATTTGGTGATAATTAATGGTTTCTGTGTTAAAGGTGGGTAGGTAAGTTTGAGAAACCGGCTCGAGATACACTTGTTGTTATATTCCATGGAATGCTCTTAACATCCCGATAGCAATGAATATCTGAAGTGCTTTGACAAAAAAATCCATAAATGTCATCTGTGGAAGCCGTAGTACTGTAAAAAGCACGACCAATCATCTGAGCCGGCCCGGCTAAGTAACTGGATGGCCTACCTGCCTGTCAGCCTTCCATCTGTGCACAAACTTATCTCGTGCCCTCATTGGTCATGTACGCGTTTGTGTGTGTTGGAGGAGGGGCTCTGTAAGGAAGGGGCAGTTTTTTTTCCATCTGTGTATTTTCAAATTCTAGCGCACTCGAGCTGGTTTCTCCAAAATTACCTACCCCACCTTTAATGTAATAGCAGTTAAAACGGGACTGGTCAAATTTGACCGCGAACACCAAAGTAAGGGGTGGGGGGGGAACGAAGACAATAGGAGGGTTAAGAAACACACACAACCGTCTCTTAAGACAGGGATGTTTGCCAAACAATGGATAAGGCAAGGGTTATTTTAAAAGTAATCTTTACTGTTTGCTCTTGAATAGTTTTCTTTTACATTGGTGTGTATGCAGAAGTGTTAAAAAATCTGATTTATTTATGCATGAGACCGAAAGTCAGGGACATGGTTTTGATTAAAAAGTCATTTTTGTTTATTTTACATACTACTTTTTCGGAGCAACCATTTGAGGATTTGAGCAGTTCATTTTCCTCCGCAGGCTCTCAAAAGCATGCGTAAATATACAAAAAATAGAATTTGAATAATGTATTTGTCCACACTTCCACTGTTTCAGACAAGGAGGCTGGTAAAGAACTTTGAGCCATTATGTAAAGTGAACCAGGTCCCTCTGACCTGAGTTCATTACCCTAAATTGGCCAGAAGTCCCTCCTCATCTGTCCATATTTAAACTCCCTCTGTGGCTACCACTCTCTTCATCTTCTCCCTATCGACGCACACCTTGGTAATTGGTGATGTGGACCATATGTTGGCTTTGAATGGCCTTCTGTTCTGTAGAGCCGTTTAAAATACTCAAGGATATATCATAACCTTGTTATTAGGCTACATGTACCTTCCTGGCCTGGCGTCGCTGGCAGGAGGATATAGTCTAGTTCTTTCAGCTCTTATCAAACATCTCCTTTTTCTTCAAGCCTGTCAAATCATCACGTTTGGCCCTCTGCTGCAACACGTTTTGTTCTGTCACTGTGTGTAATCATCACCTCTGAGTGACCTCCTCAGACCTTATAGACGTGGTGTGGCCTTTTAGCTGGAGGGTCAGTGTATTTAAAGAGGGGTAGAGGACAAATAATTGCAGGTTTTGTACAAATGTGTGTATTTATGTTTGTGTCCTTTTTATTGTGCATTGCCACCACATCGCTATGAGGTCACCTGGAGGTCCCTATGAGCTGCTTATGAACACATTCTCAGTCTTTCTAATCCTTTCTCTACCAATTAAAACAATGTTTTCTTCCATTGCTTGTTTTACAGGGTAGTGTCTGTAGCTGGAACATTTTCATGGAACATTCTTAATATTATTTTCCTATTTTTAAAAGACAAATGTACCCATTGTAGAAGTCTTGCTTTCTAATAATTGCTTCTAGGCAGCTGATTTGAACTCCAGTCAAATACTTGTTTTCAATAGCAGAAAGTCTCAGTCTAATGTACCCTGAAAAAAAGACAATGTGACAAATAAATATTGTCTTTGTGTCTCAACAGGTTAACTTGTTTCTGTGAGGAGTTTGAGTCTGAATGCATGAATAGATGCAGAGCATGGTCCTTTGTCATCCTACAGGTAAGACACATGCCACTGTCCGGTCTCTTCGTGCACATCTTACTCTTATCTGTTCCTCTTTTAAAAGTACGTTTATGCATAACCCACGTCTGCAACAGTCATGATTGACTCTGGCTTTGTCTATGCTCCGTTCTTACATTGTTACGTTGGTCGGAAAATATGCCTATTTTACAAGTTAACAACACATTCTATAAAACATGACCACATACAGCCAACCGATAACAGGTAACACAATGAAAATAGGAGGCACTAAATGTTGTAAATCTATCTACAAACACAGACATCAGAATATCAATACACAGGAGCTGCATCTGGACATCGTACATCATATCAGTTAAGTAAACGCATACTTACTTTAACCCAAACATGATCATTTGTATCGTTTCAAGGTGTTTGGTAGTGATCTCTACTAGTAACAGCCAGCTAAATCAGGGCCTCTCATTTCTTACAATTGCAATCTCAACACAATATATAGTATTTTTATATTTTTTCAGATCCTCATTTTGGTGTTGCTGCTTCAATAGAGTCCCTATCACAAAGCCAACATAAAATCATCCTTCCCTTTGCTCAGTACTGTTGAGTAACTTAAAGGTCCCATGTCATGGCCATTTCCACTGATCATAATTCCATTGTTGAGGTCTACTAGAATAGATGTATATCAATTTTCCAAACTCACATTGGTTTCTCAAACAGCATCTCTGTAAACTACGTGTATTCACTGAATTTCACTCTCTGCCTTTACCGGCTCGTTGTAGCTGCAATAGCTCCAGCCCCCACCCTCCCTGTGAGCACAGTGTACTCTGATTGGTCGGGACGTTGTGAATCGCGCTAAGCTCCGTGGAGGTGTTGTTTCCTTGTTTAGCGATACACAGCGAAACATAGCCAAACTCATCCTGAGCACACACAAACTCACAGCTGAAGTAAAAACGCTGTGAGAATGGGTCTGCAGAGAGAATGGGTCTGCAGAGAGAATGGGTCTGCAGAGAGAATGGGTCTGCAGAGAGAATGGGTCTGCAGAGAGAATTTCGCCGCGATCCCAACTGTCTGTTATCAGCCTGCAGCCAGGGAGGAGAAACCAGCAGAGCTGCCTGCACTGAGTGTGTGTGTCTGAGGAAGTCCGTGGATGGGTCAATTTGGACCAATCAGCGGGGGCTTAACGTAACGGCTCCGCGGATTGGTCCATTTGGTTCCGGGTACCGCATGACCGTATCGCGTCATAGCTCTGGGCGCGGCTACTGGCCATTCCTACGTCACAGTACCCAGGAAGTAAACAATGGACAATGACGTATCTCCAACGAGGCGTTTTGGGGAGGTATTTTCTGTTTTAGAGTTTTACTCGCTACAGGGTGTACTTTCAGGGTTTTGACTCTGCACACCATTTACATGCATAAAAACCTTCATAACACACAAGGGGACGGGTAATAACCGGAAAAGCATGACATGGGACCTATAACTAATGTATCCTTTCATCAGTGTTCCTTATTCACATGCAGCCTAATAAGGAAAACATGTTAGAGAGTACAAAACCGAGCAGTTAAGCAGCCTTTCCTGGCCCTCTTATTTCCCCCCGTGCCTCTGTCTGGCGAGTCCAGACACGCCCCCGGTAAAAGGTGAGGATGCTTGTTCTTCACCTCGCTACAACTGGGTCAGCGAGCGAGTTGAAGGTGTTTACCCACGGCTCACATCTCACAGCTCACAGCACCCTCAAAGACCCTTACGCTTGGACTCATACTCCAGGAAGGAGTAGCTTGTATCAGGAAAACATCAATCTCTCAACTGCATTTGAATAATGATGTGTTTCATGCAATTCTGACTATTCAGATGTGTGGATTAAGGGTCATTTTACTGTCAAAACATGCTTCCTGGAGAATTTGTGGTTATAGCCGTGTATGAGTGTTCACAAATGATCCCCACCAAGAAAACCAAAAAGTATCAACAGCTGAGTGTGTCTTTACCTCTTCCAACACTGACTTCACCTTGAAGCATAGATCTGAACTGTGCAGCCTTGCATGCACAAGTAATCACACACACAGGACACATTTCTCTCTCACACTCACTCACTCAGTCTGTCTGGCCGGCTCTGACCTGACCTGCTGAAAGGCTTTCAGGACCGTGTCAGTCAGCCAACAACTCTCTCTGTTCAGAGGCTCCACAGGTTCAAGTTGGACGCCAGTCTGTCTTCCCTCCTCATTCCTGCACATTGGCTGCCGTGTGTGTGTGTGTGTGTGTGTGTGTGTGTGTGTGTGTGTGTGTGTGTGTGTGTGTGTGTGTGTGTGTGTGTGTGTGTGTGTGTGTGTGTGTGTGTGTGTGTGTGTGTGTGTGTGTGTGTGTGTGTGTGTGTGTGTGTGTGTGTGTGTGTGTGTGTGTGTGTGTGTGTGTGTGTGTGTGTGTGTGTGTGTGTGTGTGTGTGTGTGTGTGTGTGTGTGTGTGTGTGTGTGTGTGTGTGTGTGTGTGTGTGTGTGTGTGTGTGTGTGTGTGTGTGTGTGTGTGTGTGTGTGTGTGTGTGTGTGTGTGTGTGTGTGTGTGTGTGTGTGTGTGTGTGTGTGTGTGTGTGTGTGTGTGTGTGTGTGTGTGTGTGTGTGTGTGTGTGTGTGTGTGTGTGTGTGTGTGTGTGTGTGTGTGTGTGTGTGTGTGTGTGTGTGTGTGTGTGTGTGTGTGTGTGTGTGTGCGCGCGCATTATTTAATGTCATTCTTTTGTTTAGGCGAAATGCCTTTTCTCAGTCTTCACCACATGTAAAGCGAACGAGTGCATTTGCTGTTCCACAGAGGTAGTGCTGGTTCTAACTGAGGTCCAGAGGTCTGTGGTCAGCACAGTACATCTAGCGTGTGCCGATTCCTCCGCTTTCTCTGCCTTTTCACTGCTATGTAATTGTTATTATAAATCTGCACTGGAATTATGGGAGGAAGTTTGGGTCAAACTTCGTAATATCATCAGATTGCATTTTTTTTTTTTAACGTTAGGGTTTTCCAGATTAATGGCGTTAACGTTGACAACCTTAGTTAGTCTTTAAGTTATTTTGAGTAGTTGTTTATTTTATTTGAAGGCAGCTTTAAGCTACTGGTAAAAAGGTATTTAATGATAGACAGTAGGAGTTTGGATTGGGCCGGAAAGGCATATATATTTTTACCAGGGCAAGCCTCATGGAAAGAAAAGGGGTTAAGCTGTTGTTGTTTACAATCATTTCATCGTTGGAAAAAGAATAAACATCACGTAACAATTGTATTGACTGGAAATTGGACTTAATCCCTGCCTTAAATTCGCTACCTGAGCGGAAGTTGGATTTGATTTGATTTGTTTTTACTTTAAGGTCAAATTACTACTGCACTGTATGTGCATGTTGTCATGCACATGTGTAAAAGATTGACTGTGTAATGTGTGCGTGCCTGGATTTATCATTGTGTGTTTGTGTGTATAATCATGGGGGAATTAGGAAATCAGCTAGATATGAGCAGCTGTGGCTGCTTTGTATGGTTGACAGTGTCTGGTGTTGATTCTGTTGGACTAGAGGCTTCAGCGGCCCGGCCTTTCAAAACCTTTCCAAGCCTTGAATGAAGTACACTGTGACCTAAGTCTAGAGCTTTCTGTTTAAGCCAGGTCATAAATCTGCAAATAATAATAGTTAATTATACAATTTTTGTTGGTGTGGTGCTTAGCAGTTTTTGGCTGTGTTTTGACTACATTTAAATCAACTTTTCCTCTGCATGTGTTCTCGCCTTTGAGTGTCATTACTTTCCAAAGTAAACTGTGGTCATAATGAAGTAGATACAAATGGCAGTGAATAACATTGTGGCGGTTGCATGAAGTCATGTGAGGTAGTAAAAGAGTTAAAGATAAATATCTCTGTAAATACAATGATTAACTTTACTCTATTAGATGTTAATTGCCTCTTCATGAGTGACCAAAACTCAGTGAGCTGGTCTAATCCTACAGTATGATCATCATTGGTTCGAGCCATTTTTGAATTTTATGAAACTTAAGTGGAATAGTTTGGCATTGTCCAAGGAAGGTCGAAAATTACGAGATTTTATTTTTTACTAACATTGCAAGATAAGACATTTTGAGTCAGAACTGCTAAACATTAACATGTGTTTCTGTGGGTTACAACTACTTTAAACTAAATCGGTGTTCAGACAGTGTGCAATGTTTCCAATGTTATTTTATTACGATTATATCAGTATCAGTACTTATATTAGCTGATATGTAAAAAACATTTTCAGAACAAAAATGCCAAAGATATATGCCAAGGATCAAATCAGGTTTTATTTATATAGCACATTTTAAAAAGATTTTTGCTCGAGCCAAAGTGCTGTACATGCAAATAATAAATAACACATTACTACAATCGCAAACAGAAGACAATAATTTACAACAGCAAATAGAAAAATCGATAGAAAAGGATGACTTATTATGTAAACGAAAATCCGTTATTGTCTGGGCTATAAATGTAACGGTTATATAACAGTGCTCATCTGCTTTGGCTTGCTTTTATTTTTTCCGACTTGGTAAAATAAACAGTTTAACACCTGACAAAATGTTGCAATTAAGTGCGCTGGCCTTTGAAGCAAATGTCCCTAGTGGCCAAACAGTGGTACTACAACTTCCAAGTCAGTCATGTCAATGGATCCAGCAACTTTTGGTAAAAGCTGTGTTTAAATCAGTGAATATAAAACAAAAATCTAAATGAACTTCCCATTTTGGCCCAAAAAAACTCCAATTGACTGAGACGTTTGTATATCAGCGTATAACTTTGTTTTTAGCTAAATAAACGACCCATTATGAACACTTTTATAGCCATTATTTAAATCATTAGGGTCTACAAGTTTAAAAATGCTTCATGGGCCCATATACCTGGATGCTCTGAGTTTTTTATGAATGAGGCCACTTGGATTCATGGACAATTATGTGAATGAACATTGCCCCTCCTCCAAAGATGCATCCAGTTCTCCTTCTACATTCAAGAATATATAGCCTTTGCTCAGGAAAAATCCTATACTCTAAACTTTCCCAAATATCGAAGTAACTTGAATCACCACAAACATCTCTTGGATACATATCCAAACCATGGATTCAAAGTAATAGTCAGTGAGATGCAAGGTAAAAGGCTCCTGAGGAGTAACAGTAACTCATTCAGTGAGCTGGTCTTATCTTTAAAGGTCACCTATCATGCTATTTTTAGGAAATAGCATGGGTCTCAGATATAACAAATATTTAAAAATCATGTATATTAAGTGTTTTGCTCAAAATACCAAACAGATCACCCATTCTAGCCATGCCTCATATATCCCTCTATTTCACTTCCTGTTACATAAGAGCTGATTCTGGGTATAAAGCTTCTTTTTGTTTTTAAGTGAAAAAAAGAGGGGGCGGAACTTATGATTCTAGCGGCAGATACTGCCGTGAGGAAACGTCATATCATGTTCCAAACCACATCAAGCATTATTTCTGAAATAGTATGGAGCTCAAACGCTTTTTCTCTTGCCGGTCTACCAGAAGGTGAGGTCCTTTTTTATTTCCTGCTTTTTTTACACATACTGGCCGTTTCACAATCTCGAGGATGCTGGCTTGGTAGTCGCGTACTTCAAAGTCACTTCCTTCAGAAACGAAGCAAGTATGCTTCCGAGCCACGGCTTCGGAAAACGAAGAAGAATGGAACAGGCTAACAAGTGTGCCACTCTCTCTAACGGTTTCAACATAAACTGTACCGAAAATAAATACCTCACGATGTCTATCTAATTATGAACTTGCTTTACTTTCACGGAACACATTTTTGGTGATAAACTATGTAACAAAGTAACATATTTACCAACACATGTTCTACGCCACTACATACTTACATTTCAATGTGTGCTGCGTCGGCTCAGCAATTCTCCGCAAGGGTTTTTGAAATTGGTCCGTGCGCAAAGCATTGTGGGGATTTTAAGGACGCGAAGTCTACCCATGTGCAGCCTCGAAATTTCCCCCAAACCAAGGACGCGGCCTCGGTAAAATTCCAAGTATGCTGGAGATTGGAACAGTACTTCGGCGGCACTCGATAACGTAGCATCCTTGAAATATTGGCTTGGAAGCCAGTATCCTCGAGATTGAGAAACGGCCACTCTCTCCAGTACATGTTAGCACTGAGTGTTAGCGATGCTTGCTAATGTAAACAAAGACCATATTACATCCACAACAGTCGGGCATTGTTTATGATAGCAACATTTCTGATTGGGCCGCGGGTCCACATTTCAGATATGACGTCATAACGGACGCAAATCTGGATCAGCTCCGTTGTTCCCCCGTTTTTAGAGATTTGGGTACGGAGGAAAAGAGAGGGTTTTTATTTTCTGATGCTGCGTGAGTTCCCTGACACACCGGGGACACATATTTATGTAGAAAAGACATCGAAAAGTGCATTTTGCATGATCGGTCCCCTTTAAACAATAGTGGTTTCAGTTCTCTTTATAGAACTTCAATCATCACAAAGAAATGTCTACTAGACTCATAATAGGTCAGTACCCAAACAATTCTAAGATGGATTCAAAGTAATAGTCAGTGAAAAAGTAAAGTCAAGGTAAAAGGCTCCTCATGAGTAACAGTAACTCATTCAGTGAGCTGGTCTTATCTTTAAACTATGGTGTCCTTCAGTTCTCTAGATACATAATAAGTCCATACCCAAACCATTCTAAGATGGATTCAAAGTTATAGTCTAACAATGGACTGCACAAACACACTGACTGATTTAAAGAACAAAAGAAGGTGGCTGTAGGGAATGTAACCGGAAAGATTTATGTGATTGATCCTATTGTTTCTTAGCTTGCTAAACAATTGTGCCTGTAACCATTCACTGATCCCCTCCCTGCCCTGCTGGCAGCTGTGTTGACTGTGTAGTTCCTGGGAACCCTTGATTACTAGGCTGACTGTACATTTGGGCATGGCAGTCAGCTCAATGTGCCCAACACACACACGCACATCAAACACAGCTTTCTTAACTTTGATCTTAGAGAGTTGTAAATGACTGCTGCTCCGTCATCCAATGCCTGGGGTTATCCAGCAGGCTTTATTAGCCTAATGACTGGTTTGCTATCTAAGCTACAGTATGTCTGTCTGCAGACTCCGTTTCATGTCCAATAACCTCATGTTGGCACGTTCTTTGCATCATTAGAAGCGTCAGCTGCCAGGGCTCCAGGATGATGTTTTCATTAAAGTTTATGATTTGTTGATTTTAATAATCTGTTGTGTTACTTGATGTGATAGGGAGGCGTGAGGAACGCCTCAGTATAACAAGACGCAGGTGGAGCAAAATGACATCAGTGCATTAACTTATTAGGAGGCAGCCAAAATATGATTTTACGTGAAATGCATCCAAAATTTGATTTATGATGAACAACGCTTGGTGTAATTAAACCACATATTAATATCATGGGACCTTAAAGGTGATGAATAACTGCTAATGTTATAATAATATATTATATATTATTAATATATAATAATTATAAAGGAGTGCCTTGGAAATATGTGTTTACATAAATTGTGATCAAAATGTTTGAGACTCACTGAGATAACTTAGACTAAAGTGAACTATCAAAACACTCAAGAGTCCTTTACCTCACTGAGCCTCTCAGTCTGACTGGAGAGGACTCTCCCTCCACATCATTGTAGAAACATCTTCTTCTTCCGTTAGAGCAGCTAGCACCAGATGCTAATAACAACAGCGCGTACCGGTGCACCCTCCCTTTCTCCCTCCCTCTCTCCCTCGCTCACTCGCACTTTGGCTGTGAGCTGCGGGCGCCAGATAAGCCAACATCCCCCATTTTCATCACTTACAGCGGCCATCGTACAGGGCAAATGAAAAGTGTAACCGGGATGAAAAGGGTGTTACATTTACTTAATTATGAATGTTGTTACATCATGGCCGAAAATTAGGATGAGCACCAACGGTTTTTCCCTCCCAGAGCTGTCAGCGCAGCGCCTCCACAGAACTGATGCCCTAGGACAGGGGTGCCCAACCTTTTTTGAACCGAGAGCTACTTTTAAAGTTGCCGGTCTGCCGAGATCTACCAGTCCAAATAGAGAGGCGTAGCCATTACTGACAGCCTACTACCAGGTAAATACACACTTCTACTTGTATAGAACTGACCTTTGTAAGATTAATACTTCACTCTTTCTAATCCAAGTACAAATACAAGTATTTAACTTAAGTTGCACAACAGTGTAGTTGATACAGAGTTGGAGTTTATTCACAAAAGTATAAATTAGGCTTACTAATAATAATAATAATGTAATAAGCTACACAGGAATCTGCTGCCAAAGTGCAATAAAAAAGACAAAATTAATAGAATCAAACCCTTTTTTGATGCATTTTAGTAGAATATAAACATAAATGCCTTTTTTTAAATAGGATTCAAGCAACACTAGTTTCTTAACCTGAATTGATAATGGACTATAATTAATTTAAGTTTGCATTCTTATACCATTTTGTACAATAATTATAATGAATAAGTTCAAACAAACTAAAACTTACAACTGATTAATAACGGTATCTAACTTGAGTTTTTATTATATCAAAAACCTGTTGAAATGCTACTGTTTTTTTTACTGTCCCCAAAAAGCGCTCGGCAGCCTCCAGGAATGCTTCTTTCACAACTTCGCCGTCTTTGAAAGACTTCATGTGTTTCGCAAAAACGTGACTGACACGATAAGATGCTATGGTAGCAGCCTTGCTCTTGTTGTTGGGCCTGGTGAAAATGGACTGCTGTGCATTTAGCTGTCCTTTCAGGCTCCTCCCCTTTTGGGAGCATAGGGTAGAAGTTTTGAAATGCCGCTCCTAAATTACCCTTCTTCGATAAAGCCACGCTCGCATTGCAGATGAGACAGATGGACTTTGAATTGGAATAGATACAAAAATAATCATCCTCCCACTCGGAGTGAAAATGATATATTTTGGGCTTTTTTGCGACTGCCATAATTACGGTATTGTGTGTGTACAGACTGTCACTGCACTGCCCACTGCCCACCAGCCACGCCCCAACACATGGGGTCACGCCGGCCAATCACAAAGCTTTGATGCGTTCAAGTGCATTATTCTGGCACAGGAAGATTATGTTATAGGACATTAACGATAAAACTGAATATTGTTGTTCTATTTTTAGACACATCTCGCGATCGACTGGGAATCTCCCCGCGATCGACCGGTCGACTGGTTGGGCACCCCTGCCCTAGGCGAACATCTATAACGCCAGTGCGACGGGCCGGCCCTGGTCTCAGGTTACGCTGTAGGAAGTGTAGGTACAACGCTACATTTCCCGCCCCGCCGCAGTCATACAGTAGGCTACGGAGAGCGGCGAGAAACATTTACTCAGGCATCGAAAAAGCGGAACCGAAATTCACATTTCTAAATGATGCCGTTGGAATCGAAATGTTGGAACCGGTTTCGAACCGGAACCGGTTCTCGGTACCCACCCCTAGATATTGGACTGGTACCAGATGTTGTATCCTGCCAGGTTCTTCTAGAGTTATTATGCACAATAACAGTTATATTATCGATAAAGACTTTCCTTTTTGCTTTTCTAACATCTCAACATCTATTAATTTGATCCCTATGAATTATTGTTCGTCATGGTCCCCAGAGGATGAATCATACAGACTGCAAACGTGAGCATTTTAGCATGCTAATGTTAGCATTTAGCTCCAAAACATGTTTTGGCAACCTCACAGAAAACATTATTTTTAAGTCTTAAATTAGATGGGATTCTTAATCAAAAATAAGTTAACAATCCCAATAATCTGTTCATTTGAAGCAAGGTCTTTTGAGTTGACAAAATGCAATACTATTTAGCATGGACAACTTTTGGCCTGGACTTAAAAAGCATTATGTTTCAAGACCCAGACGTACCAATAAACAAATACAACCAAATGATAAGGGCCAGATAACGACTTTTATTTCTGAACATATTCTTAAAAAGGGAGATCAGTAAGGACTAGTATTTTACATGTGTGTGAGTGTTTTGTTCTTTGCTTTTTCATATTGTAAAAGGAATATCTTTAGCTTTTTAGCACGTTGACCTTCTTTAACTGTTTTATAAGCCAATGACAAATCACACCATCACTCTTCCTCCAAACGAGGGCAATCTTATAGTTAAACCCTAACAGTGTTTCGATACAGTGTAGTATCTGCTGCACTCTTCTCTCATAGATCCACAGTATGTATGTTTATCGGTCTCATGTTTAATTCAGCCCATTGTCAGAGAAACTCTTGCTTTGAATTCACCGACTCTTCATTTCCAAGGCTTTTCCAGAAAGGAAACAGATCTAATAACCCGGCAGCAGGAGAGGAAATGATGAATGAAGGGAAGGCACGGATACCAACTTTAGGTCAATGCAAATCTGAGCTCTGTTTATTGTTGTAGGTTCAGAAGTTTTGTTAAAGATCAACAGGCCTTGAACACAGGAGTAGGAAGCCCAACTTATAGATCTGTGTGACACCTGGCTGACCAACTGTACATGTATGCTTGAGTGTTAACAGGAAAGATTCTTTTTTCTGTAACAGATATCCAAATACAGATTTTTTCCCCCCCCCCATTTCCCCCTTAAATGACCCTTTATCTCTTTACTTACTAATTGAGAACGTTAATAGAGTTTATGGATGCCGACACTTTCTTTTTGACCGGTTAAGCATGCTGGTTTGTGTGTGTGTGTGTGTGGCCCGGCCCGGCCCGGCCCGCCCCGCTGTGTTGTTCTCAGTTCAAATTTGAAGAGCAGTCTAAAAAGAAGATGATTATTAAAAACGTTTCAATTCAGAACTGATATGTCATCTGATCAGCCTTTCTAAAGACCACGGATCAAACTATTTAAAGGACTATCAAGGTTCAAGGATTTAAGATTCAAGAAAATGTATTTGTCATTGTACAACACAGCTTTGTGCAACAATATTTAAGGTATAGTCCCAATTTGCAAAGAAAAGAAAAAAGGAAGACAAATAAGCTGTTCTGGAGTTAGGTGGTACAGCAGCAGATACTTAAACGGAGCACTGAAACCTTTTATGCCAATGGAGGGCCAGACTTAAAGAAAGCCCCCTCTTTTTTTAAAGTAAAGACTTCATGTTCATTCTCACTTAATTTCCCACATTTCTAAAAGCAATCCTTATTTAATTTAGTTGAGAAGTGCAACTAAATAGATGTAGTTGCTTTTACATTTCAATTTGGCCGCCCCCGGAAAGCCTTGTTTTGTTCTGCCTCGGAAAAAATACTATTGGGTTTCTTTTGTGGAGAAGTGGGTAAGTGGGGAGATGAAGCCTGGAGGGACATGTGTATTCATAACACCAGTGCCTCTTTTCTTTCAGTCGGCATTGTCTGGTATTGTGGATCCTCTTCGCTCTATTGTCTTGTGAGTTCCGCTGGTGGTCTGTCATGTAAACAGCTCTCAAAGGGGAACCTTCTCCACTCTCCTTTTCAAAAGAGACCTATTTTTTTCCCCTGGGCCAGTCTCATTCTGTGGTCATCTTCCTGACTGTCTGCTTGACTCTTTTCCCCATCCCCTCTCCTTCTAATTTTCAATCTCTCTCTCTCTCACTCACTCACTCACTCACTCACTCACTCACTCACTCACTCACACACACACACACACACACACACACACACACACACACACACACACACACACACACACACACACACACACACACACACACACACACACACACACACACACACACACAATCGTGCCAGCTACAACCATTCCTGGCATTGCGCCTGTCCCAGTGCAGAGTCCTATAGTGTATTGGAGTGGTGCCAGTGGGGAAGGAGGGACCCTGTCAGTGTCTCTGACCCCTCTGTCACAATAGGTCCCTTTTCCCTCCCACTAATTTCCCTGCCAAGCTGGGAAGAGTAAATATTTATCATCCCCCACAACAATGGCCAGCTTGGAGGTGAAAGAGACTTTGACCAGAGCTCATGCAAGCCCTGTAGGCAAGGCTGGTGTCAGCCGGGGCCTAAAGACGGGTTGCAGGAAGATTAAGATGGCTACACATTCCCTACGTTAGTGGTTGTATCGCATCATAAAGAACTGTGTCCTGACGCTCAAAGTAAGGATTGATTCAGGATTAGGGGAGTTTTATGACATACTTCACCACTAGCATCCAAACCGTCTTAAACTTTGAAATTCACCATTAATGTCTTATTTATACTAATACACCTATGTATAATATATATTTTATATTTTTTAGTACAATGTGCACATTTTTAGGTAACACTTTATATTAAGGTACACAAATTAACCATCAACTAGTTGTTAATTAACTTGCATATTAGCAGTATATTGGCCCTTTATTAGTCATTATAAAACACATATGCCTTATTCTACATGACCATATTCTACAAGTAATAGGCCATTCGTTTTTCCTCAATAACCCTCTAATTAGTGCTTATTTATTGCAAGTAAGGAAGTTGTTGTACATGAGTTTTGGTCTTAATATGCTCTGCTCAATATGGGCCTAATAAGGCAGTAGTACCACAAGAAAAGTAATTCTCCCATAACACTTAACAAATATGATCTCTTCTTATGTAACAAGACATGAAACTATAAGTGTTAATTGTGTCAAAATAACTCAAAATTAGATATTTATATCTAAGTATATGTTTTGGGGTAGGCCTATTGACAGTTCAACTACCAATAGCAAGGTGATATTGACCTGTATGTTTCATATTTGCACATTTATATTTTTGTAGAATTTGTACTGAAGGTTAGACAGGAAACTGGGTACAGGAAGTAGGAGAAAGTGAACTGAATAGCATGGCAGTAGACATCCATGAGTAGACTGCTACACATTTTCCTCAAAGTCCCGCCCATCTACTTCCGAACCATGGGACCTTATTTCGGAAAAATTATGTATTGAAGTCAATGGGGAGAGAAAGATTATCTTTCGATCCCGTTTGAATTGTGTCACGAATTACACATATGATGTTTGCCAATCTTAAAAAAAGTCACAGTTTGTCGTAAAACTGTTGAAATATAAGACTAGGAAAAATACGCAACTAGAAAGACTCATTCGCGCTAGTGTTAGCACACACGGTAGCGTTAGCATACACGGTAGCATTAGCATACATGCTAGGCAAGGCAAGTTTATTTATAGAGCACTTTTCAACACAAGGCAATTCAAAGTGCTTCAAAATGCTAGCGTTAGCCATACTAGCCTGTATACATGCTTATTGCACAGCTAGCATGAGCTATATTTACCTTGTTTACACTTAGCGGTCCTATGTGACAATCTGTGTATGTTACACTTGCATGTATGAGATCACATAACTTCTTCTTTTTATAGTTTCACTCTGTTTGAATGTCAGTGGACTGCAAATAAGGCAATAAAGGAGCATGGCTGCTCATTCCCTGCCTCTCAAAAGAGTTTGGCTGGCTGTTTAATCTATGTTCACTAGGGATGTAACAATACCAAAAACTCAAGGTACGATAATATCGCGATAAAAAGTCCACGGTACGATATTTATCGCGATATTGAACAATAAGGAGAAACATTTTTTTTTTATTTTTTTTTTTAAATTAAATAATAAATCTGATTTGTACAGCATTTTAGTAGGATAGTAGTATTTTAAAGTGTCAACAATATAATAATCAGACCCTGCAATAGAATACATCAAGTTTTACTTTAGTTTTTCAAGTAACTCAACTCTAACTCACTCACTCACTCACTCAGCATCAAGGTTATCTTTTAGGAATATGAGCATGTCCACATTTCCAGGTAGAAGCTGGGATGTTTGGGCGTTTACAATATCCCCTGCTGTGGAAAAAACTCTCTTGCTTGGTACTGATGTTGCTGGGACAGAGAGATATGCTTTGACCATGGGTGACAGCAGTGGGTCAAACTGTGCATTGTCTCTCCACCACTTCAAAAACAATACAGTTGTTGCCAAGAAGGTGAGGCTTATTGGCAGGGCGAGATATAAATATACTGTTGGTACTTGTTAATGTCTCTAGGTATGTACATGTAGCCCTGTAAATACGATGTCCTTTTGTGTTCTGTTGTTTTATGTTCATGTTGTAACCTACTTGCTGCCATGTTGGACAGGTCTCCCTTGAAAAAGGGACCATCTGGTTAAATAAAGGTTTTTAATTAAAAAAAAAGTATTTAAAAAAAGAAATTATTTTTTAAAAATTAAAGAAATCGCGGTATATATTGTCAGTCTCACGACGGTATTAAGATATTTATTTATCGCGATATTCGATATATCGTTACATCCCTAATGTTCACACTGAGACAGTACAACACATAGGGAGAACAGTACACCTATTGTGTAAGTACATACAAGCAGGTCACACAGTATGATCACAAATACATACAATCTGCTCAAAAAAAAAGTGTGAAGAGGAGGCAACTTTAGAATAGGGAACCTGTTCAGGTCAATTAGAGTCGAACTACTAGCTTATTGGTTATGAACAAGACATCACTTTTAAAATAGGGAACATGTTCTTAGATATAAATACCTAATTTTGAGTTATTTAGACACAATTAACACTTAAGGAGAGATAATATTTGTTAAGTGTTATTATGGGAGAATTACTTTTCTTGTGGTACCTTGCCTTATTAGGCCCATAATGAGCAGAGCATATTAAGACCAAAACTCATGTACAACAACTTCCTTACTTGCAATAAATAAGCACTAATTAGAGGGTTATTGAGGAAAAACTCTCTACTAATGGACTTGTAGAATATGGTCATGTAGAATAAGGCATTACTACGTGTTTTATAATGACTAATAAATTGCCAATATACTGCTAATATGCATGTTAATTAACAACTAGTTGATGGTTAATTTGTGTACCTTAATATAAAGTGTTACCCATATTTAGATTGACTTCTATTGTTTACATAAACGTTAGTATGATATTTAATTTGTATCTTAAATGGAAATTTGTACTTAAACTTTTATTTATGTAACTGTTTATGTGGAAGAAACTTCTGTAGCAATGGAGAGTCAGGACTCAGAGAGACACGAGGAGAGCTGGAGCTTTGATGGCAAACACTGACGGTTTATTTGGAGTTACGGCCGGAGAATTGACAAAACAGGTGGTGTGTCACGAGTTGACACAGCGGTTGCCAAACCAATTCTGAAGAACTCTTTCTGCAGCTCGAGGTTTTAACTAGTTCGGAGTGTAATAATCAACATTCTTCATCAGTGAGACTAAACATTATGGACCCTCAATCTAACTAGAGCTCTCGTCCATAGCAAAGAATGTGCGCCAGGGAACCTACATCCCTGAACAGTAAACTACCTCATGGCGGCTTGTGCTCTGTCATAGACTGGCAACAACAATGCGCTCAAGCTGCTCCTCCTTAAAAGAGATGGCAGCAATACCCAAGGCCGTAGACCTATGCCATGGGAAAGGAGAAAATTATGAACTGTGTCAAAGGTTGAATACCTAAGCAAATTATTCCCTAACAGTTTATATATATATATATATTTTATGCAAGACTTACATTAACTTCTTTGGTTTGTATAAATGTTTTCATTATATTTTATCTTTCTATTTTATTTTATTCTTTCTAAATTAGAGCAACTTCTTTACCCAAACTGTGTTTGGGTAAAGAAAATAGACAATTATGTTTGCTAATAAACCCCTGCTAATTAATTTGCTTGAATGTCAATGCAAACCCAAGTCTTAGTTTCTGGCCCTCCAAAATCGAGGTTCTTACCGGGCCAACAACCAGGCTGAATATGCTAAACTAGTGACGTAAACACTCTCGACTGCTGAATGGTCGGAGAGAATCGCTGGCAAGGGGGCTACAACTACAACAAAATGAACATATTTTACTGTGATTTAATTGTAATACACGTTTCAAAATGATGCCGAAGTAACAACATGCTGATACCGGTTAGTAAAAACCATAAATGACAAGTCAGCAGACAGACAGCAGGCGAAAAACCTTTTTAAAATGCGTGTTTTCTGAATGGAGATCAGCTAAGCTAACGTTGTATATGCTCCGACCGTCCACGCTCACAACAACGGCCTACAGACATAAATAAACCGGCGACTGTATTCACCATGACACAGGCAGTCTGTGGTTTGTACTTGTTTAACTTTTGTCTAGGTTCTGAACAGCAATGGCGAGCCGAGCCGTGACTTTTATACCTAGGCCTTCTGACCCCCCCCCCCCTTCCCTCGAAAAAAAAGAAGAGTTATTACATCACAGCGTATACTTCAGCGGAATATCAAAACAGCGGCCCGGGGTGCAAAATGCATCAATGACAGCGACCCTCTACCACACAAAACAACACCATTTATATAAACACCTATCATGACAGGGCACCCACAGCCAAGTAACAATTACAAATGAATTAAGTCAGCATGGCGGCCCACATTGAAAATGACTTCTTTGATGATCAAATCACTGAAACACAAAGTCCATCCTCCTGTCCTTTTGGATGAAGCACTTGATGGCGGGGTCATGCAGCTGATCCTTTGCCACTCCAGTTCATCATTGGAACTCAATCTTGAAAATGACGAATAATTTCGCAACGATGTCCTCACTATCACTGAAGTGAGCCATCATGAACGAACTTATGCTAATCATAAATCTATCGATCATAAATCCATCGATTAGATTTCGAAAATAATAAAAGTAGGGTAGACATGTGGATATTATCCGTCTGAACCAAACGTGCATTTATCTAACAGGTTCGTTCCACAGACCTTATTTCGAGCTATTTTCCAAAATCCTATGGAGAAATCCCATTGCTTATTTGTCGAGGGAACCCGAGCACAGCTTACTTCCGGATTTTAGGACGCGTCACTGTACCACATGTATAAACCTCACAGCGGGCGGATCTTGTCATAAAGTCCCCGAAAATAAATCCCACCCATTTAGAGGGAAGATATAATTGGTCAATTGTACTGTCATTTGACATTACTCTCTCATTGAGATACTGTAGCTTGCCCTCTGTGAATCTACAGAGGGACCAACAAGCTCTCCCGTCTTCACAGTAACTTGGCATTTAACCCTTCACATTCCAACAGGAACTGAACAGGCAGATTCGAATGATTTATTTCTTTGGAAATGTTTTTTTAAATACAATTAAATCAAGTTATTTTGGTAAAACTAATGAAAAATATAACTAAAAAAATATATTTTTTAATGTTTTCCAATATTATTTTTTAGAATATCTTAAGCCCTCCCAGAGGGCCTAGAGCAGTGGTTCTCAACTGGTCAGGCCTCGGGACCCACTTTTTACTTGGTCAATTCATCGCGACCCAACATTTTGAAACACTCAAATCTATTCAACAAAAAAACGTGCTGTAATATATATGCTATTTAGCATACAATATTAATAAAAGTGAAGTACAGTGCATATATCCCTGATATCCCTTCACAGAACTAAAGTATGCTTTTAAAAAAGGTTTAATGAGATGATGGAATCAAAGCTGAACTATATAAAAAGGCACGCATGCTGAAAACCCAACCCCAGCAGGGGGGTCTGGGGGGATTCTCCTCCATGAGATTTTTAGAAATACTAACATAAACTATGCATTCTGGTACTCTGAGAAGAATATAAATAGATGTATTACGACCCGATATGTTAATAATATTTGATGCCATTGTTTGTTTTTCACTTTGTTCTGACATCTTGCTGCGAGAAGAGTAAAGAGGAGATAGTCTGTGTGACTTACTTTAAATTGTGGGTAAGGGTAGATAGCTCCCATTGTTCTGTGACCTGTCAGTCATCAGACCGGGGGTCATATTTCATTATGTGTTCATTTTTATCTGAAGTTGTACCCATTGATTGATTGAAAAGTTTATTAACAGCTTGTATATTGGGTACAGTACAGTACAGCTCAAAACATACAATTGTTAAGGGGATGCAGATCAGAGAAAGACTTTCGTCTCGTTTACATCAGGGTCCCCCATGGATGTATAAAGAAGAGTTCTACCGCAAAGTTATTCTCCGTGGGGACTTCCGGCAACAATCTTGATTCTGATTGGCCAGAAGACTCGGAAAAAACATCAGCAAAGATATTTTATTGAGAAGATGATCACTACGTGACAGAAGTTTTCAAAACAGTTTATGGTCTCCGGTGATTCCAGTCCAACGCCGACTGCATGCACAGCGTTAGAAAATCGGGCCTTCAAAATAAAAGTTTGACTTTATCCCCCAAAAAAAAAATTCAATTCAATTTTTTTTTTTCTTCATTCACACATCCGCGACCCACTCCAAACGGGTCCGCGACCCACCAGTTGAGAACTACTGGCCTAGAGGGCCCTGACGGCTCGCCACTGCTGAACAGATATGAGGAGCTGTGAGCTCTGAGGGCTAACGGCTAACGGCTGATGTTGTCTTTCTGTGGTTCGCATTGAAGATGACGTCACGGCTAGGCCTACATTGCGTTACTATAGTTACTGCCCCAGCTACTAAACTGTAATGGAAACGCAGCATAAACTGAGCCTGGCCTACCAAGGCCTAACTATACCATACTAAGCTGTGCGAGGCCCTGCAGTGGAAATGCGCCATTAGTTCCCTACTGTTAAAAAGCATCCACTTTCTCCAGGTAGAACATTTAACAAACTATGAATGTGTCATACACACCTAACGGGAAGAAACTCAGCTAACTGACGATACGAACCATTTACTACCGAAACAAAACACAAGTCTCACAAGAAGCGTCTAAATGTGCCCTTAGCGAAAACGGGCTAATGCTATTTCTGCTCATAACTCACAAAAAAACGATCTTTTATACTTCATACTATCTGCACAAACGACATATCATCTGAAAGCTGAGATTCCACAGATTCCATTGGTATAAGTCTCATCACTGCACGGCCAGAACTCACTGAACGACCAGCCAGAACAGAGCAAGAAAACAACATCAGTTTTCAAAACCATAACAAAAATTACGTCTTACTTTTGCTGTTTTGTGATCAAAAGTTGTGTTCAAGGGAATAAAAACGCTGCTCAAGGTTAATCCAATGTCTCTGTGTCACTTTAAAATTATTACTGATAATCCATCCTTCCATTTTTGTCAAAAACTTGTGAAAGCTACAACCCAGCTTCCGGTTTTGGGTGTGCTGGCATCAGGGCTCGAGCTTAAGGGCCGAAAAAAATAGTGTCGTGGAGGATAAAAAATAATTTTGGGATGAATTAGGGAGTTAAAATAAAAATACCCTGCTAACTCTACTACAAACGGCGATGAAAATGAAACCGACTGCACGTTTTGTGTAGCACACAGTTATTACACCTCCTTGTCAACATAAACACACACACACGCACAAAACATTTAGAAACCCGCGAAATACACACACATGTAGCTACAGCTGTGCCGCTGGCTGTCAGCCAGCCGCCCAGCTGGCTGTGCCCGCGAATTCCTGGCCCGCAAATTCAATATAGCAATATGCTGCGCCTCTCCTCATGTAGGGATGGGTACCGAGCCCCGGTATTAAACGGGCCGGAATTATTAAAGACAGTGGTAACGTTAAGCTCCGACGTTATCGGACTTTTTATCGGTACTGGAGACATTTAAAAAATATGTCGTATGTATTATTGCTACATACACATTATATCGCAATTTTAGTTTCACCAACTCCGTTTCTAATATGCAATAAGACTACAACATGCGTCTATGATGTATTTTCGAGCTTTCCAATCCAGGCGAGATCTCTCTCTCCCGTCTGTGTGCGAGGGGGCGGGGCCGTTTGTAAAGGTCTCCTGACTGTGTTACAGACTGTCATCCTGGCAGAGTCCTGCATCGGGTCGGGTACCCGACCCGATGTGATTCGCGGGTGGTATTTTTTCAAACGCTTTTTAACGGGTTCGGTTCTGGGTAAAACAAAGATGATGCGGGTCGGGTCGCGGGTATTGCATAATAAATATATTAAAATAATAATAATTTAGTTTAATGTTTAAAATCCTCAGACCTCTCGCTCGTGGGACCGCGCATAATCATAACCTCTGCAGCGCATCAATCTGCTGCTGTGCGCGCCACATTCGAAATGGCTGAGGTGAAGCTCTCTAGCGGAGAATACAGCATTTTCAATAACACTTCCTCAAGAGCGAAATCCAACGTCTGGGAGGCTTTTGGTGTCATCCTAGATGGAGGAAAGAACCAACATCCCACGCTTTTTGAGACAAATATGCAACTGAGTGTGTTAATAATTGCACGTTTTCACTGCTCATATATAGGCTATGCGGGTTCGGGTCGGGTTGCGGAACTTGTGCCGATGGGTCGGGTCGGTTTGCGGAACTAATTGGCAATATGTGCGGGTAGCGGGGCGGGTTCGGTATGGTGCGGGAGCAGGTCTTGAAAATCAGACCCGTGCAGGACTCTGCATCCTGGTTAGTGGTTACTCTGGGTTCTGTCTGAGTGTTGGATTTTTTTGTTAATTGGATGGGACTTGATTGGATTCAATATTAGAATAATTTTCTCGTTTGTGTGTTTGTTTAAATATATTTGGCCTTTGTTTATGTGATTGAATGATTTACTCAAATAAAAAGGTTGATGAATTATCATCGAATGATTTGTATGATGTTTTATTTATGTTGAAGGTCACTTTGAATGATTTTAACTAATGATAATGTAGAAAAACTAACACTTTAAATTCGGGACGGTCCACATTAATTTATACTATAATAACACTATCATTTCTG
The DNA here is from genome assembly GCA_902827135.1 of Harpagifer antarcticus. Lineage (NCBI taxonomy): Eukaryota > Metazoa > Chordata > Actinopteri > Perciformes > Harpagiferidae > Harpagifer > Harpagifer antarcticus. Next base: position 3,455,147 of record CADEHL010001033.1, read on the forward strand.
AATTTACTTTAAAATAAAAAAAATCTGACTTTTCTACATCCAACTCACAGGTGTATCATTGCTTTGAGAAAAAAGATGATTAATTTACCCTTTTTAGAAGTGAAGATATAGTCATTTGTTCTGGGAATGTCATTTTCGAGCCTGAGACCTGAAAAACAGGCTCGGGGCTTAACAGGTTAACCTACACCACAGTACAGGATGAATAGCCCTGTGTTGAGAAGATAGCTTGAATGTAGTGGTTTGGAAACAGACAATGCTAAATAGTCTTAGTTGTGTCATATGCAATCACTGTCCAAGTGACTTTAACAGCCTGAATGCATGTGAACTAGTGTGTTGGCTGGCAGATAGATTGACCTTCCAAGACTTTCGTAAAGGGCATAGTTATTGAGCCCAAGGGCTGCAGGATTTTGAATTTTTTTTATTTTAGTAGATTTTGCAATTGCGATATGATTGGTAAGATATAGAGTGATGCAGGAGTAAGTCCTAAAACCCGGGACATTAGTTTTTTTTTTTTACCACGTCCGGTTCCCTCATCTCGAATTAAGTGTTTTTTTTTGCGGGTTTTTTTGCAGTTTATTTTGCCAACATGAGTACGCCTTTAGCTTAACGGTAGTTATATGCACGTGCGACTGTAATGTTGTTTGTTCATTTCCAAAAGTTAGCTCTTTTCTTCTGGCTCCATATTTAATATCTGGAGATTATCCTGCCGAGCAAAACATTATCATTATCCCGTTTGCCCCAATGCTTATTATCTGCAAAATAAGAAATAAAATGAAAACATCCCATTGCTTTTTGTCAAGGGAGCCCTGGCGATGCTAACTTCCAGGTCGGCCTAAAAAAGACATTGACTTGTCTGAGAACATTATGAGAGTACAGCAAGCACACACGGTAAGCTCTACAGTAGAAAGCAGACTATCTTTATTTGTTCAAGCACTATAGCTACAGCTTCAGGCAGATGAGGCAGAAATACCTCAAATATATTCCGCTCAGAATGTAATATGTAACATAGGAGCAAGGAAACACCTGTTTAAATGAGTAACGCAGAGCATATTAAAAGCAGGTGCTTTAACACATGTTGAGTTGGTGGGATAATTAGCCAGCTAAACATTCCTGATGGTCATGTTGTCTAGAAATTGTTGTACACACTCAGTCGCCTAAATATTTTGGCTGCCATCTTGGAGCAAAGGCCAAGCTGATGTGGTGCTCCAATTTTACAAACACGCATATTCTTATTTTCCAATAAGAAACCTGTGAATCAAGAGTACAAAGCCAGAAAGCAAATCAAATGAAAGGCTTGGACAGGTTGGCCCGCTCTGCTCTCCGTAGGCCGGTTTATTGGCCCAATAAGATGGGTTTTGGCAGAGATCCATAATGAGACATTAATATGTCAGATATGGAGTGAAATGGCAGGGGGTAAAGGGTTTCGCCGGAATGAGGCCGGTGTTACCTGCCAGGAAACTGCATTTGTATGAGACACTTGAGTTAATCTGTGTATGCGCATTTCAGGAATAGGTGGTATTATTCCCGTGCATGCAAACAAATACATTAATGCAGTGGTTCCCAAACTTTTTCAGTCGGGACCCCCTTGGGTATTGGAAATATTTTCGGGACCCCCCAACCCGGTTCCCATCTATATTGGTAGGATTAATTGTATATTGTTGTAAAAACATTACATTTTCTCTGCTAATAATAAGAAGATACAAAGATCCAACTATAATTTTATATTTTATTATGGATTACACATGAACAAAAGTACTTATAATAGATACTGTGAATTAATTTGGCCTAATTAAAACTGGTTGGCCTTCTTCCCTGAGTAGTAGATTTTTAAATTCATTTCTTTAAGGAAAATATATGAACATCACTTTACCATTCCTATTCCACACTAGCCTATCAATGACTTGTGTGTGCTTGCTTTCCCTTGCAGATCTTCTCAAACCAGGGCTGTTGTTTTGAGACTGCCCCTCTCAGTTCATTCTCAATGTTCAGCTTTGATCTGTATTTCGTATTGATGGCAGAAACAGCAGAAAAAGCCTATCTCACATAAGTAGGATGTTGCAAAAGGCAGCATTATGCCCACAGCTCTCTGACCAATGAGATATTTTCGAGCAGTGTTTGTTTACAATTGAATAATAATAATAACAATACATTTGATTTATATAGGTGCACTTTAAAAACAACGTCATCTCAAAGTGCTTCACAAAGCTAAAAGGAGAAAATAATAAAATAAAAAAATCTTCCCGCGACCCCCCTGCAGTACCTCCGCGACCCACCAGGGGCCGCGCCCCACAGTTTGAAAACCACTGCATTAATGGAAAGTATATAACAGTAAAAGTAGAGCACTGTTATTTTCACATCAACAGGAAAGATGAGTAGCATGATAATTATACACAAACTGGCTATATAGGTAATCAACCAGCCTATTTAAAGAATTTTGCGATGGTAACCTAAAATGTTAAGGGTCTAATAGTAAGTGGCAGTTGACATGTATCCTCTAAAGGTGAGGCTTAGTTGTTCAGGGATTTGTTTTTGCATAAAAGATAATATAATATGTGGGATTTGAGCAATGACAAAGAAAAAGCCATATTGAAAACACAAGTAAACATCGCTATCACAGCTAACCAATACACCATGGGTCGGCAACAGGCGGCCCGTAATTTTGAGAATCACTAATAAAATATTATTTTGAGATTTTTTATTTTTTTTTACAACATAAAAGCCGCTGATCGATCGTCCGCCGGTCATTATCGGCCGATATTCACTCTTAATAGTTTGATCGGTGCTCTCTATAAAGGCCGATCAGGAGAGCTGGATCTGATCGATATGGACATAAACACGAGTGAAGTATAACGGCCCCTACACACGGCGGCGTGCGTTGCCGCTTCAACGCTTCTGCCCATACACTTTGAATGGGGTGACGTCACCATTCGTCGAACTGCATTGTGGGAGCAAAGCGTAGCTTTTCTCGCGGTGCTCGCTGCAAAAGTAGAGCAATGTTCTACTTTTGACGTCTCTACGGAGGCGTCAGCCAATCAAATCCCGTTTATGCAAATCTGCCAGTACAAGCGCTAGCCAATCAAACCGCGTGTATGCTGGGAGAGCCAGACCGTTCATTTCCTCATATGCCAAAAAATGGAGGAGAAAATAATCGTAGCGGTAGGGAATCACCCGGTGCTTTATGATCAGTCTCTGTTCACCTACCGGGATACAAACCGGAGGAGCCAGGCATGGAGGGAGGTGGCAGAGACAGTGGGTGAAACTGGTAGGTTTTCGCCTGTTTGGCGAGTTTATATCCAGTGTACTTCGTTTGAATGGACAGCTAGCAGGGATAGACAGTATTTAGCCAGCATGGAATGTTGCGTAAAATAGGACCATAGGCATTAATGTCATACATGTTCATCATATAAAGTGTGACATGTAAAACCTTTTATGCAATTGACAGGAGAGATTCATGTGATTGGTTGTTGGTCACGTTGCTCGCGTAAACTCCCCAAGCTCAAGACACGCCCAACGCCAAGTGGCAACGCACGCCGCCATGTGTATGGGCCGTAACCGGACCCGAGAGAGAGATCAGATCAGCTGCTGAGTCTGACGGAGACACGCAGCTCTGCATAATCACCTGAAGCCCCGCCCACTGTTTAGCGAGCTGCATGAGAAACTGAAGGGCTGTCAGGAGAGAGAGGGAGGGAGAGAGGAAAAGAGAGCATCCGTTTCTCCCGTGTTATTATTCAAAGTTAATGTAAACTTTTGAATAATGTACTTCATCTACTACAAGTAGTTTGTTTGAATGTAATAATTATGTTTGTTGTTTGTGGAATCATTTATTGAAAAATTAATCTGAACTTTTCGATCTGTAACGATTATAAACCGAAGCAATATAAAAATGAGCCCCATTAACTGAGTTTTAAACGTTAGCATATCCGGTCATAGTCCGGTGATTACCTGCTAACGGAAACTCTGCTACACCATTCTATTATTCTTATTATTGAAACATGACCAGTAAGTTTCAAATGTGTCCGGTAAAATAAATTCTGTCCCGAAATATCCGCTTACATTCATAATGTCAGCGGAGGGAGGGGAAGCGGCGCTGTGGAAGAGCAGAGTGGCGAGGGAGAGCTGTCATCTTCCCTTTACAAGCTTCAAACATGTATTTATCGTGTGATTTTGATATCATATTCTGAAAGCCAAGACTATTTTAAAATCAAACAAAACACCCGAACCCCGGAAAACTAGTTTTTTTACGCAAATCCACGTTTATTTTTTAAATGAGCCGTTGCGACTTTCGACTGATTTCGATAGAGCGGGTCACATATGGAAAATTGGGGGAACCAGGTCAATTAAAGTACTTATTTAACTATTAAATACATTGAGTTTGAGTAAAATACTTGATTACTGATTAATTTAGGTTATAATATATTAAATTGCAAAGCAAAACTGCTGTAATTGATTTATTTTGTCCTTTGGTATTTTTTAAAGGTTTTCAACCTGAAAGAAGCCTAATGTGTCCTTGAAAAGTTTAAATAAAGAAAAGGAAAAAGGATTCCAGTTGTCCATGCGTCCTCTGTTGCTCCTCAAGCCTCTCAAATGTGGGCAAACACTCAAATAAATGCCAAAAACCCAGAGAACTTGACAATACTTATCAGAATAAAATGTTAAATAACACTGCTATAGTTAATAACTCTACTTTACTCAGTGGAGGCTCGTCCATTGAGGAAAGGGAGGACCATCCTCCCTAAGATTTCAGAAAAAATAAACTTTGAAGAGAACAATAAATACACCTCAATTTAAAAGATAAGTCTGTTAAAATACAGATAATAGCCCTGGCTTTGGGACTGAAATGGGGCTAGGCAGAGGCTCTGGATTGGGCGCCTATATCATCAGTGAACCAATCAGCGGATCTGACTGCGCATCAGAGTGTTGATGGGGAGGGTTATCAGCGATATCAGAGTTTTTTCTGAACAGGGGCGCTGCGCCCTCTTACCAACATCAATTCCTTGAATTAGGCTTTGATTATGTTCTGGCCGCCATCTTGCGGCTCAGCAAAAAATTGGCCCACGGCCAAACTTACTTGCCTACCCCTGCAATACACCATACATTTATTTTCCTTAACCAGGCTGTCTGAAAGCTCCTGACCAGGTGCTTTCTTTTATTCGTCGAATCAGGACATAATAAATCACGGCCAAACATATGAGAATCATTGTTCCCCATTGACTGCAATTAAGCATGCATGGGAAACTGCAATTACCACATGCATTATGCTGTTGGCACATTCTGACTGAATTTGAAGCCGTACAACGTGGAAAACATCAAGAACAACAATCTTGGCGGTTGGTTGTGCATTCAGAGATAATTTTCATAGGATGTATTTATTTCCAAGCCTTCCCTAAGTCACTCAACTTTGTGTTAGTCGGTTTATCCAATGTGGAAATGATTTATAAAACAGGTAAACCAGAAATACTCTCCAAAAGCTATGATGGAACAACTTAAATTGTCATATGATTCAATGCAGGACTTGCTTTATTTCCTGATAAACACACCCTTTACTGTATGTTGGTTAAATGTCAAGCTCAAGCTACAGATATCATTGGTACACCTCCCATTATTATTCCTTATGGGGAGGCCCGTTGACCCAAAGCATGATGTAATTCCATAAGCCTGTCACTAATAATTTCCCCCTCATTTTTAATGACTCCGAAATGAATGCCAGAGCGAGACTGGGGCCCCGTCATTTTCAGGGTGTGGAGTTTTTTCCCCACTCGTCTGCTTTTATAGCAATTTTACACTGTTTATAAATATTTATGGACATATACAGGCAGCTAATAAAGTCAGCGTTGGCTAAAGGAAACTGGACAACTTTTCCACTAATTTTCATTTTTGGAGCATTACTGTTCCTCTCCGCCGCCCACTTCCCCGTGCCAAAAGCCTGTACCCACCATTTGAGTCATAATAATAACAAGTTGTTTTCTAACATCAGACAGAAAGGAAAAATTGCAAACAGACCTTCGGTTCGATAAGTATGCATAGACATGCCCTCCGGAGATGAACATGCCCTCATGTGTCCACAGTCATGTCTGCTCTGCAAGTGTTGGCATGGCTCGGCCAAGGGATGTCATGCAGACACACACACATCTTCCCGCACGTTTTCCAACACCTGTACACACACAGACACCTGTAGCTCGTTTCTTTCCTAGTGGTACTGTATCGGTTTTCCGTTTGATGTACAGTTTGTTTTTGGTTGTCGAGGCTCAGTGGCCGCGGAGGAGTCAGATGTTGTGTGAAGTGGAAGAGCTGTCAGGAGGAGAAGGGGCTATGCGGGTTTATTGTTTCACTGTGTTTATTTTTAAAGATGGTACCTTTGAGGATCAGAGAAGAAAACATACAATAGGGTTGGAGAGAAAATACGGAATTTTATCAATTTTATAGAGTTGAAATGTTAAGAACAAGGTTTTTGAAAATACTGATATTTTTGAAAATATTTGAAAGAGGAGAATAAAGTTGCAATGTTAAGAATAAATTGGAAATCCACTTAGAGAAGTCATAATGTTAGAATGAAGTCAGAATGTTGAGAATAATTATAATTAAAAAAAAAATGAAATGTTTGGAATAAACTTGAATTGTTTATATTATAAATTTGGAATGTTTAGAAACAAATTCCAAATAATTGGAAAAACCCAATTTAAAAACATTTCGGGGATACCATTTCAATACATTGACAGAATAAATTGAACATTTGAATAAAGTCAAAATGCTGAAATAAAGTAAGAAAAAGTAAAAATTAAGTTTGAAATTTTAGAAAAAGTTCAAATGTTGGATAAAAGTCTAAATGTTTTTAAAATATGAATCAAGTTAGAATCAGTACTGAAAAGTGTGTATTTTTTCTCAAATTACAGAATCTTCCTCTTCATTTTAATACTCACCCGTTGTACAAACACATTTCCTGCACAGTACTAGCTGTGTGTGTGTGTGTGTGTGTGTGTGTGTGTGTGTGTGTGTGTGTGTGTGTGTGTGTGTGTGTGTGTGTGTGTGTGTGTGTGTGTGTGTGTGTGTGTGTGTGTGTGTGTGTGTGTGTGTGTGTGTGTGTGTGTTGTGTGTGTGGTGTGTGTGTGTGTGTGTGTGTGTGTGTGTGTGTGTGTGTGTGTGTGTGTGTGTGTGTGTGTGTGTGTGTGTGTGTGTGTGTGTGTGTGTGTGTGTGTGTGTGTGTGTGTGTGTGTGTGTGTGTGTGTGTGTGTGTGTGTGTGTGTGTGTGTGTGTGTGACAGGAGTACTTATATGGGATTATTTCTATGGGTCCATTTGTCACAGCGCACATTTATCATGGAGCCCATTGGTGTCAGACATGCTGCTTTCCCACCACGTCTCCATTACGCTCTGCTGGTACTCACTTTGACACTCAACACCTGACCTGACACACACACACACACACACACACACACACACACACACACACACACACACACACACACTAACTGACTCTCCAGTATGTGAGACCCAGACACAAAAGATAAATGAATTGAGAGAATGTACCCAGAGTGAGAGACAGTTCACAGTGCTACCCTGAAAGTCAAGATGAATTCTCTGCATTCTTGTTTTAAGCATGTTCTCCTTTTTTCTTCTCTCCCATGCTTCATCCCACTGCTTCTGGACTCCAAATGCAACGCCGACTTGTTTTGTATTCCGTCCCTGCAGTGTATCTCTGTAATGAGATTCCACCGTGCTTATTTTTTTACCACATTTTGGTTAAATGTTCATGAACCAGAACCATGATCTCGGAGAGGATCCTTCAGCTGCTCCTCGACTTGACAAGCTTTGCTCACGCAGTCTTGACATTCAACATCTGCTCTGCTAAAGTGTCCTTGAGCAACATGTTGTCTCTGCAGAACTTCAAAACATCAGGTCTCACCTGCTTGTGAAGTTATTCTGTTATACTTCCGTCTCTTATAACCTCATATCCTAAACAACCTGGATATGTTGGATGTAATATCCTGGATACATCCTCATATCCTGGAGCTGTTCAGGTTGAGTTCGTCCCTTTTAGATTTAGTGGTTGAATTTATCTCCATTCATTAAATAATAAAACAAATAATAATAATTGAATCCCTCTTGGAGCTAGGGTTGGTAATCTTGAGATCTAGAATGAGTACAACAGATTTTGAAATGTATACAACTAAAAAACGCAGCCCAGGTTTGCCAGGTGTTTCCCAATGAAAGAGGCTAGCATCACTAACTCTGATAGTTGCTATTAATCTAGCAGAAAAGGCAGCAAGTTGGAAACTCTGACAGACCTCAATTGAAAGTCATTCCCCCAGAATTATCATTTTGAATCTGAATGAACAAACATGGCTTTTGTCAGTACCAACAGCTGTCAGTTAGCACTTTCTAGAAGACTACCAGTACAAATGTTGTCCTTAGGCTCAATCACCATTGCGATACCTTTTTCTGCCATAGATACTGACATTTATTACAATACAAATACGAGCCTGTGACAGCATCCCAACAACTGTTGTGCAATGAAATATTCGGCTACTAGTCATCTCGAACCGTCAGCTTGAAAAAGAAGTTGCGATACCGTTCCTATAAATATCAATAATTTCGAACATCGCGGGGAAATTCCTTCGACTCATTTTAAAGTTTTGGGGGAAGCCGGATGTGACGTCAATGCGGGAACGCTTCACTGTGCGGCGAGAGAGCCAAACACGGACAAAGTGTGTTGTCTTGCGTAGAAATGGTGAATTACTGAGTTTAGGCACGTTAATAACGTTTTAATGAAGTTGACTACAGTATACTCATATTTGTCAGTGCTTTCATGTCAATTCGGCGAACATAAACATGAATGATCGTGGTGAACATGATGATTAAATTAGGATTAAAAATCAGTAGTGAGAGCTGCTGAATTTCCTCCCGTAGGATGTGATATAAAAACAAATCGATTATTTTTGTAGTTGTAAACTCAAGTGGATGAAACTACATTTATTAGTGCTTTCATGTCAATTCGGCGAACATATGATACATTAAATGATCGTGAGGATGATGATTAAAAATCGTTTGTTTGAGCCGGTTTGCATTTCCTGATGAGAAAACAAACCCATGCTTTGTGTAGTTGTAGTACCAACGTGGATTAAACGTGTGTTTTTACCACAATGTTGGGAAATTAATGGATAAAATGCACGGATTATTGTTATTATTCCCACTCCGATCGGGACACTAGGTCCACCGTTTCCCCGCAGCGAGGCTCCCCCCGTTGACAGTTTACGTGGGCTTGGTGCAGTGGCGGTACTGAAGTGTGCCGGTCGGATAAGTCACTATCACATCCCCCATAGGCGGCGCGTGAGGCTCAGGTTTGGGAAGGCTAAATAACTTTTTTTACCTGACGCTGCCCGCCTCCGGCGTCTATAGAAAAGAGATCAACTCAGTGTGCGGAGTTTAAATCTCTCAAGTCATATTACAGGATAAGGTTATTACAGTTTAAACTGCCGTATGCAGAGAAGACGCCGACGTGTCGCACTTATCATCAATCAGATCATCGATCATATAATATCATAATATATCATATATTTCCTTCTCTGAGTCAGCTTCTCCAGCCGTATCTGGCCGTGCAACACTTACAGTGTCACATACTGTATGCAGAAGTATTATTTTAAGCAACACATTGTTGACGAAACACTTGAGTCAAATGTAGTTAAAGTCAGATCCACTCGTGTCTTAGATGGGGCAGTGATATCATAAAACTATACGCTTTCAAACACTCGGTAGGCCTAGTTATTTTTTAACCAGTTGTTCTGTATTCTCCTTGCAGGTGCAACTCTGTGGCTTGTATCCTGGATTATATGTTTAAGTCATGGATGTTTAAAGCTCATATTTGTCTAATATTAGTTTACTTTTCATTAATGAAGTATGACGCTGCGCTGTCAGTACACTTGTCCCTGTTTGTGATTGGTCACATGTAGCTAACCCCACCCCTTTCACGTGAACATGCTCTCAGCTGGAGAGAGAAACCCTGGCTTGATTTACCGAGTTGATAGTCGTAGGACCGCTTAGCGAGATCTCGTTTGTTAGTTTGTTGTTGTTAGTTTGTTTGTTACTCAAACATATCCAGGGTATGTTGAACTGGCTTCGTAGTACAGAGCACAGGTGGCTAGCAGCGCTAATGTCAAAGACACAGACATTATACATTATATTTGTATTTTACCAGGATGCAGTGACACAAATATTTGGGAAGGCTTAGCCTTCCCTAGCCTACAGCACCCGCCGCCCCTGACATCCCCCACTCCCCCCGTTGACAATTTACTAGCGGTACCGAAGTGGGCAGGTCGAGAGTCCCGGGATGATTTTTAGTCCCATTCCACCACTGGCTACATGACTGTATGATCGCCCATATTGACGCACCTAATTCCTAAACTTCTAACAGATACAACATAAACCGATCCTTCAGCCTCAGATGAGCTCTCAGACACGTTCAAAATTAAACTGTCAACGCTGTCTGAGCTTGCTGCTGTGTGCGCCATCGTGTGTTTACATGCAGATGCTGGGATCCTGAACCGTGCAGCTGGAGCGCTGTGCCCGCAATGACGTCACACATCATTTGGCGGGACTTGAAGAATCCCCGAGAAGATCCAGAAAATGGTCAACATTGAAGGGCAGATTAATTAATCAAAGTACAAATATCCAAAATCAGTTCAGTAACAGTTTTCAAGGGGACAATATTTACTCAAATTGATGGGTTTGGATGATGGGGGAAACTCGTGTCACAGGCTCTTTAAGCAAGGTGGATATATCTTCCAGAAGCTGATACAAATATTAAAACCAGATGGAAATGATTTATTTTAATGCGGTCTATAAAATGTTTCCAAGAGAGAGTTCAAGATCGTATGGTCGTAAAACGTACATTTAAATGTTCAATGTTATAACAAAGAGAAAAGCACCTTCTTTTATATTTGAACCAAATTGTTAGTTCATCACAATTCACTTGTAAACTGTCCAGCTCTGAGTTGTGTTTTATTGACACAGTTTCCTTGTTCATTCATGTTGCGCTTGTTTTCTTTTGTGTTATGGTTAATGCAACCTGTAGAGTGAGAGAACTCAAGACACAAAGTGTGAGACAGAGGGAGCGCTGGAGGAAGATGTGAAATGAACATTGTGTCAGACTGTCAAGTGTGTGTGTTAGTGGAGAGGAGAGCAGCTGCAGAGGCCCTAGTCCCCGTCTCGCTGGCGCACACCTCTCCACAGGGAGCGGGAAGGGCTCCAAGTGCCCGGAGCTGGGCAATCACCGCCCCCCAGACAACACACACACACACACACACACACACACACACACACACACACACACACACACACACACCCTACGTTACATGCATACATGCCTCCTAGCACTCTAGGGCCCTGTCACTTGCTTCCTCTTTAATTAGGAAAAGATTGGTGCAGTGATGACGTATTCTGTAGGACCAAGAAGTTAGCATCTCAAGGGGTCCCTTGAGAAAATCATCTGGATGTTTCCATTAGCGTTATGATTATAGCAGATAAAAACATCTGTTGCTCAAAAACGTTTCAAATAGTTACAGGTTTTATTGAAAATATCCACATTTGAACAGCCCTTTAAGCGATCTACATACATCACAATCGCATGACTTCTTTGTCTCCAGCGCTGAGCTATGGCTAATGTTTAGCGTGATGACGTTTGGTAGTCTTATTTTGCCATTTGTTAGCAACTGCCATTTGAAAGAAGCTTCAGTCTTTCACTACTGAGGTTACCAAGCCCCGAGAAAGTGTGTGGGCCATTTAAGCACATGTTGGTAGCGGTCAAACACTGTACTACACTTCTGTTCTAGTCCCTGGTGTCCTTTGGGCCCAAAAATACTTTTTCACATTGACGTACATTGGTAAAGAGACATTCTCTTTAGACTTCCACAGTATTTATTGATGTATTTTATGTTGTAAAAAACAAACGTGAAAATCGTTTAACCTCGTGTTTACCACACATCTTTATTTCAGGCATCTCACAAAAAACACATTCAAAATAACATCAACATTGAGGGTTTTAGGACTCATTCCTGCACCTCTTCCCACCACATTTCCAGCCCACTGTATCATTTCAGTTCAACTCAACAAACCTTTTTGCCATGGACTGTATTACATCAGCATCCAGGAAGAATAAACTAAAGAGGAACCATTTAAAGAGGACATTCTTTATAAATGAATCTCTATGATGTGAACATAGAGCAGCTACCTGGAGCCAAAAAGCCTTTTCAGCCTGTCTAATTCATCTCCTGCTCCACCCCCCCCCCCCCCCCCCCCAGTGGGCCCTCTGAGAGCCCACTTGTCCTTCAGTGAGATGACACAGGATGAAGTCACTCCATTTGCCTTGGCAGCAGCACCTTTGTTTCAGGCCCTGTGGTGATGTGTTCTCACAGCAGAGTGTTCTGCCCAGAACTCTGAGAGAGGGACAAGGCCATAAAAACCAAAGTAGAAACTGGGTTACAACAAATTGCAGTGCGTGACAAACTCAAGCCGGACAGGAAACATTTGTTTCCTGCTATCCACAGGGGCAAGTACAATGCACAATTATACTTCTATTCACCAGGCTAGCATCTTTTGCACACAGTAGGGCAGTGGTTTTAAAACCTCTTGTACTCAATGCACCCATATTCATTTCTGTGCATAATGACGTCTCTAACAGGTGTAGTCAATATTTAAACATTTATTTTTAGTAACTTAAACCTCATACATTTGCAACACTGTTACTCATGCGTAAAGCTATATTTACTGTCATTTTAGTATTCACCATACTTCCAGAAACTGATAGCTAAATACTAGAAATAAAAATCTTAAAATCTTAGCTGTTGTCACGGTTCCTATTTGATCAAATACGGGATGAATCCTAAAACATAAAACAAACACTTATTTTTCGCAACCATTTCATATGTAGCATTTAATGATATGAAGTGAGGCTTTTGTATATGTAATTGGTTGGATTGGTTGGATTGACTAATTGAAGTGTTATATGCTATTTTATATAAATGAACAGTGGGCGTAGCATTTACATCACATCCATACACAAGTGAAAATGGTGGTAGGTAAGAAAACGATTTATGACGAAGCTTAACAAGTGTCTTTTATAAATGTTTGGAGCACTTGAATAAAGAATTACATCCAAGGCCTTTCAAGGCAGCAGAAATAAATTAACATGGCTCTGAAGAAAAAACGGATACAACTTGAAGGCTCGCATCTGTGTGTCAAATTTCTCCGGGGGCCTCTGAGGGCGGAGAACTAGAAAAAGGGAACGAAAAAAAACATGACATTTTTTTGTGTGGTTGAAAATGTCGTAGGAGGTGTAATATCACATCCTGCTGTCATAAACCTTTTGGCGGTCAGACATACTAGGATAGAGGTGGAGATGTGGGGAAGGACAGTTTAAGGGAACAAGCTCAAGGATGGAAAGGCTGTTGAGGTGAGAGGGACAGATAAGGGAGGCAGTGAGAGGAGATAAAACACTCTTTCTCCAAATACTGGCTCCTATAAATATTGTAGCTAAAATGCTGCAGAATAGTCACTACAGTCATCTGGAATTCAGACGCGGCTTCTCTTTGACTCCCAGGTCACTTTGAAGCACTTTCACCATCTCAGTCATCATCTGCTCTTCAAAGATCTCCACATTGTCAAACTTGATGAGCTTAATATACGTGCTATACTTCAGCAACCTGGACATCACACACTTTTCCACCTTTTTGTCAGAAAGGGTTTTATTCTATCAGCTTATCTTATTTATCATTATCGAACTTTCAAAATAGAGTCGCCTCAGAACACATCTATATATGACTTTGTTTAATGACAAAAGGAGCTGTGGAGCTAAGTTAACTCCTGCATCTCAAGTCCTAACTGCGCCAACATATGTTTGGGTTGCTCTATTCTATTGTGAAATGGGTTGATTACATAATGTCTAAAACATGGACGTAATGTAAACAAGACTATAGTAGCAACCTGCCAATAAAAAGGTGGCCTCACCTTAAAAAAATAACCTTTTTTACGATAAATAGGATCATCAATTACAAAATAAACATCATGCTGTGTTGAAGCCTTAAAACTAGTGATTGAGACCAAAAACCTGTCAGGAAAATGTTTAATGAGGTTATATGTCGGGTCAAATGTTTGTTCATTTTCTCATAGACTTCTATAGAATGTGACTTCTATTTACAACCTCTCCCTGCTGGCTTTTAGAAAGAAGGCATGTATAGAGCACTTTCGCATTGGCATTCAAAACCGAGGGTTGTCGTCTGGTTTTAGAAAGTGGTCAGACAAAAGAAAACAACAAAAGTTGTATCAACTTAACGATTGGGCTATTGGTCGCACATTAAAAACAATGCTAATCAATGATAAATGATCGTTATTAGTTAAAGCCCTGATTATAATGAAACTGATCATAATATCATCAATGTAACACAAATATCACAGATACTAGCTACATCTCTGTTTATTGTATTCCAAAAAGGCCTATATATTAGCGCTAGCCGGTTTTCAACAGATTAGCAAAACATTTTTGGAATGGGAAGATGTTATGCCCTTGCACAAAGTATGTTGAGTGGGGGGTGCTGATAGTAAGAGGCTTTGTGTATGTTTGTGCAGTTCCTCAACGGCTATTCCCTATGAGCAAACGCTAACTTTGGTGCCCTCAAAGAGTAACTCTCTTCCATTAATTCAAATACACAAACATCTGTCCACCAAATTCCTCCTAAACAGCCCTTTGTGTGAGTTGTATGTCTCTCTGTCTGCATGTCCGTCCATCTGCCTCTTATCCGTCCCTCCTTCTGACTTTCCCTCCTTCCGTTCTGCATAACTTCTCTGTCACCCTGATTGTGTCCCAGATCAAACCAGGACTGTTCAAACAAATTAAGATCTCCTTTCCCCCTCCCACCTCTGTAGTTCGCAGACACTCCTCGTTTGCCCTGCTCTTCTTTAGCTGCCTCCTCTTTTCAACTCGATAAGAACCTTGCGTTTGCATACCGCCACTCTCCCCCTTCTTTACTTTCTCCTCTCTTGGTCCACCGCTCCCCTTTAGAAGACAACAGAAAGAAGTTTTGATTGAACTGTGTCTTTTCCCAGACTAGGAAGTTGCTTAGGCACTTGAAAACAAATGCAAGAGAGAGAGAGTTTCAGAGGAGGGGGTGATCTTTTTTGAAGAGCAACAAAGGATGCTCCAAAGCCCCTAACACCATGTGAAATCCGCAGGAAAAAACAGCCGTAATTAGAAGGCTGAGCCTGTTTTGTGCCAAAAGTGTGCTTATTCTAATGTGATAAAGCAACAGCAGTGAAACAACAGGCCTCTGTTTCTCATTTTTAAACATTATCTTCCTCTGCCAAATAAACGCAGCGGGCCTGTACTGAATCTGCATGCAATTTGAAAACCTGATGGTATAACTGGGTCTTTGGCTCATGCTTGAAAAGATAATAATGCTAATTCTATAGACAAACTTTATAGAGAATCTGTGTTTATCTATTAGGTATACCCTGTGAGAGGTGATGATGCACTTTTCAGAACTAAAACATTGTCCTACTCGGCCAAAGGGAGATCGCTTTCCAGAGAAATGCTTGTAGCATGGCTCTTGATAATCTAGGAGACCACATAATGAATCCTAATGACTTAGGTGAAACGCTGACTCTATTTTCAAGCGGGTTGAGGTTCACATTTGTGGTTTACAGTAAGAGCCATTTCCAGTAACTAATAGGATTGCTATTATGTACCAATATTCATGTGCACTTTAGGATGGATGCTAAAATCATAAGTGATCCCCTCGCCTTTTTTCATTATCAGTTGGTCTTTTTGGGTTAGCTGTTAAAATAAATGTGTGCTTCTTTTTAAAATGTTTTGATCTTTCCTAATAAGATCTATTTCAGATCAGTCAGTTGTGGGTAGTGTGTCAATTATTTAAGAAGTGATGTGAGAGAGTGAAAATTAACTCCACATTGTTCAGTGTGAGAAAAAGTTTTTAGAGAGTACTTGTCCATGGACAAGTGAGTTTGGCAATTTACTTGTCCGAATACATTTTTCACTTGTCCAGAATGGACAAAAATTTGGGGCCGCTGGCATCTTCTTCTTCTTCGTATTTTACATTTTCCCACGGTTTTTACGACACCGCTAACGTAAGTGAGCGGTAAGATTTTACTGCATCACACATAGGGTTGGGTATCGTTTGGATTTTAACGATTCCAGTTCTGCTTTTCGATTCCGGTTACTTTTGGTTCTCGATTCCGGTTCTTTGAGAGGGTAAAAATAAGTCCCATGACAAACTGGGAGAAAAATATATTTATGAAAACATTAAGTCAAATCTGTATTCCTATTTACAAATCACTTCATACTGTTGAATTTCTTACGGTTATTGAATACAATTATATAAAAATAATCTCTGCATTGTTTAGTTAGTTCTAAGTGGTGCAGTTTGAGAATGTACAATTGGCCCAGTCTCCTCTGATGTTACACTGCAACATGCCTGTGAGACAGAGTCCAACCACACATGTCCAACACATAGGACATAACAATGATAATAATGACACATTAGATGTATAGCCTATAGGCCTAGCGCTTTTCTACAACTCAAAGACGCGTGCACGCTTACACATGTCCTGCAATACACATGCTGCAGCTGCCCAGCTGCTCACTGTTTGTAAAAGTAAATAAATAGTATTTTAATTTCAATAATGTACTTTCTATACCCTGCTTCATAAACAATACTGACATCCCTGTGCTCCTCCGAGTCTGGGGGTCCGGGGATGTGAGGACAGCGCGAGGACACAGACAGGGAGGCTGCTTTTCACTTCATAAAGGAAATGGAGGTCAATATGAACAACATAGGAGTTAAAATGCTTAATAACCTTCATTACGTGTTAAAGAAAGAACATAAGAAAGGTTGACAAAGATGAGGCTGTTAAACGGGCAGCGGATCTGCTGTGAGTAGAAAGAGAGAGAGACGCTGAGCTGCACCGTGCAGCGATCAGCTGATACGGAGCATAGAGAGAGAGAGCTGCAGTCCGCGGGGCTCGGCCTCGCCTCCTGTCCTCACAACTCTTATTAATCCCGGTACCGGACAATTGTTATTTGTTCCTACTCGGAACCGAGTTTTGCTTCCCAACCCTGCCACTGTGCTACACTTCCCACCCCGCTCCGCCCCGCCCCCGTCTAACTGTACAGAAAGCGGCGAGATGCATTTCCTTAGGAATCGACAAGCAGAACCGAAACTAACATTTCTAAACTAACAATGGCAGACACTTACAATTTGCGAATGAGTTCTGCCTTTTGTAAACTGAATGTATCAATAATTTGTCAATAAATCAGGCCGAAAAACGTCACTTGTCCGCCGGACAAGTCAATTGAAAGATCTACTTGTCCGATATTGTAAATAACACGTCCCGGACGGTGGGACGTGTACTTTTTCGCACACTGTTGTTGTATTTTTACTAATTATATTTGAAATGAAAGCACATTTAAAATATTTTATCATCCAAAAAACAACTGGTATCCTTGCCTTTGCACTTGCCGACCATTGCGAATTCAACATGTGCATGTGATGTCATTCACACCTTCGAGCTGCCAGTCATCACATTGGGTAAGAATGTTGACCATTCTTATATCTGTCATTTTCTTTTCATCTCTTCGTTGTTTATGAAAGGAAATGATAAGAAACAGACATATAGGTCATCTGGATACAGCATGTCTCTAATCAACCAGAACAACATGGCTGCTCCCATCCTAAGCTAAGATCAGTCATGAGGCCTGTGCCACGTTTAAAAAAAACAACGTAAAATATTAAGCCAGTTATAACAGAGAATCCGAGTTGCTACCCTAAATGAAATAATACCTTCCTACCTACCTTCAAACAATATTACAATTCAAAACTTACCTAGCGTAACATTTTGGTGAACTTGCTGCTGGAAATGCTAGTTGCAGAAATGCTCCCGCTTGGATGCTTTTCCACTTGTGGCTACAGTTTTGTGGAATCATATCACATGTGCTGCACCCTCGCTGCGAGGGGGACCCAAGTTCCCATCAGCAAAAACACGTGGGTTTGCTATCCTGGCTCCAAAATGGTGGAATGAGCTCCCCATTGAAATCAGGACAGCAGAAAGCTTACATATCTTCCGGCGCAGACTGAAAACTCATCTCTTTCGACTCTATTTCGAGCGATAGAATTACTAACAAAGCACTTATATACTAATAAAGGACTGGCTTATCTAAAGCCAGTTGAGTAGCACTTGAAATGTTTGGCTCTGTGAAACTGGATGTACTTATATGATTCTGTTTTCTTCAAGGTTGTGTCTTCCTGGTGGAATGTACTTATTGTAAGTCCCTTTGGATAAAAGCGTCAGCTAAATGTAATGTAATGCAGTGTTTCTGCCAGACCAGGGCTGAGAGGGCGTCCACCCCGAGAGCAGGGTGGGGGGGGTTGTTTTGAATTTTGACTTGAGCCGTCCCTTATAGATACTGTCTTTTTACGTTAGTGAGCCGGATCATTTGGCTCGACTCTCTTAAAGCGCCGGCTGTTTTGGCTCCCAAACGGCTCTTCATGTTACCAGTTTACCACGGAGCCTCAGTTTCGCCGCTGCGAAGCTCTGGTGCTCGTAGCTCACGCGCGTGCTCCACTAAAACCCCCCCCCCCCCCCCCCCCCCCGCTCATCGCGTCCAAATCGCGCACATTCCGTGTTGTCCTGTAGCAAGCACCTTCGATGTCGGGGAAACGATCTTCAATACTCTTTTTCCTTTTCGTCATTTCAAGCGATAAAAACTCTCGATCTTCTCTCAAATTATTAATATTTTTGGACGCCCTCGGCTCGAGTTCAGGGCGTCCCGAGCTGAATAAGGGCGTCAAATGACGGCAAGTTGGCCCCCTGGCGGAAACGCTGATGTAATGTGTGGGCCTGGTTTTCATGTTCTTTAGGTTTTTAAACATATAAAAGCCCCTCACAGCCAGATGTATCCACTTCAATATTTTGATCTTGTGGTTTGCTACATAGTGTTCACATAGCAACTATGGCTAGTTGGCGTCAACTATAGCTAGCCCAGTTAATCGCTAACAGATTAGCTAGCTAATACTTAAAGTGGACCTATCATGCTATATTTGAAATATATATTGTAGGGCCATACCTATATAAAACATGTCTGTGAAGTTTTTTTTTCAAAATACCAAACGGTTCACCCATGGTAGCCATGCCTCATACTGCTCATACCCCTCTTTTGCAGCCCTGTTAGAGAAACGCGGATCTTGGGTCCTTAGCTTGAACAAAATAAATAAGAGGAGGCGGAGCTATTGCCTGATCAGAATTCTACCGGAGATAAAATTAAATTCGGTTGTGATAAAACGCCATCCTGTTCTAAACCACATCAAGGATTATTTCTGAAATAGTATGGAGCTCAAATGCTTTTTCTCTTGCGGGTTTATCACAAGGTGAGTTCTTTTTTTATTTCCTGCTTTTTAAACACATGTGCTCTTCAGTACAGGTTAGCTCTGAGTGTTAGCGAGGCTTGCTAATGTAAACACAGACGTCCAAAGCACGTCAGGCATTGTTTCTGATAGCAACTTTCTGTGGGTCCGCTGACGATTCGACGTCAGATCGGCAGCAAATCTGTATCCGCTTGTTGTACACCCGTTTTTAAAAGATTTGGGTACGGAGGAAAAGAGAGTTTTATTTTCTGATGCTGCGTGAGTTCCCCGACGCACCGGGGACACATATTTATGTATAAAAGACATCACAAAGTGCATTTTGCATGATTGGTCCCCTTTAACATCTATTGAAGTTCGTCCTTTACAGTTCCAGCAGCGGTTTTTGTTTCTAAGATTGAAAGACATAGTTACTTTGACATGTGTTGGAAAATAAATTAACCTAATGTGCTGCTGAAACTCGACTATACATTGTGACAATACCAAACCAAACCAACCACTTCCCAATGTTGAGGTGCAAAGTTAAAGGCAGTTATAGAACAGCTGTTTCTGTGGCTCCCCAGTCATACATACATCAGATTGTGTATACACACACATACATACACACACACACACACACACACACACACACACACACACACACACACACACCCAGGCCCCCATTGGCTGCTTTACTTGGAGTCATTACAAAGAAAACAACAAGAAACCAAAACATGTGTACATGTGTGAGACATATGGTTCCTCATGAGTGCTAAATAAAGCTTTCCTCATACGTATTACAAATAATACAAAGTTTTTTCATCAGATTTACAGTATAGCAGAGTGGCAGAAGTGAAATGTAACCTAAGGCCTCCTGTTCCTTAATGTGAGTGCAGTGTAACTTAGACACTAGCTCTCATTGGGGTTCCAGCCATTCGCAGACCCCTCGGGTCCTCGTCAGGGGTCTCGGTGCTAATCGGGTGGGAGATGTCTGTCCTCACCGCCAAGGTGTCGAAGGGATAAGGTTTCCCTGGTTTCCGCGTCTAAGACCTACAGAAGCCAGGGAGCAATGTGAGCAGTGCTGCCTGCGTTTAAATAATTCATTCAATTACTGTAGCACCTTTTATCTTTGTTTATTTAATTGTCCATATACATTCAATCATTCTTGATTCCACCTTTTTCTGCCCCCTTTTTTTTTTTCTTTTACCATATTCCTCTTCTGTCTTGTTAGCCAGGCATTATTACATGCAGGGTTAGCTACAATGCTCTAAGGGCTTCTCGGATTACCTGCTGCCTTCCTACGTATGTCAGAGCTCATTACCATCCAGCATCTTAACATTCTGCTATTAGATCAGCGTGAATGTGCTTTCAAATCACACAGCGAGATGGATCGTGTTTAAACTCACAGGACCAGGCCCTTTTGTGGAGAGAATTTTTCGCCTTTCCTGTTTCTCTTTGCAGATGTTTGATGTTTTTGAAAACAACAATGTGCTGTTTGGGTTGCCCTGTGTGGCACATTTGCTTCACTTGAAAGGTAATCATAGTTATTCAAACCCCCAAAAGTGGAATTAGTCTTGGAAAAATGATTCAAAACAAAAGACATACAGTATCAAACACTATTCTTGACATGCCATGCCAAATGCCTTAAAAGGTTTGAAAACATGTTGTCCTCCTCTATCCTTCCCTCCCTCTTTAGCTGATGCACCCACCTTCTTTTTGTTGTTGTCCGCTAAACCTGTCACATTGATGAGTTGTATGCAATCATCCCAGGGGCCGTCGTGCTTTCACCAGGGCCTCCGTCCTTCCTGGTACAGTGCAGCCTTTGATGTGGTTCCTTCTTTAGCTCCATGCGGGGAGACCTTGGCTCATGCTAGCTAAACCTAAAATCAGCTTCTCTGATGCCTTTTAACACCACATAATAACTTAATGTTGATCTTGGTGGAAATAAGAAGCTGGACAGTGTTGCTAATGCTGAAATACTTTTGTGTTGTTATTTCAGAGGAAGGCATCATTGTGTTTAGTTGACCAACCACATGACCAGCATCAGTGGACTGGTGATGGGCGGTGTAATAACTCACAGGCAGCTCCCGCTCTGCTATACCCACAGGGAACTGGCCCTGAGACTATGTTATGGACTATGTTAGGGTCCCGAAAACGACATTACTAAAATGTCGGGTTAGATTTTGGTGTGCTGTTTATTACAATGGTAGTGATATAAATCCAGAATTAGAATAACAACCACTGCAATTAAAGGCAAGCATTTGTGCCTGATTATATTAGATTCAACTTTGTTGTCATTGCAAGTACTACGTTTCAAGGTTTTATTGTCATATGCACATTAGCTACAGTGTAGATTTCGTAAAAACTATGTATTGAAGTCAATGGGGAGAGAAAGATTATCTTTCGATTCCGTTTGAATTGTGCCACGAATTACACATATGATGTTTGTCAATTTAAAAGATAATTTTGCAAGTCAAAAAAATTAAAATGTGTCTTAAAACTGTGAAGTAACACTTTATTTTGTGTGAAACCGCTCCATGACCTACATCTCCCATCTCGCACCACACACCAAGACGGCCGTCACGTTGGCACATTTCACTTCTTTCTTTCAGAATGAGGCGAAAAGAATTAAAAGAGGTGAAAATCACTCCAAGTCTGGGCACGTTGAGAGCTGTACATACACACAAGGGGAGTTAGTCGGTTCCGTAAGAGCCAGCATGCGGGACCGGGATTCTGGGATTTGTAGTCTTTCTAGTTGCGTATTTTTCATAGTCTTATATTTCAACAGTTTTACGACAAACTTTGACTTTTTTGACATGGAAATTATTTAAGATTGACAAACATCATATGTGTAATTCGTGGCACAATTCAAATGAGATCGAAAGATAAGTTTTCTCTCCCCATTGACTTCAATACATAATTTTTCCGAAATAAGGTCCCATGGGTCGGAAGTAGATGGGCGGGACTTCGCCTCTCTATACAACACAATGAACTCTACACAAGTTATTTGTACCAGGTTATTATTATTAGAGACAACTACAAAGCACTAAATGGCTTAGGCTTTGACGGGCCCCGGGGCCAGCTGTGAGAGAGCGCCTCACTACTGCAGATGATTACAGCTTGCTATATGAACTGTGTCCTAATCCTGGTGGACAGCTGAAATTAAAGCCAGGTACGGCCCTCCGCCTTCCCAGAATTCCCTGTGATAAAGCTACTCCCCTACTGAGAGGAATCCGTTGTTTATGAGGAAATGCATCTCCAGAAGAGTCTGCAGTCTGTAAAGATGAAGTATTTCTTTTAGCCAATCAGGGGACACTGATTAAACTAAAAGATTAATAGCATACACTGGTTCATTTGAATGGGATTTCTTTGCAGACCTTGAATGCATAATATAGACTATTTTTCATAATCCTTTAATCATAGTCATAACAGAAGTCGCTTTTGCTCTAAAAAAAATAGAAGCTTAATTTCATCAAGTTATCTGGCCACATTTACCGCATGCCCTGTATGAAGGTATCTTGTTGAGTTTCCTTATACTGTATGTCGCTTATCGTTTCAAAGAAAAAAATAATTGCTAATATGTTCAAGAGCTATGTCATTAACTTGGATAAGGGGAGACGTCGAAGATGTGTATTCTATGATGAGAATATTAAGTTGAGGATGTATTAACATCTACAGTTTCCCCCCCCTTCTGAGGTTTGAATGAAACCACAGTTACCCAGGGCTTTTGTTGCTTTGGGTGGGGAGAACAGGATAGAGAGCATCTTAAAGTAGTTATTAAAGATAACCTACAGTAGAAGAGCAGCCAACACATCTGAACAGTAATCTATAATTTAAGTACACTGATGTGTTAAAGAACGGGTGTGGCCTTAATAAGTAATGTGGTCCAATTTCAGATAATTAAAGGCTTTCAGCTATCTCTGTAAGTAGGGTTGTTAAAAGCCAACTTTGGTTGGATTTATAAAATGTACTTTGTATAATTAATGTTGTACCTAAAGTCTTTTAACTATTCTAGGCCATTATGTATTGTATTATAACCTGAGAATAGCTAACTTGTCATTTGGGTTAAGCAAACAAGTTAAAGGGGCCCTATTGCTTTTTGGGGTTTTCCCTTTCCTGTAGTGTGTTTTATAGGTTTTTGTAAGTAAATGGTCTACAAAAGCTACAATTCCCAACAAGAGGGAGTTTCTCTCCCACACTCTCCCCCCTGTCTCAAACGCCTCGATTGTAGTGCTTTTTTTTTTAACTTCCACAACATATTGATATCACTACATAACACTTGCACTTCTATTGGCTAGGCTCCAACACGTTGTTGTACTGATAGTTCAAGGCGCGGGGCACCTCTAAGCAGTTGACCAATAACAACAGAGCCGGTCAGCTAACCAATCAGTGCAGGCTGGGCTCTGGTTTCAGACAGAGGGTGAAAAGACTTAAGCAGCAGTGCATGTGAAATCTGTTAAAGGACTATTGTATTTTTGAATGTGTGACTAGCTTCGCATATTAGCATAGTGTATTCAATTGGTTGTTAAATAAAAGTTATCCTTCGCCTCCCTTCATGTAGTTGCCATAATGTCTAACTGTTATTAGTCGAGTACAATTCAAACTTCCGTTTTTACGTAGGCCTACTGCCTTTTGCCTCGGGCACCTCTTAGAGGCGAGACATGGCAGGCAAAAACATCGTTTTTTCAAGTACTGGTAAATTTCGAGATTTTGTGCTATTTTGATTCTATAACATGTTTTCTTTCAGGCTTTTGGAAGGAAAACGTACAAAATACACATTTAAGTGTTTATTTTACTATAGTTTGTCTATTTGCCATCCGACCTCTGCAGCTCATCCAGAATGCAGCGGCTCGTCTGGTCTTCAACCTTCCTAAATTCTCCCACACCACTCCGCTCCTCCGCTCCCTCCACTGGCTTCCAGTAACTGCTCGAATCCACTTCAAGACACTGGTACTTGCGTACCATGCTGCGAATGGATCTGGCCCTTCCTACATCCAGGACATGGTTAAACTGTACACCCCAGCGCGTGCACTACGCTCTGCATCAGCCAAACGACTCGCTGCACCCTCGCTGCGAGGGGGACCCAAGTTCCCATCAGCAAAAACACGTGGGTTTGCTATCCTGGCTCCAAAATGGTGGAATGAGCTCCCCATTGACATCAGGACAGCAGAAAGCTTACACACCTTCCGGCGCAGACTGAAAACTCATCTCTTTCGACTCCACTTCGAGCGATAGAACTATTAACAAAGAACTTATATACTAATAAAGGACTGGCTTACCTAAAGCCAGTTGAGTAGCACTTGAAATGTTTTGGCTCTATGAAACCTGATGTACTTATATGATTCTGTTTTCTTCAAGTTTGTATTTTGTTGGTCGAACGCACTTATTGTAAGTCGCTTTGGATAAAAGTGTCAGCTAAATGCAATGTAATGTAATTTGCGTCTGTAGATTTCTCCTAAATTCACCAAAAGTTAGCATTCTAACGTAACAAAGTACCGTGACCGCTGTGTGCACCATGTCAACAGAGATATCGTTGGAAAGCTGTGTCTCTACTGCACAATCTCATCGGATCCAAATATGGTAATTTCTAGGGGTGTAACGGTATCCGTATTGGTCCCGTACCGTCACGGTTCGGACGTCACGGTTCGGACGTCACGGTTCGGCACATGCAGTCACACGGCGAATACGCCTTTTTTTACGAGTGGGAAAAAAGTCTGTCACTCAGGGCAGTATTACACTATATATAATCCAGGGGGCGGTATTGCGCCTAAAAGCCAGCCGCCCGTAAATAACAAATGAAGAACAAGAACAAAACACAACGAAACGAACACAATACATGAAGAAGAAAAGTTAACTATGGCGAGTTCACACAACACACAGGAGCTAGAAGACCCACCTGCATCTTTTAAATCAGGTGTGTGGGAACATTTCGGGTTCCCTGTGGACTACAACAATGATGGGGTGCGAGTTGTGGATCGGAAGAGGACGGTGTGTCGGCGTTGTTCCACAGCGGTGCGGTATGCTAGTGGTAACACGTCAAACATGCTCAATCACATCCGAGTCAGTCTCCCCAGCGAGAGGGTTTTCTCCACGGCAGGTGACATAGTTACCGCCAACAGATCTGCCTTCACTGCTGACAACGTAGACAAACTCATCTTTTTGAAGAACAACTTGAAAATAGAGTAAAGCTTGAGTACCTTTATTTAGGCATAATGGCCTCACACACTCACAAGTTAATTACACATGTTAGACATTGCTCCTAAAGGTACAGATTTTATTTTGTTTTATATTTATCATTGTATTTATTTTATATTTTGACATCCGGAGATGTTATACAGTTCTGTATTACCTTTTATTGATTGTGATTCAAACACTTTCTTATTATTTATTTTAATATGTTCAAGACATTCTTTTTAGTTGTACAGCTTATTTAACCTTTTAGTTTGACATCAGCTATTATAATATGGCCATCTGAGTGTTACTGTTTGTGGTTTGTTTTTAACTGTGTAATACAGTTAATGATTCCAAATGTTAGAGTTCCTTATTTTCATACCAAAACTTGCACTACTGCTAAAAATAAATAACAGCAAAAAAAAATTATGCATTTGGGACTTTTTTTTGCTTTTCCTTGTTATACCGAAACCGTACCGAACCGTGACCCCCAAACCGAGGTATGAACCGAACCGTGACTTCTGTGAACCGTTACACCCCTAGTAATTTCCTTTGTATCAGCAACCAATCGTGAAAGTACAAAGGAGTCTTAAACCAAGAAACAAAATCTCATTGGCTGGTGTCAATTTCTGACAACGTGATTCATTCAGATGCGTCACGTGGTGTGCTAAAACACTTCCTGGTGAGCTTTCCGCTAGAAATTGAAATATCAAAATGACAAAAGAACGGCGAAAAAAACGTTCACAGAGAAGACAACAACAATTGTCACTTGCACGAAGCAAGGTTATACAAAAAACAAATGACCCCGAACATAAAATACCTTCACGCAGTGTGTCGAGCTGTCATCCAAAGAACTGGAGGGTTTAGCTAGCGCCTCACTGCAATCTTTAAAGGTCGTTTTCTCAAAATGAGTTTTTTCTCCTACTCTGAGTTTGAAATGTCAACTTCAGTAGCACGTAGATACACCAAACCTTCCAGTTATATTCCTATCAATATTATGAAGGATTTTACAGAAAAGTTTGTTCATATATCATTCATAGCTTGAATTATACAACATTGTATACCTAAAAACATGGCGAAAATTGATATTTTAGGGCTGTTGACAGTATTTTCTGATTTATGGAGTGATAAAAAGAGATATCCAATATCCCTGCTGTAAAAGCCTTAGATACTAATATGACTACAAAATGAAACAAGAATTTTGAACCTGGCTTTATCCAAAGTTCAGATGTCGATTCCTGAAATGTATTAAAATATGTGCATATTTAATGAGATAATGATTAATTTGCATATTTAAACATGCTATTTCAGAAAACTTGTAATACAAAAAACAATTGCCTTATTGTAAGTAATTAACTGGAGACATTTCTAGCTGATACCTTTTAAGTCTTGGTGTCTCGCCTTAAGTGTTCAAACTCTTGTATTGCGCATGAGTGGTGAAGGTACCTGCCGGTGTGGCAGTGAGCTGGTTAAAGCAGCCGGTGAGGCTGTCCTATCAGTGTTCTACGGTGCAGTTCCAGCTCACCGCCTCCTGCCTCTGGAGAGAGCAGGGAGACGGGGCTTGTGTGTGTGGCTGTTTGTCATTCTGGCAGGACACACTCCCACGAGAAACAGCCCGCTCTCCCCGATACTTCTTGTTGCCTTTTCGGGGTGAATTGTTTGTCTACCAGCGCTTGGGGATATTTCTACTAAAACCAAAGGACTCTTTTATTGTTTTTGGTGGTAACGAAGCGCCGCGTGCTGCAGACAACACCGTCGATAACCAGCGCAAAGCACCGGGAAACAACACACGGTAGGATACTATGAGTATGCTCTTCACACGGATTTTGCCTGCTCTTTATGTGCATTTTCCCCGGATTTAGATGACCGTTTTAGACGAGGAAGTCAAGGAGGTTGCAATGGGAGTGTGCGTTAACGTGTTCCAAAGTAGTGGGAAAATCCAGATTCGCTATTTGTGTTCGTTTGGGTCCATGCGCCTCCGTTGTAGAGCGTCAGTGTGTCTGTCCAAGTAGTTTGCCTGGAGCGGAGGAGACGGATGACAAAATGACTTTTCCCTTTAGCGTTTTCTGGATATTACTGATGCAGACTCCTTCTCCAACCTCCAAAACTTTCTTTTTATGTTGTTTTTAGTAAAGTAAAAACTAGTTTGTAGCTCCAATGTCCTCAATGCAATTAGCCACCAGTAAAATCTAAGCAAGCTTGCTGTTTAACTTTTCCCACTTAAAACATCATAAGCATAATTTTCACAAGTTGCTGTTGCTTATCTTATCAACCTGAAATAGGTAACTTACAGTTTGAAAGGTATAATGGATTTACGTTCAATGAGATGTATAGCCAAACAAAATGTAAGCAGCTTTACAACCAATATTGGTTTCATTTTGTAGTCATATTAGTATCTAAACATGAGTGTCACTCATATTTTCACCGGAATGACACTGATGTAAATATTAGTTGACAGGGTATTCGCTTTACCCGTTTGGAGCTTTTACATTAACGTTTTTATTACTAGTCTTTAAAGCAGCCGTACTTTTTTATACAGTACATTTGCAGCATCTCATTCCATTTTAACAATGTTAAATAGGAAGTTCCATTGTTTTTACAACTCATTATGAAACTAATTTAGTTGTCAATGTAATGATTGTGTATGACTCCTGGGTTGATGGAATGATAAAGAAGAACGGCAGGTTACCTCGCTGTGTTCACTTATTTTACTACAAGACTTCCCTGTAGCCTTGAGCCATCTACATCAAATTGGAATGTTTTACAGCAGCTGTGAAAAAGCACCCAGAAGGGGTCAAATATGTCCAAAATCTCTCCTGACAACATGACATAGAGAATGTGTCCTAGAGCCATGTCTGGCGTGTGAGTACCTAGCAGAGACGACTGTTGTTGTTTTTGGCGGCGTTATTATTATTATTATTATTATTATAAGAAGTGATGGTGTTATTAACCGTCTCTTGACTGATACGTGGTAATTACTACCTATTAGCTTTAATTAAAGGGATGCAGGATGCCTTGCCTTGTGCTTTGCTGCTGCCTGTCGCCCTGGGTCTAACCATCTCTCACACCCCATAATCATAAACTTCACATGAAAGACGGCAGAAGACGCGCCTCGTCATCACCTGCGTTAGTCCAAACCACGAACCCCGGTGGGAATCATTACACATGTTGGTTTTTGGTCTTGGCTTATTTAAAGGTTAAATAATCCTTCTTACCAAGGATTTATCTGGGTTTGAGGGGGGCTGAGTGTGGCTGTCATTACGGACACATGTAATCCCTTAAAGCTGCAGATATTAGGGTACAAATGCTCAGGATATGACACATAATAATTTTTAGAAATCTATAGTGTGACCTGTTGGATAAACGGGAGTCATTGTTTAGGATTCAAGGTCAGTGCATTTATCAAAGGTCAAAGCCAATCTGAACACGCTGCTACGCTGACGACACCCAATTAATTCTGACCTTTCCCCGCTCAGAGACCCAGGTCGTCGCACGCATCTCTGCTTGTCTAGCTGACATCTCTCAGTGGATGTCTGTTCATCACCTCAAGCTCAACCTTGACAAGACTGAACTGCTTTTCCTTCCAGGAAATGATTGTCCCACTCTTACCTGACAATCAACCTCGGCACCTCTGTTGTTTCCCCGACTCAGACTGCAAGGAATCTGGGTGTAATCCTAGATAACAACCTGTCCTTCACT
Source organism: Harpagifer antarcticus (assembly GCA_902827135.1). Taxonomy (NCBI): domain Eukaryota; kingdom Metazoa; phylum Chordata; class Actinopteri; order Perciformes; family Harpagiferidae; genus Harpagifer; species Harpagifer antarcticus. Next base: position 3,484,413 of record CADEHL010001033.1, read on the forward strand.
GCAAACATCGCTGCTACAACCCATTGCTGCAGATACACGCTTTACAACATCAGGAAGATTCGTCCCCAGCTGACCCAGAAAGCCACCCAGGTTCTGGTCCAGGCTCTCGTCACCTCACGCCTAGACTATTGCAACTCCCTCCTGGCTGGTCTACCTGCATGTGCCATCCGACCTCTGCAGCTCATCCAGAATGCAGCGGCTCGTCTGGTCTTCAACCTTCCAACATTTTCCCACACCACTCCGCTCCTCCGCTCCCTCCACTGGCTTCCAGTAACTGCTCGAATCCACTTCAAGACACTGGTACTTGCGTACCATGCTGCTAATGGATCTGGCCCTTCCTACATCGAGGACATGGTTAAACTGTACACCCCAGCGCGTGCACTACGCTCTGTATCAGCCAAACGACTCGCTGCACCCAAAGAACTGCTAACAGAGCACTTGTATACTAATAAAGGGACTGGCTTATCTATAGCCAGTTGAGTAGCACTGGAAATGTTTGGCTCTATGAAACCTGATGTACTTATATGATTCTGTTTTCTTTAAGGTTGTGTCTTCCTGGTCGAAGGTACTTATTGTAAGTCGCTTTGGATAAAAGCGTCAGCTAAATGTAATGTGAACAACTGTACTTGTATATCTTGTGTGGTGGAATGTTGCTGCTAAATGCTTATGAGGTATGGCTTTCCATTTCCGTAATTTCTCTGTAGTTGAAGTACATCAATCCAAATTGAATACATTCGTTACAAGATGAGGTAAACAAATTAGAAAGTAGGAGGGAATCCCTAATCCACCCAATAATACACTGCTTCTTTATTTCTTACTTGGTTGCTAGCATTACCTTCTTTTCGGCTACAGTTTATTACTACCAGGTTGCATTGCGAATTAGCTTTCATTCAGTTATTCTGGCGTCTCTTTGATCAAGAACAACTGCTACATTTCCTGCATAAATAGATGCATAGTTAGTGCCGTGCTTCCAGTGGTTCAGGGTGCAGCTTGGTCCAGCTGTCAGCTTTTATTTTGAAGGGAGACACAAGACCCTGCTTGTGTCCGCACAGTCTGCCCTAGATGTCTCACCTGCCTGTCAACGCTCAGCATACACACTCTCATGCCATACACGGGCTAAATTCCTTCAGGCACAAACAGCCCAAAGCACACTCGGTTGCACATTTACACCGTTACGTAGGAACTAAAATATATTATCTATATACACGCCATTGCTTTTTCTTACTTGATCTCCAGTAAGCCTTGGTGTTTCCATTCAAGGCTCTTTAAGTCCTGACAGGCTCTTGACAGCTGTGGGAGCCAGACTAATGACTTAATCTGGGTTTCCCTCACTACTCTGCTATTCTGAGCTCTTCGGGCTCCGGAGTTATTGTTCCTTTCCCTCTCCTCCCCTTTTCTCAACCCCGTCCTCCCAACCACCCCTGACCCGACGGGGCTGTCATGCTCAGGTTTCACCGCTCACTCATGTTGAGGTGTCACATAGCGCTTTGGTCGCATCAGGAGAAACAGGCTAGTGTGATGTATAGTTAGGAGCTTACATTTTGTCTGGCGTCATGGTTGGGGTGAAATGTAAACCCGCATGTGTGCATCAGGGTTCTTACGGTCATTAAAAACCTGGAAAAGTCATGGAAATGTAACTAAAGTTGCATCAAATATAATTTATATTTTATCTAATCGCCGAAATAGTAATACTATAATGATAATAAATACTGTATGGTATAGTAATGAAACATAAAATGGCTTTTAACTGTCAAGGTATTTTGCTGGTGAGAGATTGTAGTTGCTTTAGCGTTGCTTTAGAAGCTACTAAGCCAACTATTTGATTTGTTTTAGATAGGCACAACATGTTTCAGTCCTTATTTTCCTGTGTATGAACCCTGGTGCATAGGTTGCTTGAAAGGGTAAGGTAAATAGTGATCAAATCAAGGTTGCAGTTTGGACATTAAAGTCATTTTGAAGTGGCTTCAGTCACAATGGTTTTGAGTGGATATTGTGAGAGGACAAAGCAATCATGTTACACAGTATATATTGTGCGTTTTGAAGCTCTGCAGTAATCAGTTTAGGTCCACAGCATCTCAAACATTTTCCACGTCATCAACCTCCAGTCTAAGATTTATGTCTTGATGGAATCTCAGATAGTCTTGGCTCTTCATGCATCAAGAAAGAGTTATTCACAATAAGTGCTGTCGTTTACATATTTAGAAAGTAAGACACCAGTTGTCACAGCAGTATTAACAGCTGATCAGAATGTGAAATTCATACTGGGGGATTGTAATAGCATTATTGTGAACCAACACAACATTCTGTAAGGATTATACAGGAGTCATACACTCGGCTTCTTCTTCCAAATGCAGGACATTTCTGCTCGATGTGGCCTTACCCTCTGAGGCATGTTGCACTTCTGGCCACATGTCAGGCAGGTATTTGGCAGATTTGAAAACGTAGTTCTTGCATACTATAATTGTTGAGATGCTGGTCTTTTGTTTTTTAAGAAACTGGCTGAAATAATAGTTGCATGCATATCTTTTCAATGCAATTACTCTTCAATGTGTCCAAAGTAGTGGCTACCATAGTTTAATGCATACTTATTTGGCCATTTTCAGGCTTTATTGACATTGACAGGTGAAACATGGAAAAAGAGATCAAAGGCTCCTCTTTATACTAGTACTCACACATCAGTTTGTATTGAAGAAACAAACCCTAGATATCAGCCATGTTTCCATACTCGTCTTTTTATGTGCATTTTGAAATATCTCATGCAAAATGCGATTTGCACGAGGTTGGGCGGAACCCCTTGCGTTGAAAACAACCAAATTAGTTTTGTTTCCACGGTTACCTCCCCTGCTAGCTTGCATCGCTTTTCGCTTAGCACAGCAGTCATATGATTGGTTGCATGTCGAAAGGTCAGCAGCAATCGAGGACAAAGTTGAAATAATTTGGACTTTTAGCGCAGCGCTCTGCGACAATTTCCACCGGTGCAAGCTTGTCACTAAATGTAGCTTAAGGAACTTACTTTAGGGTCTCCTAAGGTTGCTGGTGTCTTGGCCAAACAATCAAACAAACCGCAAAGACTAGCACATCAGCCAAATTCTTTGCTTGCATAAGAAAAAAACATCTCTTCATTGTTGGTGTCAGTAGTCTGTACTCGCCATTTCAAAAAGGGTATTGGGAAGGCTATGACTGACAACATGCATGCTGCTGTAATAATACACTCATTGAATCAATGCGTAGTTTGCTGACCATTTTCACACTTATTTTTTCAGACGATAAGATGGGTTGGATGGGCGATTCGTTTTGTTTCCGGTTCACAATCGCTACTTCTTCTACGCTTGTTCACTGCGGAATTACAGCCATAGGTCAATTGTAGCATATACCACCAACATCTGACCGCTTTGCATTATGTATAACATTAACCCCAAACCAGTTGATGGAAATGCCCAAATTCACATTTATCTTTGACGAAATGTCAAAAGTTGACGTAGATTGGCTTGATATCTGAATAAAACATGTCTAAAGTCTCTATCTGTCTGTCTTTGAGCCTTGTAACATGATTATTTCCTCCTATCTTATATCAGGTTTCTTTCCAACATGAGTCTGAATTTTAGGCTCTGTTCCAACAACAGCGCCCACCTCAACCCTGCATTACCTGTGACGCACAACTCAACCGCTTTTGAAGTGTGTCAAGCATATCATGGCACAAAGCTGCAGACACACATACTTTTCTTCCTCCTCACTCTTCCCCCTTCTCTGGTGAAATAGCACACAGAATCACATTTTCACATCGCGGTCTCCTGTGAGGTTTTTTTGTAACTCAAGCCGTACGACATATAGGGGCTGACACTGTAGCATAACGTGAACCTTCTGTTTGTTCTCACTCTGTTGGAACAATCTTTTTAAGCCTCCAATGCAAGAGTGTCTCATGCTTTGTAATCTATACAAACACCAAAGATTTATGCTGGGTCGTAGTCATGCTTCATAAATCATATTGATCTGAAACGGCCCTTATTTGATGTTGGGACTCCCATAAGGAGACAGAAAACTGGTCCTGTTTGCCAAATATTTCAGTGGTGATTCAGAATACATCAAAAACTCCTTTCCATCGAACGCTTTTGAGCATCTGTTTGACTTTCCTTTGTTTTGCAAGGCAGGATCAGCATGGGGGTTTTCACTTACACTTTTCTTTGCATCTATCAGCTGTTAAAAGTCACTTTGATCTTTATTAAGCTTTGTTTGATAAAGTTACTTTACATCTAGCAATATTCTGGTTTTCATTAATTAATCCTCGTACTCCACTGTAACTTTTAACAATGTATTGTTGTTAAATATTTAAGTGCAATGTGCACATTACTTTGAGATGTACTTCAATTCTAATATAATATGAAGATATTTATTTTAATTTGTTTTTGCACTTTTTCTTGTTAAACTTCATATTGTTATTTACATTCTTTTATAAAAAAAATAATTATATTTTTATTCTAAAGTTAAAGCAACTTCAAAGCCACAAAACCTTATTTCTCACAAGGATAAATGGAGTATTCTGATTAATATGTTGAACTTAAATATTAAACCGTAATTAATGCGTAGACAAATCCTAGTTGAGAATGCTACTTTTGAGAAGTTACAGGCACCTCTTTGAATACAGGTTTTTGCATCTTTAATGAGATTTTGTGTTTCCTCGGTTTGCAAAACAACTTCATCTGATGTTTTTTCTCCCAATGTGTTATGCTGTACCATAGTTTTCCTCCTGCAGTCTCTGCAGCTGATTCTTAATATGAAGCAGCTTTCCTGCTCACTTTCTGATTTAAAAAAAAAAAAATGTATTAGATGGTTCCCTTTTTAGAGATCCCTGTTGTAGTATATTGATGTTCAGTTCACACTTTGTCAATACTAGATAAACATCATTCAACATCATTTGGATTCTCTCATAGAAGATTTTTGTGTCTCAATTCTCAGTTTGGAGCCAGCAGTGTGTTCAATCTCAAAATAGATTGCGTATATTCACGTTTTCATCATTCTGTTTTTAAGGAATATTGTACTAGTTTAGGAAATATGCATAGACGCTCCCTTGGCGGGAGTTACATGAAATCAATATCATATCGATAAACTTTAAAGGTAGAGCCAGAAGGCTGTCGGCTCGATTAGCATATGATGGAAAAGCTTCCGAAGGCATATACAATTACAATTCACCAACCAGCACATCCAAAGACTATTATTTGGCATATTTCTCGTTTCTTTAGTTTGTAATAAAATAAAGTGGACTATTTGTGATTGCACTTGTGTATATGAATTACTTGGTAGCAGTGCTTTACTGGCAACAACAAGCCTCCAAAAGGTTAGTGGAAGGGTATAACCAGCTCACCACTCCACATAACTTGTCATTTTATGTATGGTGGTTTTTGTGTGGATTTATCAGACAAGACTACAAGATTGTTTCAGCTTCAGACAGAGCCAGTCTGTTTCCAATTGCCTCTTTATGACAATTGCCTCTTTTTGACATAAAGACTTTATGCTAAGCTACCTATCTTTGACACCAGAAATATGGTCTGATTAGGAGCTGTGTTCCACATATTGTGGATCTCTCAGACATTTCTTCAGTAAATACCATACTTCTGAATGTTGAAATCTTGTAGCAATAACAGCGGTTGCCAACAAATGAGACAACTTAAAGTAATGTTGAACATAACTGCCTTTTAACTTAGCGGTGGTGATGTGCAGCTGTGAGAACGTAACATTAGCTTTTTATTTCAGATGATTGCTATTACAAATCAAAAACCAAAAGTGGTGTTTTATGTGAAGATTATCCTGCTGTAACAAATGTGCTATGTATCATCATGTATGTATGTATCAACGTGCGATATCCGATCAATATCGGCCGATATTCTCTCTCTGCCGATCGATCGGTGCTCTCTATTAATGCTGATCGGGAGAGCCGATCACATGACGGAAAATAGATGACACTTTTCTCTGTGCGCGGCAAAACAAGCTCGCCAAAATGGCTTCACCAGTCTGGCAGTATTTTAAGGTGTCCGAAAAAGACAGTAAAATAGCGGTATGCAACGTGTGTGAAGCAGAAATCCTGCAGCTCCGCCCGCTGTTAAGGACCGCTGAGTGGAGCTAAGCACACACTAAGAGTTAGACCTAACACACTTAGCTATCTTATCTACCTCTGGGACGAGCTAAACTAGTTATACATATGTTTATTCTTCACTGTCGGGTCAGTCATTACTGGATCAGTGAGCTGCATGAGACGATACCGACGGGCTGGGCTGTCAGGAGAGAGAGGGAGAGAGAGCGCTTCCGCTAATTTCTCCCGTGTTATTATCCAAAGTTAGTTGGTTGTTGTTTGTGGAAGCGCCTGTGAATGAGCCCATTAACTGAGTTTTAAACATCACTTTAAATGGAAGATCCCCATAGGCCCCGCCCACTCGATCAGATCGGCGGTCGGTATCGGCCGATACTGATTCCGTCGATCGGCCCCAAAATTGTCGATCGGAACATCCTTAATAAATATTAACCACCTCACAGTTTACATTCCTCTCTAACCCACTGTTTGGTCTGCCTAACGGATCCTTAACTTTTGTTTGTTTGTTTTTCTCCCCCAGAGGAGTGACCGTGTCCTTGCCAGGCCCGCTGGGAGAGGACCATGGCCCTGAGCGATGCCAGCGGTGGCTCTGTGGCCCTCGGCAACGGAGGACACCATAATCTCAGCGCCAACGGAAACGGCCCTTCAAACAGCAGCACACCGGTCAGCAGCGGCCAGGACCCTCTCACAGCCGCTGACTGCCTCACAGATGGAGACCAGGAGGTTGTAGTAAAGGACGGAGGGTGTAAAGTCCAGCAGAGATCACACGTGGTCCAGAGAACAAACAGACCCAGCCAGAATGGCGGCGTGGTCAAACAGAACAGCTCCCTGAGGAACCTTCCCCCATCCTCCCCCAAACGCCACGTCTCCTCCAGCCTGTCCCAGTCCTCCTCCTCCCACTCTCTGCAGCCCCCCCCCCCTCTGCTGCCAGCACTGTCACTTCCACTCCCCCCTGTGCTGCCCCTGTGGACAGCAGGACTGCCCCCTCTTCCAGAACCCAGGCACAGGCCCAGGGTCCGGGACGGCTTCTTCCTGCCCCTGCTGCCTCTCTGCCTGCACATACTCTCACCCCCATGCCCATCCTGCTCACCCATCCTCCCCCCTCTGTCTCCAACACCTCCATCAGCAGCGCTGGCAGGAACATCTCCAGAACCAGACGCCTGGAATCAGGTAAGGGGGAGGGATAGGGTTTTGCGATGTCAATATTAAGTTCTATATAGATTAAATGTCAATGTATTCAAAATAATGACTTGGTATCTGTTAGCCAAACATTGCGTGCTATTGTTGTATTGGTACCCTGATCAGGACACCCATTTAAAGACAGGGTTCCCGCGGGGTCTTAAAAAGTCTTACATTTGATAATCAGAATTTAAGGCCTTAAAAAGTCTTAAATATGATCGAAAAAATAAGAAAGGTCTTAAATATGATTTAGAAGGTCTTAAAAATGATGGGATTTGAAAGGTACTTCTGTGTTGCGATAGCGTCTAAATGTGTTTTGGGGGTCATGTCCGGGCTGCAAAGTAACCAGTACGGTAAGAGCATTTCAGTTCCCCCAACAATTTGTATTGAAATAAATCAACATGGAACCAGTAATCACTAACTTTGTTTCCCCAACCAAGCTTCAGCTAAACTCTGGTATCTTTGAATCTACTTACAAATAAATATGGTGAAGTGTAAGTTCAACCGTATTTGGTTGGAAAACCTCAAATTTTGCTTGGTTGAAACCAGTAGAGGGGAACGTGTTTGAAGCCCGCTGCACCTTTTGCAAACAAAATTAGCGTTTGTTTTGCTAATGCAGCATTAGCTAGTGCAGCGTTAGCTAGTGCAGCAGCTCCCGCAACAACATCGGGGGACCTCCAGGTGACGTTTGGGTCTACATCAACCCTAAAAGCGGAGGTGCTGTGGACGCTAAATACCGTAGCTAAACACCAATCATACAACAGCATGAAGCCAGCAGAGCTCTGTATATAGCTCTTGTCACACACACACACACACACACACACACACACACACACACACACACACACACACACACACACACACACACACACACACACACACACACACTAGGGCTGCACGATATTGGAAAAAACTGACATTGCGATATTTTCTTCCCCTGTGATATATATTGCGATATAGGAATTGAAGAAAAGACCGTTTTTGTTTGTCCGCAAAGCATCGTTTCTTGAACTTTAATGCTATACAATTGTTATTTTTTTAACAATATTTAACCGGATGAAGGATTTTAGTCACGGACTTCTGGATCTTAAATTATCAGAGCAACAAGCTGAGCTAGCTCGGTTATCCTGCTGTGATCTGATCAAGAATGATTGTGATTGGTGGTTTGCTGTGCATGCAGAGCCTGCATGTCACTCACTCAAGTAACTTTTCCTTTTGTAGCAAGCAGCAAAATAATTGTAACATGACGTGTTCAAGTTCATTTGCCTACTTAATATCGCACGTCCTAAAAAAAAATAGTTGAGCTCGAAAATCCTCCAGCATCATTGAAGTCTCCGGTTTGGGAACATTTTGGTTTCGCAGTTACGTATAAGGATGACGGACAAAGACAGGTGGACCGAACCAAAGCTGTTTGTCGGCATTGTTCAACTAAAATTGGTTACACGGCTGGCAATACATCAAACTTGCACACTCATTTGAAAAGGCATCACCCGAACGTGAATATCACCGGTACCAAAAGAAAAAAGACTGAAGTGCAAACCCAACTCCCACTAGCATTTAAGCCTCCACCACTCGCAAAAAGTTCAGACCGAGCCAAAGCTATTAAAAACGCCAATATCCTTATGTAGGTTGATGATATTCGCTCTTCTTTTTTTGACTCACCTTTACTCACCACTGGGTCACCAGACCCTCCTTTCACCCACACACTGACCTCCTTTTCCCCTCTCTCTCCAAGTGAGGTTCTTACCCTAATTACCTCTGCCGCCCTACCACCTGTCCTCTGGACCCTATCCCTTCAAACCTCCTTCAGACTATCGCTCCTGATATTCTACCGTTTCTCACCCATTTCATCAACACTTCTGTAACTTCTGGTCACTTTCCAAATAGTCTCAAGGAGGCAAGAGTAAACCCTCTCCTAAAGAAACCCACTCTCAACCCGTCTGATGTTATAAACTACAGGCCTGTCTCTCTCCTCCCGTTCCTGTCTAAAACACTTGAACGGGCTGTCTTTAAACAACTCTCCTGTTATCTCCATCAGAACAACCTTCTGGATCCGCACCAGTCTGGTTTCAAGGCAGGTCACTCCACAGAAACTGCCCTCCTTGCTGTCACTGAGGAACTGCACACTGCCAAAGCAGCCTCCCTCTCCTCTGTCATCATCCTGTTGGACCTGTCTGCTGCATTCGACACGGTGAACCATCAGATCCTCCTTCGCACTCTCCAAGAACTTGGAGTTTCAGGCTCTGCACTTTCCCTCATCACCTCATACCTCAAAGACCGCACCTACAAGGTTACTTGGAGAGGGTCGGAGTCCGACCCTTGTCAATTAACTATAGGGGTCCCTCAGGGCTCTGTTCTTGGTCCCCTCCTCTTCTCCTTGTACACAAACTCGCTCGGATCTGTCATTAGCCCGCATGGTTTTTCATACCACTGCTACGCTGACGACACCCAATTAATTCTGTCCTTTCCCCGCTCAGAGACCCAGGTCGTCGCACGCATCTCTGCTTGTCTAGCTGACATCTCTCAGTGGATGTCTGCTCACCACCTCAAGCTCAACCTTGACAAGACTGAACTGCTTTTCCTTCTGATAAAAGATTGTCCCACTCTTGACCTAACAATCAACATTGGCACCTCTGTTGTTTCCCCGACTCAGACTGCAAGGAATCTGGGTGTGATCCTAGATAACAAACTGTCCTTCACTGCAAACATCGCTGCTACAACCCGCTGCTGCAGATATACACTTTACAACATCAGGAAGATTCGTCCCCAGCTGACCCAGAAAGCGACGCAGGTTCTGGTCCAGGCTCTCGTCATCTCACGCCTAGACTACTGCAACTCCCTCCTGGTTGGTCTAGCTGCATGTGCCATCCGACCTCTGCAGCTCATCCAGAATGCAGCGGCTCGTCTGGTATTCAACCTTCCTAAATTCTCCCACACCACACCACTCCGCTCCTCCGCTCCCTCCACTGGCTTCCAGTAACTGCTAGAATCCACTTCAAGACAATGGTACTTGCGTACCATGCTGCGAATGGATCTGGCCCTTCCTACATTCAGGACATGGTTAAACCGTACACCACAGCACGTGCACTCCGCTCTGCATCAACCAAACGGCTCGCTGCACGCTCGCTGCCAAGGGGACCCAAGTTCCCATCAGCAAAAACACGTGGGTTTGCTATCCTGGCTCCAAAATGGTGGAATGAGCTCCCCATTGACATCAGGACAGCAGATAGCTTACACACCTTCCGGCGCAGACTGAAAACTCATCTCTTTCGACTCCACTTCGAGCAATAGAACTATTAACAAAGCACTTACTAATACTAATAAAGGACTGGCTTACCTAAAGCCAGTTGAGTAGCACTTGAAATGTTTTTGCTCTATGAAACCTGATGTACTTATATGATTCTGTTTTCTTCAAGTTTGTATTTTGTTGGTCGAACGCACTTATTGTAAGTCGCTTTGGATAAAAGCGTCAGCTAAATGCAATGTAATGTAATGTTGCCATGTTAGCAAAGCACTACCTGGCTGTATCTGCTGCCTCTGTCCCTAGCGAGAGGGTGTTCTCCACAGCAGGAGACATTGTTAGTGCCAGCAGATCTGCCTTTTCAGCAAGCAATGTGGACAAGTAAATCTTTCTTTAAAAAAACATGAAAATACAATGTCAAGCAAGTCATTATGTCAAACTGGCTGCCTAGGTACTAGTAAAGTTCAAATACAGATTATTTCAGTTCATCGAAATGCTACACCTTAATGTTTATTTTATTATATTTTGCATTTATTTGAGTGAATATTCACAGTTTAATAATAATTAAAAACCCAAAACTAATAGTTTATGTTTTGTGAGTACGAGTACAGTAAAGTTCAAATACAGATTATTTCAGTTCATCGAAATGCTGCACCTTAATATTTATTCTATTATATTTTGTATTTATTTGAGTGAATACATTATTCACAGTTTAATAATAATTTAAAAAAAAAACGAAATGTTTGTGAACCGTTACACCCCTAACGCTAACACAGTTCTGTGTACTGTTATGCTGTTATGTTCAGTCATTGTTCTTATGTTGAACATGAATACACTTACACTTACTTTGTAAGTAATTATGGGATGTATTTCTTCTTTCATAGCAATTTTCCTTCATACTTTCTTGCCGCGAAATTGGTCTTAAATTCTATTCAAAGTGGTCTTAAAAAGGTCTTAAAAAGTCTTACATTTGAGTTGGTGAAACCTGCAGGAACCCTGAGAGCGATGAACTGGACTAAGATCCTGGAATTCTAATGTGAATTTAAAAAAGAAAAATCCTCCACGTGTTTTATACAGGTACATACAGTACACAGTGCACATACATATACAAATACACACACAGTTATATGCACACATGCGCAGGCAGTTGGAGAGGTCAGAGCGGAGGCAGCCAGTCTAGCCAGCGTCAGTGAGCAGTTGGGGGTTAGGTGCCTTGCTCAAGGGCACGTCGGCAGTGGCCCAGGAGGTGAACTGGCTCCTCTCCAGTACCAGTCCACACTCCGTATTTTTTGGTCCGATCGGGACGTGAACCGGTGACCCTTCGGTCCAAAGTCCAATCCCATACAGACTGAACCACTGCCGCCAGAAATGTTCATGTCCTTGTATCATATCATAGGTCGATGCATCCAAACAATCAAGGTCATGTCCATGTATCGTACGATAAGTCGATAAAATCATTATGGTGACAGGTCTAGTTTTGTGTTGTAGGACAGGTTGGGGTTTGTTTTTTTCTAGTGTGTGTTCCCCCAAGTGGCTTCCTCGTTCTTACATGCTTCCACTTCCAGAGAATGTATACATGTGTGCACCCAGTGTACAAATCAGTGTGTTTGCTTGTATGTGTGTGGATGATTGTGTATTCATTGACTCTCCTATATCCAAAATATAGCAAGGTTATTTTACCAAAAATGTTCTCCAAATAGAGGTCTGTCATGGTATTTATACCAGTAATGTCTACCCCAGCATGTTGGCAGAATGAGAGCAAATACAACTTGTCACTGACTGATGGAAGCCTTTTGAGGTTTTGTCAGTTGTCATGACACATACCACAGTTTGAGCCCTGAGTCTGGAGATTTCAGGATGAGGGTAAAGCTGCAAACTTGTTGACACACTATACAAATGTTGGGAGCATGACTTGAGCAGAAAACCACATTTCAAACTGTTTGTGCCAGACCTGAATTATACCCTTAAGCTCCCTTTTTATGTCCACTATATTGTGTGTGTTTGTCTGTAGGCTGTAAGGGCTTGTGGGTCCCTTTAACCCTTATCAATGTGCACTTACAACTAAATGAAATTGAACTCAGGTTTCTTTAAAAGCACCCTATTCTGCTCATTGTCAGGTTCATATTAGTATTAAGTGTCTCTACTGTGACATGTCTCCATTATTTAATGTTCAACCTTTGATATGGCTTGTGTTTACTAGACCCTCCTGGCTGCGGGGATGCAAACAGGAGACAGGAATTTAGCATGTTATTTTTCTATACCTGCACACAAGCAGACTCATGGCAACCAGTCAAAGCAGAATGTTGGCATTCAACTCCTTTGTTGGCAAACTCCTTTTTCTGTCCTCAAGTGATCCATCTTTAGAGAGGTGGTTCTTTCCCTTTTACACCAAAGCCACAGGCCTTCCACCGCATTTCAAACTGGAACCATTTAATGCCTCGCATAATCATTTGCATAATCCTATATTTACCTTCTCCACAGAGGCGGGGTGGGCAAGTAATTATTTACTCATATCAGCTCCTTTTTATGGGAGCATCTCGTTGCGGGGAATCTGATTTGCATGAGGCTTTATTTCTGCTTCCCGACATGGAATTTTCCTCGCCAGAATTAAGTTGGATCTCCCCCCGTCATTTTCATTAGAAAGAGGGCCGTTGTGGGTGGCGGTGAAAGCTGAGGTTTGTGTAGCCGCAGTGGGAACGTACACGGAACCTGGTGTGCGCAAATGAAACCCTGGGTGGGCACTGAGAGGCAAAACAGGATTATGTTGCAGGCATTTAGACGCATTCACTCCCGGTTATTCCTCCTCCTTCATATTTTCTGTTTTCTTAACACTCTTTCTTTCTTCATCTCTGTCCCTCCCTCCTCCCCCTCCCCTGTCTCTTGTTCAATATGAGAATGGAGAGCAGATGTGGAGTTTTGCGTCTCTAATGTTGAACCACTCTCTTATTTACCAAACAGGTCCCTCTTGTTCAGCGATGACGGGTTTGAATTACAGGGCCTGGGTTTCCTCCAAGACTGCATCCACAACCCCCCCGCCACCCTGTGTGTGTGTGTGTGTGTGTGTGTGTGTGTGTGTGTGGTGTGTGTGTGGTGTGTGTGTGGTGTGTGTGTGTGTGTGTGTGTGTGTGTGTGTGTGTGTGTGTGTGTGTGTGTGGTGTGTGTGTGTGTGTGTGTGTGTGTGTGTGGTGTGTGTGTGTGTGTGTGTGTGTGTGTGTGTGTGTGTGTGTGTGTGTGTGTGTGTGGTGTGTGTGTGTGTGTGTGTGTGTGTGTGTGTGTGTGTGTGTGTGTGATGTGTGTGTGTGTGTGTGGTGTGTGTGTGTGTGTGTGTGTGTGTGTGTGTGTGTGTGTGTGTGTGTGTGTGTGTGTGTGGGTGTGTGGGTGGTGGGTGGGTGGGTGGGTGGGTGGGTGGGTGGGTGGGTGGGTGTTGTGGAGTTTATTTGACTTTTCGCCATACTAACACATAAACCAAGATACTATATATTCCTCCAGCATTTGTGGTGTTTGTAGTCAGACAAGATGGTGTCGGATATCAGTTTGATCTGCCTCAGTGGCTATGATCTGCCAGATTAGCCGAGGGATTACATCTGCGATCACACACAAACCTCACACACACTGATAAGGTGTACCTTTAGCTCTTCGGGGAGACCTTTTAATGCGGGGATTTGTATGCCCCTGTTCTCGGCTTCACAAATCCATTTACCCAGATTAGCTTGTACTTTGTTTCCTAATTTTTCTATTTTGAGAATATCAAAAGCCTTTGGGGTGTTATCTACGTATGAAATAAAGCAAAGCTTTGGAGAAAGGCAAGCCACAACTCGGCACTTTCTGCAGAGGGAGTACAAAAACGTTGGGTCTGTTAAAAGTATTAGGACCATGTCTGTGTTTCCGCTGTAAGATGATCTTTTACAGACATTTTATGTGTATTATTTAAGAACGGACGGAAACAGTGTGTCCTTGGGATGTCAGCTGTTTGGCCCCGGTCAGTTTAGTGTGTTCCAGCAGGTTTAAAGGCTTCAGGTGAAAGCCCTTTAGACAAGACTTGGGGGAAGGAAATGAGTTGTGGCTGCTCCTTTTGAGAAATTCTCCCAATGAATGTCTTTTACACTCAAGTATTTATGTTAAAGTTTAAGATGAAACTAAGGATTATTTTTCATTGGTGGTTAATATATTGCTTATTTATTTAAAAAAGATTGACCTATCACAACAGAGCCGGCCAGCTAACCAATCAGAGCAGACTGGGCTCTGGTTTCGACAGAGGGTGAAAAGAGGTGCTGCACAGCAGAGGCACAAAATACAAATATGAACCCCAAAATGAGCATAATACTGTATGTCTTCCTTAAAGGGCACCTATCATGCAAAATGCACCTTTGTACGTCTTTTATACATGATTATGTGTCCCCAGTGTTCCAGGGAACTCACCAAGTGTCAGAAAACACAACCCTCTCTATTTTCCTCCTTCGCCAAATCTCTAAAAAAGGGGCTGCAACGGATCTGAAAAAAAATGGATCCACATTCCGACACTTTTCTACGTCACAAAGATGTACTCCGCTTATTGGTCAACTCTCCACCTATCAGGGGAATGAGCCACGGCCACGTGCATTGCCAAACCTCTCATTCGCATATAGGCTATCGGCAGGCTAAATCAACCCCAGTCACATCTGAGTTTTTGCCTGCTCTTGGCAGGATGTCTAAGCCAGTTAAACCACGGACATGTTTATGAACTTCTCAAGTCCAACACGGATATGCCTCCAAACTAATGCTACACCCGGGATCAATACCAACCATCCGGGACCAGGCCAGTGAGGACACATCCAACTCTGAAGCTGTAAGTTTTTATTTAGCGGTGTTTTTCCTGATAAAGCTATATCTAGCTTGTAGTATGTAGCATGTAGCATGTAGCTTCGCCGTATCAATGTCGCCTCAACCCCAACTAGTAATAGATTAGGTGTTTATATGTTCTTGTAACATTTTATTTGGTACGCTCCGCAGTCTTTGCTTTGTCTTTTATTTTAATGATCAGGCATTTGCGAACATGTTCAGACTGCCGTAATGGCGATCTGTGTGAAGGCTGTAAAGCCACGCCTAGCCTAGCCGATAACACAAGTATTTATTCTCCTATGTATTAGTATTTTGTATCCTCTAAAATCATATTGAGTAAGTTATAATAACAAACGTAATCTTCTGGAGGTAAGTGCCGTTTTTTCCAGCGTTATGTAAAAGCTTTTGTGATTGTAGTCTGTAAGAACGATCAGATATCATCGATCTGTAAGCTACGCTAAGCTACGCTACGCTAAGCTAAGCTAATGAGACATGCCGTTTTTGCAGCGTTATATGTATGTTGTTTACTTGTTTGCGCACATGAATATAAATGGGGGTGTGTTAGGATACAACACTGTATGTATGTATGCGAGGGGACACACACCACGAGTAAAACGGAGCTAAAGCCCTGGTATGTTGTTGTTGACGACATGCATATACTAATCTAAACCACTTTTTTTGTTGTGCTTTTTTAACATTGCACAGGCTACGTGGCCAACTTGATGGACCTCATCTTCGACCAAGTCTTTGTGGACCCTGCACCATTATGAGCGACCTGACAGGGAGGAGGTCATCGCCGGGTATGCCACACGGTTCAATTTGGCTGCTGTCTGAACCTAACATAGACATTTCACGGATCAGAGGACAACGCAGGCCGGAATCACCACTCTGATCCTGTCTCCAAGGAAGCCCAGCACCAGCTCACAAAGCTCCTGTTTTTTATGGGTTCAAATAACCGTTGATTTTGACAATAAAGTTCCGAGTTGATATCAAGTGTGTCGTGATTATTCATGTTGGGATGGGTAAAGAATATTCTGATTTCAAAAGCATAAGGTTGTGTGTGACTTTTTTTGTCGTACACATGGGTGTGTTATGCCATTGCTGCGTAGTATATAATAGTACATGTACAATGACAGAATGAAAGATTGCATAAAGCCATATACACCAGTATTTATTTCCATGAACAATATTAGCATTCGTTTTACAATTTCAGTCAAAACAAACAAACCACTCAGTGCTCTATTTGCCTCAACTGTACACAGGCTCCAATCCAGGATGGTCCACCACACAGGTTACAGAGTCCTCATGTTCCTGCATCCGTCTTTACACCTAGTGTGATAAACATATATTGAATGACATGTGAAAAATGTATTCTCTAAACAGACAACTTAGTGAAGCTAATGTTACGTGTGGTATCTCCATGCAGCACATGCTCCGGTTCAGAAGGCTTCGTGGCGCAAGTTGCACATGTACCCCTTTAGAAAGAAGTCAATAACTGAGCTTTTAAAACACATGAAACACACATTGCTGACAACTGAGGTGTTGGAGTTATACTTTTTATCACCCTAAGTTATTGAACTTTCCAACGGTTGTTGCACGATGTTGGAAGAAAA
Source organism: Harpagifer antarcticus (assembly GCA_902827135.1). NCBI lineage: Eukaryota > Metazoa > Chordata > Actinopteri > Perciformes > Harpagiferidae > Harpagifer > Harpagifer antarcticus. The sequence continues at coordinate 3,501,346 of CADEHL010001033.1, forward strand.
GGACTGTAAACTATTAAACGCAATGAGGCCATTGTATATATGCTGAAAATATGAATGTCTCCCTTTATAAATATATATATGTATCGCTGTGTTTGCGTTACAAACTCTAAGTTACAAACTGTACACATTGCATTCTTGCTAATTAGCCAAAGTATGAACGGAATAAGTAGCAAGCATCGTAACAAACAGAGTAAAAATAAATAGGGACAACAGCTTGTCAACTAACCATTCAGAAACGTCCTGCTGCAACCGAGATGTTTGCACCTCCACCAAAACCTCCGCTGCTTCAGGGTCAGTTTCTGGATCAAATTGATAATATGCTTGAACACATGCATTGCTCTGAGAGGACATGTTTATTCCACACTCGTAATCACAGCAAGCATGGTAACGTGACTCCTGCCGACTCATGCAGGGGGGCGTGGTCAGCTGCTGCTCAGAATTTTCATAGGCAGGTTTGGAATAAAGCGAAAATGAGCGAAACGAGGCATGGCTAAAAAATGATCTGTTTGGTATTTTGAAAAATAAAATGTATAAATATACCTTATATAGGTATGGTCATACACTATATCATTTAAATATAGCATGATAGGTCACCTTTAAATGACAGTATGAAGTTTTATTGATGTATCTGCTTGGCTTGACATATTGTTAAGTTGAAAACGTAAAAATGGTGGAGGTCCTATCCATATATAGTCTGAAAAGTGGATACAGTAAAGTCCTTAGCACTTATGTCCATCTATCGTTTGGTAGGGGGATAACATAAAAATGATTAGGATCAGGTCCGAATACTGCACTATTATTTGATAGTTGTACAAAGACTAGTGTCTTTTAGGACAGCTTGTATCTGTGTGTATTACATTTAAAAAATCTGTTTGATTGTGTTTTTTGTTTGTGTGGAATTGTGCATCTCTCCTCAATGTAGTTACATTTCAGTATCCATTCTTGTAGGAAGTAGTAGTTTTATTCCTGTCTCTGTATCTTTTTGGCTTTTTGGAAGACTATGGCTAGTTGAGCAGAGCCCAGCGCATGCAGCCCTAAAGTGTCAATCTGGAGTCAAGTATGCACACTCAGACCACTGCTACAGTCTCAAGGCTTTACTCGGGGGTCTGTGAGTGCACACTTACAGTATGGTAGATGCAGGCCAGAGGGAAAACTGTATTTAGGGCAATGTGTAGCTTCAGGGCACCTGAGTTCCTGCTATCCTGCTCCTACCTGCACCGCTGACCTGCAGCAGCCACCAAACTGCTCACTGACACTCAACCATCCGGGGTCAGGTCGAGTATTTAACCCCCCCACCCCCTCGCTCACACTCTGCTCTCCTGGAGCAAAATGTTTCTACCCTCTTCCCCGATGCCTCTCGCAACAGCTCTTGTTTATGGCAACCACAAGTTTGGTTTAGATTCATGACTTGTCAGATAGCAAGAATTCCCGTCTCCCACTCCCCTCCGACGCCCGCTCAGGAAAGGTCAGCTTTTATTATCTCCAGCAAGTATGAATTGAAAAGTTTGGTTGCTATGACGGACCCGGGGAAAATGCATTTAAACATGACAACTCAACTAGTAGAGCATTCATCATGTGTTATTCAGCAACTTTTGGTCAGATGGTTGTATCCAGAGTCTGAACATGTTTGGTGGACTGCACAGTGTTGACCTGTCTGAGCTTCATTGCTTTCATTTCTTGTTTGCCAAAATTCCAGATTTGAGTTTCTTTCCTTTTTGTTGTACCTCCTTTCTTTTGTCTCCCTCGTTGTCAGACAGCTGCAAGCCTGAACCAGCAACAGTTTGTCTGAAAGTGATCTGTGTGCTGCGCTCCGTGTTGGAGGGTGTCAGCTTGACAAGGCTTTGCACATTATAAAGAATAACAAGCGTTTGCAACGCCTTGTGGTCGGGCATATTGGCTTGTTTCTCAATCGTCTACATTTGTCTTTAAAATAATTCCCCAAATTCCCAATGTAGTTCCATTTTTATCAGAAATGTTATGCACTTGTTTGGCTTTCACAAACAGAATTGTTTATCACGATAATAATGGTTAGATAATTTACAATAGAATTAGGGCAGCCGCTTAGTTGATCAATCAATTGATAATTGTTATCATACGTGTGTTATCAACGTGATAACTATAATTATTTTAACCTGTATTTTGTGACACTCGTATTACTACACAATTTATATGTTGAAACAAGACAGTACAAATGCAGATTCATTAAAACGGTAATCTGGGTATTTTCCTCATTGTCATTTTAGGCAGAAAAAGTTCAGTTTAAGGCCCCAGTTACAGGGTGCTAATATCAGCTAAATGAGATGATACAATCTGTAAAAAGGATGTGTTAATATGTCTGTGTATATCTTGTGGCTCCAGGGGCTTATGCGCAGGCTCTGTGATGGATGGAGAGATTTACTGACATCCTGCGTGTCCAATCCTCTCTGCACTGAAAGAGAACACTTGAGCTACAAGGTTAGCCTGGGGTAAATGTGTGATGATGTCTGCAGGGACAGCTGGTATTTCATGGTCTTTCTTTGAGTTACATCAGCTCAGCTCACATTTAGTGTTCTGTTGGAGCGTGAAGGAAGCTGTGATCTGTGGCACCATGGCAAAGAAGACATCATGAGAGCTAATGGGCTGAGGCTCAGGGAGTAGATGTTCTATCAATGTGTCCTTGGACAAGATACTCAACCCCAAATTACTCCTGGTAGCATAGTTTGTGAATGTTTGTGTATGTTAGTCTCTCAGAGCAAATGGCACCTTTGTATAAATGGATGTTAAGGGTTGTATATGTAAAAGTACTTTAACGGTTCACAAGGACTGGGAAACCACTATACTTCCTCATAAAACACTTGCAAAGCCGATTTTTAGAAACTTTTTTAATTGTGCAATGTTGACATCCATGTTTGCTAGCTTGCAGTCTACATATTCTCTACCTTGGCAGACATATTGCTACATGACTCGACCTAACCTACTTACATTTTTTTGTAAATGAAACCAATCGGCATACTTGGTGCAATCATAGACAGTTACAAATTGAAAACTTGCTATCTAAGCTTGCTAGCTCGCACTTGCTTTCACTATGGGAATAGCACCTAGCTAAGGCAGGCCTTGCACATCCCCAGTTCAACCCTCTCGCCCAGAAATGGTCACTTCTAGCTTAAAAAAACCAAGATGGCAACAGCCAAAACACACACTTAAGGCTTTCATCTTGGTTTTTGACTGCCATCATCTTTTTGGAACCAGAAGAGACGAGGGGGGTTGGAGCTAAGTACAAACAAACACTGACCACGATATTTATAGTCAATCAAAATGTTACAATTAACTTCCATGAAGATATATTAGTTAATTTTAGTGCTTCTAGTTATCAAAAACTTGAAATCAGGATATTATCAGGGCTTTAGGTTGTGTGCAGTTGTGTAGAGATAATGGCCTGGTTGTGAAATGTGAGGTCAGTTGAAGCAGCTGGTGCTGTAACTGAGGCCGGCCAAGAGATATGAGCAGAGAACTCAAGGAGGGAGAGAGTGAAACTGATAGTTCTCACTCTTTAGATTTTCAGAACACTTTTCTGGCCTTCTTAATTCAGGCTGTTCCTGTTTAAGACCTGTCTTAAAGCCTTCTGCTTCTTTTCTTTTTCACCTCACTCCCGGGTTCCCTGCTCTCTTTCTTCCTTCTTTACCACCATTTTAATCTCTCCCTGTACCCCCCCAGTCTTATGGTATAGTTCCTTAGTAGGAAGTAAAGCCCATAAAGATAGCCATCCCAGATCAAAGGCCCACGCTGTCCCATAAAGCAGGATCTAAGCCTGATGTGAGCAGGACATTGTCATAACTTCTCATAAGCTGGCTGAGCAGCTTCGCCAGCTCTCAGCTGGAGAAAGATGGTTCGCTGGCTGATCCCGTAGCCCTTTTTGAAAGGGATAAACTACTACATGTGTTCAGATTGCGGCAAGATGGATTTAAGTCTGTAGGGCTTTGTTTTCCTTGAACAGTTTGAGGTGTATTTGATAGACTAGCTAGATACACTTTTTACTGAGTGGTTGCTCTAAATTGTAATTAGTGAAGATCATCATTATTAAAAGACATTTGCTGATTTATAACGCAAACATTTTCAATCACAAGTCTTTAAGTCGCGGCATCCTATTTGTAGAGACGAGGCTCATCTGTCAAAAATAGGAGCTGTCTGTCGTTGTGGCTTACAGATCAAATGAGCAATGGCAAATGAAAAAAAAAGTGGACGGGTGCGAACAAGCCTCTACTCTTTATTCCAAATGATCTTACCATACACATCATCACCAGACTGCACTAACCTCTCCCACTGTACCATATGCAAATCAATCAGTCAGTTGGGGAATTAGTGGCTCTCTAAATGCTGCTGTGGGAATCCCCAGATGTTTTCAGGAGTGTATTTTAAAGTGTGAAAAAAAAGTAGTTCATCTATTTGTTTAAGTTGCTAGGGTATGAATCAGTGTTTGTGCCAGAGCAGGGCTGAGAGGACGTCCACCCCGAGAGCAGGGGGGTGACGTCACGTGACTTGAATTTTGAATTGAACTTTATAGATACTATCTCTTTACGTATTAGTGATGGGAATTCCGGCTCTTTTTAGTGAGCCAGATCATTTGGCTCGGCTCACTAAGAAGTGCCGGCTCTTTCGGCTCCTAAACGTCCCATCATGTTATCACAGTTTACCACGGAACCTCAGTTTTGCCGCTGCGAGGCTCCGGCACTCGCAGTTCACGCGCGTTCCACTAGCACCCCCCTGTCAAGGCTCTCCGGCAGTACACTTTCCATCACAGGAACACACTTTGCTGGCAGCAAAAAGAATCCCACCAGACATCTTTGCCCCTCCAACAGAGGGATGTCCTTGTCCTTTTTCCTTTTCGTCATTTCAAGCGATAAAAACTCTCGATCTTCTCTCGAATTATTATTTTTTTTGGACGCCCTCGGCTCGAGTTCAGGGCATTCCGAGCTGAATAAGGGCGTCAAAGGACGGCAAGACGCCCCCCTGGCGGAAAGCGGGTATGAATACATACAGTATAAACTGTGCCAATGGGAGAGATAATGATATCATTTGCATACTTGTGCGTAAAGAGAAAACAGAAAGAAGTTCCTTAAATATGTCAACATTTTCCTCCCCTGCACTTTGTAAACCTCTGCTCTGAGGATTTTCCAGACCCCTCCACCACCCCCAGTACTCTTCCTTCCTATCACACAGGGGAGGACAGGTTTCACCAGGCTATCATCATTAGGGCTTCTAGCCTCAGGGCCTATCTGGGGCTAGGACTGCTCAGTCAACCTGGTCCAAAAAGCATCTAATGTCTTCTTTGTATTTTAAAGATTTCTACTGGCCGTTGTTTTGTGCCCGTCGGACTTCTCTTTTAGCGAGAGGTATTAACAGATGCCCATGGGAGAAGGTGGAGGTTCTTTGGTGCAGCCGCAGGTGAAAACCATTGGTTCCACTTCTGGAGGTCTCTGCTGTTCTCAATGGCCACACATAACCACTTAAAGTTGGCTAGCTTACAGCTCCACTCAACCATGCAGTGTAGGGTTGGCTGGTTAAGAAGTTTCTAGATTCATGTTTTCTGGCCAGGAACATTCAACCATCTGGAACTGGCATTTCAGTTATAGACCCTACTTTGCCCTGTAGTAGAAAAACACGTAAATGGCTATAGTTTTTATAGCATGCCATATTATCTTAAATGCTGTTTTTCCTCCTCTTAAAAGAGAATCTTGTAATGTTTCTGCACCATCAATCAATCAATGTTTATTTATATAGCCCAATATCACAAATGTTACATTTGTCTCAGTGGACTTCACAGTTTGTACAGAATATCAGTATGACAATACGACACCCTCTGTCCTTAGACCCTCACATCGTACAAGGAAAAACTTCCAGAGAAAACCCACACCATGTGCTGGGCTCTGGCTTTGTGAGGCGAGGAGCAGCCCTGATGAAGTCGTCACACTGACTGACAGCCTGTAACTATTGACTACAGTGCTGAAATCCTGTATGCCTGGAATTTCTGCGCGCCCATATTTCACCTCCAAGAATTCAGGGGAATGGCAGGTGCAGCCAGAAAGGGCCACACTCACCACTGGATACACACATGCACACACATTGACTTCCATTGTACTGCTTCAGAATAAATATAGAAATAAAAAAGCTGGAACATAAGTCAATTTATCGATAAGGGGATTGACTAAAAAATGTTCTTCTGAAAACATGCACTTTGAACTTTGCTAGCCAAACAAAATGCATTTAACACGTTATTAATAAATATAAGAACTCTCCTTAATTAGAACACATTTAGTTTTACTACTTACAAAATAGCCCTACTTAAAATATATTCAAAACCATATTCAAATAAAAACCAGGATTAAAGACAACATTTTACACTCATCAATTGGACAAAAATATAAGTAAAATATGGTCACATCCTGTATCATATGTATAGAAGCTCATTGTCTAAATAGTAACATGAAACATCAAGTAATTGGTTGTATATAAAAGTGCATACATTAAGGGAAAAATAAAGTCCCTCTACATAGCAGTTACTACACTCACGTTGCCTTGAAGTGCCCCATGTCTCTGGCTCTGTGGTGATAATGAGAGGAGAGTGTCCCCAGCTGACCTCCATTTAACCTCTGTGTTTAAAGAGCACAGGCCTGTACAGGAGTTTATTGGAGGCCTGTTGGAAACGTGTTGCCCTGTGAATCCCACTGTTACTCATGAACCTCAGAACATCTAGCTGCTCTGTAACGTCTTATCACAACACACTTCTCTGCTAATGCAACACTTAGATTTCCTCTGAGAAAAACCTATTTTCCATTTTCTTTGGTCATTTTAGATGTCACATTTGTGGGGGTAAAACTCTCCGATCAACAGAAGTGCGTTGAAGAACTTATAGAAAACATTTAGATACAAGAATCCTCGACTTTATAACACTTCTTCTGTCAAATATGTCTCTTATTTATTGGGTTATAGGTATAAAAGATTTTACACTATCTGATTTGATCACTTTTTACAGAAACGCTGCTCTACTAAACTCATCCTTATTCACTTTCAGGCTTTTTTGTTGGCATGCTAAACAAGCTACTCTAAAGGCCCTATTTAGACTTTACTGTCTGCATAGGAATATAGGAAACTTTAAAAGTATATTCAAACATTATACTTGTTTATTGAACTGTCACTGCCTCAAACGCTGATTTAGTTTTACCCCCTATGTGCTTCCAACATTTACAGTGTCATTAATGTCATCCTAGCATACACTCGGGCTCTCTGAGTGAGTGTTAATACCCCTCTCTGTACGCTGGTTTAACCATAAGAGAATTATATAAATATTCACACACAAGGCTACTTTTCAGCCACACTGCGGTGAATTTGTGCCTAACCAGTGTTATGATGTCATCTGAAGGGGGGGTGCTGGGAGTCTGGACCTATTTCATGGCTTGGTCGAGCCTCTAATTGTGTGCAGCGTTCCAGCGAGGCACTAATCAGGGCGAGGCGGCCGGCAGCCTGACGGGTGACACTAATTGCTCCTGCTCCGACCTGAAGGCCTTGTTCGCCAAGTATTTACCCGCCCGTCTGTTGACAGTTAGCCCCCCCCAGCCCCCTACCTACTCCTGACTCTGAACCCTGGCGGCACACATACACACTCCTTTACAACAACACACACCTTACAGACTCATGCACATTTATTGGCAAACAGAGGTGGAAGAAGTGATCCAAAAGTATAAATATCAAAATGTAGCAAAACTAAGAAGTTATCATGCAGAATGGCGAATTTCAGAATCATATATATTATATATATATATATATATATATATATATATGCAATCATTGTATCTTGGCAAATGTGTAGTTAATTCGAATTACTTTATATACTGCTAGATAACAAAAATAATTAATTTTTATTTTATGTTAATGTGAATCGGGAACTCGGCTAGTAAATATATTTTATTAATGTATTTCGCAGTCAAAATCTTATGTTTTATACAAGCTATACCTCCGTTTCACTCGTCACCCCTAAGGGTTTGTCTAATACCTGGAACAACCATTACCATAAACAACTCCATATATTTTAATATTCGTTCTATATATTGTAGAACAACTTTCAATTTTTTTCTTTATCTTCTTACAAACATATCTTCTTATAAACATTTGTATTTTATATTTGTTTACATATTAAAGGTGGGGTAGGTAAGTTTCAGAAACCGGCTCGAGTGCACTAAACTTTGAAGGTACACAGCCGAAAAGAATCCGCCCCTTCCTTCAGACTTCCTTACAGAGCACCTCCTCCAACACACATGAACGCGCACATGACGTCAGCAGACTGGTGAAAGTGGCCGCCTGTTGCTGGCGAGTCATTGAAGTACTGCTGCAATGCACACCCAATGACGGCACGCCCAATGAGGGCACGAGATACATTTGTGCGTGCACGAGATGGAAGGCTGACAGACAGGGCGGCAATCGGCTAAACGGATTGGTCGTGCTTTTTACAGTATTACAGCTTCCACAGATGACGGTTTCAGAAACCGGCTCGAGATACACTTTTTGTTATATTCCATGGAATGCTCTTAACATCCCGATAGCAATGAAAATCTTAAGCGCTTTGACAAAAAATCCATAAAAAATGTCATCTGTGGAAGCCGTAATACTGTAAAAAGTATAACCAAACTAAACGGATTGGATTGCGGCCCGTCTGTCAGCCTTCCATCTCGTGCACGCACAAATGTATCTCGTGCCCTCATTGGGCGTGCCCACATTGGGCGTGCCGTCATTGGGCGGGCATTGCAGCAGTACTTCAATGACTCTCCAGCAACAGGCGGCCACTTTCACCAGTCTGCTGATGTCATGTCCGCGTGCATGTGTGTTGGAGGAGGTGCTCTGTAAGGAAGTCTGAAGGAAGGGGCGGATTCTTTTCGGCTGTGTACCTTCAAATCTTAGTGCACTCGAGCCGGTTTCTGAAACTTACCTACCCCACCTTTAATATAACTTTATATTAATTGTTTTTTATTATTAGTTATTTTTTTACATCACATATTTTACTTTAATTTATAATGTTTACTTTATATACATATTTTTATTCTTTTTTCATTCTAAAATGGAACAACCAAACCCAAAATTACTCGGTATAAATAAAGTATTTTGATTCTGATACCATCCCATAAAGTTCCTTTGCAATGCAAACACTGTTCACTACTCCAGTTATTAGGACCAGCCTTAGATAGGTCTATTGGTCCATTAAAAACAATTCTCCCTATACAGCAGAGAGTTGAAGCAGTGTAAATATCTGGGGTATTATACCAGCATGTGTGTGTTGAAACGGGGCTACACACAGCCAGCTCACCTTCACACACACTCCGTGGCCCTCTGTCAGCACAGTGCTGAGTGAGTGGCCGGCGGGCTGTGTTTACCTTATTAATTAGCCCAGTGATCCTGAAACACTCTCCACATGGTAAATAGAATAACACTGAAAGGTTAGTCAGGGCCGGGGGAGAGGGAAGGAAAATAAGAAGGGGGGGGGGGGGGGGGGGGCAGAAGCCGGAGAGAGACTGCAAGTTTGTTTTCGAGGCGTCATGAGTAGAAGAGATCACAGAGTCGGGGAGGAAACCCGAGGCGGTGGGTTGTCATCCTGCTGAATTTAGAGCCTCTGTGATCATCAGTCAACACTACTTCTCTGTTGCTCACCGCCAACCACAGCTCGTGTGTTTTTTTACCCTTTTTTTTTTTTCAATGCGCTTCTTTCTCTGTGTTTTTACTTAAACAACAAATAGAAGTCTCAGGGAATGATCACATTGCCAGATCTTGAATTCATCTCCCAAGATCGCTAGGAAAAGGTTGCCTGAGTTTTACGACAACGTCCTAAATGATTGCTAGTGACTTGACGTATTCTCGATCTATTCATCTTTGTCGTGTCTGTGGCCAAATGGCCCGCTCAGGTATGCTGCACGTCTTTCCAATTGGCAGAAATGGATTCAGATCGGAGACCAAAACTCAAAACAGACCTTCAGTAGACAAATAGATATGCCTGACAGCGCTTTTACAAATCCGTTCCAACTATTTTCAATAACTCGTCTCCTCCTTTTCGGGCCATATCTGTGTCCTGGGGTCTGCAGTTCAAGGCCATACATGGGAAGCCAAGAGACGGAGCACAGGAAAAAGAATAACATTAGCAAAACAGAATTTCCCTTTGGCTACTAGTCCCAACGAGGGCAGGGGAAATGTGCTTTTCATTAGGCAATGTTGGTTTAAACCAGGTGGAAGGTCAATTTATAGTGAAGGGAGAGTCCACCTTACGGGAGAAGGCAGTCATATTAATATAATCAAGAATAGTTCAATATTCTAGAGCAAAAACAGAATCTCATCTATAACTTGTGTACTTTAAAGATAGTGAAGTACGTTCAATTGCACTTCTATTTGGAGCTTTAAACCTTGCCTTCCATCCACTGTCATATAAATGTCCAGTAAAACTACCAAAGGGATTTACAGCCGTCCTACAACCCCACTCAACCGTTGAGCAAAATTCCTCACCAATAGCTCCAGTTAATTTGTGCCTCCCATTACCAGTAATTATAGCATTCCGCAGATTTGACTTTAACGGAAAAACAGGGCAGAAATACGACAACAACCTTTTCGGGACCTCTGGCCAGATTTTCTTAAATCACAGCACTAATGGCCGGAGCGCTAATGACCTCAAAACTCACTTCCTGTTCCTCTGGCGGGGGAATTTCAGGACACTATTTCTATAGTAGGGAAGGGTATTGGCGCCAGGCATAAGGGGATGAAATTGCACGGATCATTTTTATTTAATTTGGCATTTCAAGAATAAAAAAAGAGATGTAGAGACATTATTAGGTTGAGATACGAAGTGCAACTTTAACCGTGAAATATCAAGTTAATTATCAACATTTTGACTTTTGACTTGATGTTTTAACTTTATTCTATAAGTGCAAAGACATTCTCCCAAAAATATAAAAACTCTGCTGAAAAAAAGCCTTTATTCTTTATAAATGTACACTTAATTAACAACATTTTAATATAATTATTGTCATTAAAAAAACATATATTTAAACTACCACTACATTCTCAAAATGCAAAAAATAAAAGTTCTTCTTTTCTTTTTCTTATGCATGGCAATACTCAAAGAACAACATTTTGACTTTTTTCTTGCAATGTTGGATTTTCTCTCAATGTCCTATTTATTTTTATCTTAGGCACAGCAATTTATTAAGTCAGGGCTTTTTATTTGTACGATACAATTTATTTGGCAGAATCTTCAACAGGGATGGGTGGGTCTGCATGAGTTTGTCAGCCCTGCCTAACTCATTAGCATATTCAGGACATCACACTATGTACTTGCTGTACGCGCTCTCCTCCCTCGCAATTCTCTCCACACACACCAGGTCTCATATCCTCCTGACCCTTAAGCCCACATTACTTATCTCCTTCAGCCCTGCTGTGATCAGGTGGCCGTATCTGATTCTCCCCCTTCCTCTCAGTCCCTCCTCTTCCTCTCCACCCGGGGCGTTTGCTGCTCCCGGCAAACCGGACACTTCCCCGCCGCTCCCAGGAGGAGCTGACGAGAAGTCCATATAGATCCTGAGCAGCATGTGCCTCTCAGTGTTAGTCCAAGTATGAGGAGGCCATATTAGAGGATATAAGAAAGTAAAGTCTCATAACGTTTGTGTTGGTGTGCAACAAAAGCTGATGTTGCCTACTCAGATTCCAGTCAGAAACCCTTTAGAATCCGTTCGTAAATGTTTCATTTCTCGTGTCAGTTGTCTTTGTGTGTCACATGTTAGGGCTGCATGATTTTGGGAAATAATCTAATTGCGATTTTTCTGACAGATATTGCGATTGCGATTTGCGATATTTGTTTTTAAGCGACCCAACGGAAGTCTATTGTAAAATGCGGCCATATCTCCGGCTAGGAAGGTCGCATCAAAGTGCTCACGTCTCTAGCACCCCCGCAGCCCGAGCTACGAGTGAAAGAACTAAACTTACATGAAACTTCCGTTGGGTTGCTTTAAAGTCAAGCTTCAGTTTAAGACTCACCCTGTGATAGAAACATGTGATGGAGCATTACTAACCTGACTCAGATGGTTCACCAAACCATCTAAAGCTCCATTGGAAGCCATTTGGAAAGGGCAGGCACTTTCAAAAATACTTGGCAGGTGATTGGATCAATCTGTCTATCACCTTCTATCATGGGCCACTTCTGATTGATTAACAATGGCTGGTACATGTGGAGCACAGCACTTCTGATTGGTGTAGATCAGGGATCACCAACTACATTTGTCCAAGGGCCAAAATGTATCCAATAGATACTATCGCGAGCCAGCGGGGGGGTAATCAGAATACAGTTACAGTAACGTGTTCAGGTTACTTGTAGAATACTTTTGGAATACTTTCTTTTTCCATAACAGATGGGTATGTTTTGGTAAACAGGAGACACTTGTTTTACTGTTTTAATGGCTTATCAAGAACTCAAACACAACATCTTGGTGTCATTCTGGACAGCTCCCTCTCATCTGCACCCCACGTAAAAAACATCACCCGGACTGCATTCTCCTACTGTAAACCTTTCCTTAGAATATGTTATGAATTGTAAGGTGTCCTTGGGTGCTTTGAAAGGCGCCCCTAAATAGAATGAATTATCATTATTATTTATTATTATTATTATTATTATCTGAAACGATGTAATAACTTTTAAAACATTTTCCAGTCACTTGCCCCATGCATTCAGCAGCAGCAGGCCATTCACTTTGATTTGATCCCGTTATAAATGTCATAATTTCGACAATAAAGAAATGCTACATCAACGTTATCTTACACATTTTATCTAACCATCTCCGTTTCTAACTTTCAATATATTTTAAAAGAGATCTCTCTCTCTCTCATCTGCGTGCGGGGGCGGGGCCTCACAGACACGCTGCATCTCTCTCTCGCTCACAGACACGCTGCAGGGCTGTGCAGTGTGCACACAGTTCTGCCGGTAATGAATATTACATTTTGTGATGAAACTTTTCTACCAATAATTCCAATAAGTATTCCAAAATGTATTCACTTCAGGTTTACGAAAGTAACTGTAATCAGATTACTCGTTTTTCAAATGTAACGCCAGCTGAATACAGTTAGCCTACTTGATTTTTGTATTCTGATTACGTAACATCGTTACATATATTCCGTTACAACCCAACCCTGCTTCTAGGCTACTGTCCCGCAGCTCCTGCCTCTCTGTTGGACTCTGTTGCAGAGGGGCTGCTGCTGTGGTGCGGAGCGCACAAAGCAGACTCTTCACAACGAAGGCTCACTTTTTCTTCTTCAAGGAAGGGAAGGTTTCGCAGTACGCAGTCTACTGTCCCGCAGCTGCTGCCTCTCTGTTGGACTCCGGTACTGCACCTTACTCACGAGACGTTGTAAAAAAAAAATGGGTGGGGGGCGAACGCAGTAACCACTCCGCCAACGCCACAGTCACCCCCGTCTGCGGGCCGGATGAGAATGTCTGGCGGGCCGGATGTGGCCCGCGGGCCGCCAGTTGGTGGTCACTGGTGTAGATGACTGACACACAAGAGGAACACATTTTTTAAATTTGCGATTTTGATAATTGCATCATTTCTAATTTCGATTTAAAATCGATTAATCGTTCAGCCCTATCAAATGTATACTAGAAACCATTGTTAGCCTATGTGTCACATCTGAAGAGAGCATTATGGAGAGTGGTTTCGACCAGTCTTAATGTTTCACTGGTCTCGTCCCTATGGGGTGTGCTGCTGCTGGAAAGAGAAAGAAGAGGCAGATTATGAAGCAAAGATGTCCCTTCTCGCTCCAAAGTCTCTGCAAATCTGTTTTTTATCTCCTGTTGCGTTGATTCCAAGATGTAAGCCTGATTTATCTCCCGTCTTCTTGTTTTTCAGCCCTGCAAGGCCCTTTCGATTCCCCAAAAGGTGAGACCTGCCAAAATACTGTTCCTCTTGCGTTGATGTTCTGGATTGCAAAACTCTCTCCTCCTCCTCCTCCTCCTCTCTTTATTTGTCATCCATCACTGCTGTCATTCCTCAGTAGTGAGTCATGGGAGTCTCTCTCAGTACCTGGCCTCCTTTAACCTGCAGCTCTCCGATACGTCTCAAAGATAATCCAGCAGACTGTTTAATCAGGATTAGAGTTTTTAGAAAGGTTCAGGGAAAGATCCCAAGTGTTAAGAGCTACAGAGGGATGGAGACTCGGTACACGCAGCTTAACCTAAGACTGCTACTAACACTACTTCCAAACAAGCTGAGGCCTTAAGCAAAGCCCACATGCGGTAGGCTTATCCAGTGGTGAAATGTCACTGAGTACATGTACTCAACTACTGTACTTAAGGACATATAGACTATTACTTTATAAATATAAATGTATAAAAAATAAATCAACTAATGAATTGTGATATAATGTTAAAGGTTAATCCACCCACCAGTTTATACACATTTAAATAAACCCTGTGCAACACTGAATAAACAAATGACACATTTAAAAAATAAATACAATTAGTATATAATCATGTATAAATACACACATGCATATATAATAATCATTACTTTTCAAAATTAATAATAAACTAATAGGTTGAGAATATGTTAAAATTCATATACATAATGATAACATTATAAGGGTGAAAATATATAAAAGAATTACATATTAAGATTGAGATAAAAGTTGATTGCAAGATGGTAATATAATTACATCTCTCTTAACCTCAAACATGTTGCTCATGACTTTTGATTCTTAAGAAAAAGACAGAAAGAAAAAAGCCCTTAAAGTGAATGTAGTACCTGTAACTAGTTCACCAGCACTTAGTGTGACTTGCTTGAAGTGATTCTATCTGCACTTTCTTTGTTGTTAAGAGTTTGAATCTTTATGGTTTTTGCACTTATTGTAAGTCGCTTTGGATAAAAGCTTCAACCAAATGAAATGTCATGTGACATGACATCACTGTGTACACTATATTAAATCCTTTTCCTTGTTTGCAGCTATGCTGAGCTGATAGCTGATTGGCCGGTGGTGGTGCTGGGGGTGTGCACGGTGCTCATCGTGGTGTGTGCTCTGGTGGGCGTTCTGGTTCCAGATCTGCCCGATTTCTCCGACCCGCTGCTGGTGAGGACAGATGAGATAAAAGAGATACAAACATTTCAAGTGCTCAATTTATACCAGCACCATGAAGACAGTAACCTTCTTTCATTATCAAAACGTGTTTCCTTATCCTTACTTTCTTTCTTCTTTAAAAGGGTTTCGAGCCAAGGGGAACAGCCATTGGCCAGCGGCTGGTCACATGGAACAACATGGTGAAGAACACGGGCTACAGAGCCACGCTGGCCAACTACCCCTTCAAATACGCTGATGAGCAGGCCAAAAAGTAATGTCACACACACACCTTACACTTCACAGACACACGAGTTTCAGCTTGAGACATTGGGATTAGTTATTAAATCAACTTTCCAGAACGTACACAGACATTACATCCAAATACCATTGGGCTAATGCGGCTACTCACTATACTAAACCATTGTTTTTTGATTCACATTAACATGGCTAAAAATGAACAACACTACAAAAAAAGGCAACATATTTGTTTACATACGGCTGTCAAATGAAGCCTTGATCCTGTAACCTGTAACTGAGGGAGTCAGGAGGGGCGAGTGTTGACCGACATACTGAAAGTCTGAATCCCCTCCTGAGAGAAAAGGGGAGCTCACTAAAGATGGATCCACAAGGTCATCAGCTGTGCTCTGTCCTCATCAGGAGAAGCACATGTTCACGTCTGTCTCTATGACACTCTCAAGGTCAAACCCATGTTTCATATTGGATGTGTTCTCCCTGCTTCTACCAATATAAGCCAGTATCTCAAAACACCAATTAAATCGACTAGTTCAAATGTAATTGCTTGTTTATCGGATTACATTGACATGCATCTTTAAATGATCTATAATGAATAATGCTGTCGGAGCCATTCATTGTTTTGTAATATGAAATAGTTGAACATTTGTTTTGTTGCTGTTCTGTATATAGTCATTTGATTATTATTTATCGTTCATTTGAGAAGAGACTGGCACTAGGAAATCAAGAAAGCAAAGGTTTGTTCTTTAGCCAGGGCAAGAGAGGTTTTCAAAATAGAAACCATTGTTCTTCGTAATATGATCGTCTAAACGTAACATAATATACAGCTTAAACAAAATGTTGCCAGAAGAATGGACTATGATCCTGCGTAATCTGCTACCCGATGCCTCAGTGGCAGTTTGATTTTGATTATTTAGTTTTTGGTTTGTGGACAGAAATACGCTCTAGCTGCCTTTAAAAAAAATAGGAGCTCACCTTGATCTAACCTCGCTCACATAAATTCATGGAACAAACAGAAATGTCATATTATTCTTTTTAGTTTTCTGCATTAGCATTCCAGTTAGCTCTGAATCAGACTTCCTGTGTCTATAGGGTTAAGAATCATCACATCTCCACTCTGCTGATTAGATCCTTTCAGTCTGTCTTCTCTGTGTCTCCTCTGTGTCTCCTGCGGTGTCTGTGCCTCCCTTTGTCTTCCCCTCTGTCTCCCTCCACCTGTCTGTCTGCAGATGTAATTGTGTGCTTATGTTCCTACGAGTGGCCTCTGCTGCTGTCAGCGAGCGTCCGAGCCTCACCCCCGTCCCCCCGTCTTTCAACCCCTCTGACAGCCACCTGATTACCCTGCCTTCCTGTCTCTAGGAGGGGACACGTTCCCTAAAATAAAAACCTGCATACACACTGATAGAATTCCTGTCTGAACCGTCGCTGGCATGTAGGCACTGCAGTACTCAGAAAACACATCCTCCTCGCAAAAAACACACACAATACATACATTTACGCCAACGACTTGTCTGCACGTTGTCCCCTCAGGCCCTCCACTCAATCAGAGCCACTATTATGATTATTATAATAATGGCACCGGTATCTTAGTACCGCTGTACGCCATTCATCTGAACTTTGAGAGGAACAGCAATTACTGCTGCTTTTTTCATTCAAGCATCAGATGTGCTTCCTTTGCTTATTGTCACGCTGACTTTGCAGCCGTGCATCTCTGGATCTCTGCTGCGTTTATAAAGTCGTGCAAACTTCCTTTTGTTCTTTCTCCGATTGAAGCGATTAGCATTGGTCGCGCCTTGCTCTCCGAGGGAAACCAGATTATTATCTTTAGCCCTGATGATAATTTTATAATAATTGGGGGACAAAAGGGCTGTCAAAAACAGTATAAAACTAAGACTTGCTGCCAAAAGTTGAACTAGAGTAGCATCGGAAAGGTTCCCTCGACAAAAAGCCATAGAATATTTTTAATAGATTTAGGAATATTACAGAAACTTAGATCTGTGGAAAACATGTTTATGATACTTACACGTTTTAATCAGCAGGATATTCTCCACATACCACTTTTACGATTTTTGATGGGCAAATGCAATCAACAGAATTAAACAGCTAACGTTAGTCTAACTACATCACAGTTGCGTGGCTTTGCTTCACCACCGCTATGCTAAAGGTGGCTAATGTGCAGCGTGATGACGTTTAGTAGTCTTTTTTGTCTCTTGTTATCAACCGCCGTTATTATGTTACATAGAAACTTGGGACATTCACCATGTATTTACTGATGTATTTGATGTGGTAGAACAAAACGTTAAAACCTTGTGTTAGCATTAAGAAGCAGTATCACTTCTCAATTATTTAAATCTGCCAGTTACATAGGTTTTCAAGCATAATGTGAATGTCCATGCTTATTGTTATTACCACATTGTTTAATTGAATGTAAACATACATCTAAGTAACGTAGCTCTTTTGTTTTCTTGTTTTTTAGTCATCAAGAGCCCAGGTGGCCCGAGGAACACTTTGATCGAGACAAACGGCAAGCAGAGTGGGACTTCAGTAAAGAGTTTTTCTGTGACGTTCCAGGTAATATTTTGAATACATAAATGACAGTGGTTCAATTTAGATTTAATGAAAATGAAAAATGCAAAAAAATAAAAGATTGAATAAATGTACAGCCACTAAAGCAGGGGTCTCAAACTCAAGGCCCGGGGGCCAAACCCGGCCCGCGACTTCATTTTATGTGGCCCCGCAAGAGCTTGCAAAGAATATAATACGTTTATTATATGGTTAGATGCCACTTTACAGAAGCAGGATGCCCATAAACTACATGTCCCACAATGCATCTCGTTTTGTGACATGCGCACTGAAGAGACTTGCAATTATTTGCCCTGGACTTCAGACGTAGTTAATTACTAAGTTATTATCCTATCCGATAATAATCCAATTCAGAGGCAATAATGTAATATAATACATTATTTTATATGTATATTTATATAGTTACAACCGGCCCTTTGAGTACAACCTTTATGCGAATGTGGCCTGCGATAAAGTTGAGTTTGACACCCCTGTACTAAAGGATCTTGGGACAAACCCAAATGAATACAGCACATTAAAGATGATAAACAATGATATGATAGAATGTAGGTAACAGTATTTAGTTTTCTTATATGGATATAGAACAAATTATTTCCACTATTGTCTCAAGGTATAGATGTGTATTAGAGTGAGAGCTTTTCCAGCCACCAGATCTCCAGATTGTAGAATTGTAATTGCCTCATATTTCCTCCCTTTTATTAATGCAGGAAAGATGGTTTTCCTATTTAAGTAATAAACGTCCTCTCTCGATGCAGGTGACAGTTACTCTAGACTGGTGTTCGCATCAGCTGAAGGGAAGAACCTGTGGAATATTCAGGCCATCAAATCCATGTGCAACCTGGACAACACAAAGGTACGACAACAGAAGAGAACACAGGCCTCAAGACTGGGAATGATACAGTTACCATTCACTTCTTATAGTTTTTATTCATTTATTTATTTATAGTATTTTCCTCCAATATAATATCTTATCACATATAACATGCTTAATTTACAGTTATTTGGGTTTTTTTATTGAGACCAAATGTTTATTTATCCACCTTTTTTCCCTTGCATTCATAATTGAGGAGACATTACATAGGAAAATCTAATTCCTCTAATGTTGTGTTGACATTATTCATATTCAGTAAGGTAAAAACATGCATTGTAAATGTACATTCACATAGAGGGGATGAATTACAGCAATACATTTTGTGCTTTAAAGTTTTCAAAGTATTCTCCTATCAACAGAACCCTACAGAGCCTTCCATCGGCTAACACCAGATAGCCTGATGCTAACTTAAATGGGAATTAAATAATGAAGTTGTGCAGCTTTTCTTGACGTTTGAAATGTTGTTGAACTTAACTGATCCAATTCTGATCGTTATCAATTTAACCACCATCAATTGAAGATTTATAATTCGTCTGTGTTCCCAGGTGCGTTCCCACCGTGACTACTGGAGCCTCTGTCAGCGCACCAACGACGCCTCCTGCTGTCCCAGCTGGACGCTCGGTAACTATGTTGCCGCGCTCACCAACAGGTCGTCCTGCCAGAAGATCACAGAGCGCGACGTAGCGCACACTCTCAAGATCCTACGCTCCTGTGCCAAGTACTACCACAACGGCACCCTGGGGCCCGAGTGCTGGGATATGGCCCTGCGACGGAAGGACCAGCTCAAATGTGGCACCGTGCCCAGGAAGTGCACCAAGTACAACGCCGTCTACCAGATCCTTCACTTCCTGGTGGACAAAGACTTCCTGAGTACCAAGAGCCTGGAGTTTTCTCCCCCTATGCTCAAATACAGCATGCTCTTCTCCCCCACAGAGAAGGGAGAGTCCATGATGAACATTTACTTGGACAATTTTGAGAACTGGAACTCTTCAGACGGAATCACCACAGTCACAGGGATTGAGTTTGGTATCAAACACGACCTCTTTCAGGACTACCTCCTCACAGACACGGTGTATCCCGCCATTGCCATCGTGATCGTCCTGTTGGTCATGTGTGTGTACACGCGCTCCATCTTCATCACTCTGATGACGATAATCGCCATCATCAGCTCACTCATTGTGTCTTACTTTCTTTACCGGATGGTTTTCAACTTTGAGTTCTTCCCCTTCATGAACCTCACGGCCCTCATCATCCTGGTGGGCATCGGCGCAGACGACGCCTTTGTGTTGTGCGATGTTTGGAACTATACGAAGTTTGACAAGCCGCACGCCGAGCTATCAGAGACAGTGGGAGTGACTCTCCAACATGCCGCCCTGTCTATGTTCGTCACCAGCTTCACCACCTCTGCAGCTTTTTACGCCAACTACGTCAGCAACATCACTGCCATACGCTGTTTCGGTGTCTATGCGGGCACTGCCATATTGGTGAACTACATTCTCATGGTCACGTGGCTTCCAGCTGTGGTGGTGCTACACGAGCGCTACCTGCCGAATTTGTTCCCATGCGCCAAGCCTCAGGAGCCGCAGAGTGGATGCTGCACCCGGACGTTCTGGACAGGTCTTTGTCAGAAGGCCAACGACTGCCTGTTCGCTGTCTCCGAGGCGTCACGGATCTTCTTCGAGAAGGTTCTCCCCTGCATCGTCATCAAACTGCGCTACCTCTGGCTCTTCTGGTTCCTCGCCATCACAGTGGGCGGGGCTTATGTTGTCTGTGTCAACCCAAAGATGAAGCTCCCGTCTCTGGAGTTGGCCGAGTTTCAGGTGTTCCGATCCTCGCACCCTTTCGAGCGCTACGACGCCGAGTACAAGAAGCTGTTCATGTTCGAGAGGGTCCATCACGGCGAGGACCTCCACATGCCCATCACCATCATCTGGGGCGTGACCCCCGAGGATAACGGGGACCCCCTTAACCCCAAAAACAAGGGGAAGCTGATGCTGGATAACAGCTTCAACATTGCCAGTCCTGCGTCCCAGCTGTGGATCCTCAGCTTCTGCCAGAAGCTGAGGAATCAGAGCTTTGTGTTCCAGTCAGACGAGCAGGACTTCACCAGCTGCTTCATCGAGACCTTCAAACAGGTCAGTACTGCATGTGCACTAAGTATACTCTAGGGATGCACTGATACAACGATAAGTATCAGTATTGATCCTGCAAAGGACATAATCACTGAATCGTATCAGGAAAAAAAAGATAATCCATTAGCCTAAACAATAATGTAAATGTCTTTTTTTGAGATTTTGAGATTTAAAGACTGGCTCTTATTTTGAACATTTTAAATGTTCTTAAAAATAAGTAGGTCCAAACAAATATTTCATTAACAAGCTTATTAGTTGGAAAAGAAGGATCAAAATAAGGTTTTGCTATTATCAGATACTGATAACTTGAGTAAAAGTACTATTACCACACTACAAATACTAGTAAAAGAATCCTGAATTGGAAATGATACTTGAGTAAAAATAAATGAAAAATAAACAACAAAACAAGTAAAGCTGTTAAAGAAAACTGTACCCAATGAAGTATTATCTATTACAAAACAAATAAAAAATCTGCCTAAAAATCAAAGTTATTCAAAAATAAATTAGAAGATTACTTGAATGTTCATAAATGGCAATTGTCTCTCAACTGTTATTATACAGAGTGTTGGCTTGTTAAGTGTATCATTTCTAAACTAACTTTTAATTTAAAGGTGACCTAATGGGAACACAAAATATACTTTGTTTAGACGTAAAGATATGCAAGTGTCACATGATATAGTGATCTTAACCTCCCTCTCATGTTACCAGTGGATGGAGAACCAGGACTGTGAGGAGGCCCCCGTCTACCCCTGCTGCAGTCAGTCCACCTTCCCCTACAAACAGGAAGTGTTCGAGCTGTGCATCAAGAGAGCCATCATGGAGCTGGACCGGAGCACTAACTACCACCTGGACAGCAAGACCCCCGGCCCACGATTCGACATCAACGACACCATCAGAGCCATAGTGTTGGAGTTCAAGAGCACCTACCTCTTCACCCTGGCCTACGAGAAGATGTTCCAGTTCTACAGAGAAGTACTAACTTTCATTTATTTGGTGTCTCTTTATGATACGTTTGGTTCTGCATCTGTTTGATTCTCCTGATATTAATGATGGTGGTTCTGTTGTAGGTGGATGCTTGGATCCTTGAGGAGCTCCGCTACGCCCCAGAAGGCCTGAGCCACGGCTGGTTCATCAGCAACCTGGAGTTCTACGACCTCCAGGACAGTCTGTCTGACGGCACTCTGGTTGCCATGGCGCTGTCAGTGGCTGTGGCTTTCAGCGTGATGCTGCTCACCACCTGGAACGTCATCATCAGTCTGTACGCCATCCTGTCCATCGCTGGGACCATATTCGTCACCGTGGGCTCCCTGGTGCTGTTGGGCTGGGAGCTGAATGTCCTGGAGTCGGTCACCATCTCTGTGGCGGTGGGGCTGTCCGTAGACTTTGCGGTCCACTACGGTGTAGCCTATCGCCTCGCCCCCGAGCCCGACCGCGAGGGAAAGGTGATCTTCTCCCTTAGCCGCATGGGCTCCGCTATCGCCATGGCGGCCCTCACCACCTTTGTGGCCGGGGCCATGATGATGCCCTCCACCGTGCTGGCCTACACCCAGCTGGGCACCTTCATGATGCTGATCATGTGCATCAGCTGGGCCTTCGCCACTTTCTTCTTTCAGTGCATGTGTCGCTGCCTGGGGCCCCAGGGGACCTGCGGCCAGATACCCCTGCCTAAAAAGATGCAGTGCCAGGTGTTTTCTGAGGTCACATCTTCGGTGCCCGCCCCTCAAGGGAAAGGGAAGTACCAGCTGGACAGCAGGAATGGGGAGGCGGAGCATTACGAGCTGGAGCCCCTGGCCTCCAGTCAGAAGAGTGAAGACAAACCCCGAGAGGAGCCGGAAGTGGGCGCTCAGCTCTACAACGGGGTCCCGGCCCACCCCCACACCGGGCCCTTCCCACACATCCAGTACACGAGCAAGGCAGAGCCGGGCAGAACGGGCCCTGAGAACGGCCTCGCTGCGGCTCTGAGGCCACCGTCCAGGTGCCAGTTCTCTCAGAACACCTGCACATGTGGGGACCCTTCCCCTCCTCACCACCTGTCCCAGCAATGGACCCCCCACTCCTGTGCTCAGCCCCCCCTGGAGCCCCCTCCCACCCCTCAGCTCTTCCCCCTCTCAGGAAACACCCCCAGCAAACAGAATGCAGCCCATTTAGACCCAGTGTACAAGCACATGGACTGCCACATGCACTACGTCCACTGCCCCCCCGCCCATTTCCACCACTGTGCCCAGGGACGGGTAGTGGCCCCCAGGCAGGGACCCGCCCACACCTGTAATCTCAGGAATTACTGCGTCCACGCTGCGGGCCAGCAGAAGGCCACAGCTCTGACCCAGGAGCCTGGCTCAGAGCCCGGGGGGCCAGGGGACCATAAACATGAAACAAGTTCCTCAAGCCCTGACAGTAGCCAAAATATCAGCCCCCCCGCCGTGACTCAGTGCCCATCCCCCTCCCCGGACTCACCTCTCAGTCAGGAGAAACAGATGGGAAGGGACAGTGACCATTGTTGTGGAGACAATCACACGTCCACCACTGACACGACCACACCGGTGGACGCTTGTTGTAAAGTCCCTGGCAACCAGGAGCAGCTCAGAAGTATTCCCGTCACACGGGAGGAGAGCGGGAAGAAGTGCAAGCGCAGCTCTAAGCGACAGCGGGCGTCCTCCGCCTCGCCAAAGAAACTCTACTGTTTTAACAGGACGTTGAAAGTGAAGTGCAATTCAGCTTCAGAGTTTAACGTGCCAAAAAGTGACACCAGCGTGCCTCCTATCGCAATAAACACCAATCCCTCCTCGGAAAGCTTGTGTTGATGATACATTGTATTAATAAAACTCATTTCAGAACAAATGGCAAATGTTCCAAAAAAGGAACGACCAACACTAAAATGTATGTGCAATCAAACTAGGTTTCTGATGCTGACCAAGTGCCTCAATGTGTTTCATAAAACAGCACCCGCTAAATATAATCTGTTGACATGTTTCTTTTTCTACTTTCACTTTCATGTTTTCCACTCAAACACACACTATTTGTTAAAGCTATATCATAATGGGACCTGATCTTTTCACCCCTCCATGAAATGTTTCTAACGTCAGTGTTAAATGTACTCCTGCAGCAGCCATTTGCACCCACATGAAATGGTATATTATATATTGTGTGTAATTATTATTAAATGTTGTCAGAGATGATAACATCAACAATGACAGAAATGTGCCACGTTTTACAAGCTGATACCCCTCGACACCTTTTGTATCTGTGGGAGCTGGTTTTAAAATGCAGCTGTTTTCTTTCAACTTGGCCTCAGATAAAAGATGATTAAAATGTCTTTTTTTTTATCACTTCTGCCTTTTATTGTCTGCTCTTTCAATCCTGTGTACACACATACACACGCCATCAAATAAGATGAGGCTCTGTTGAGAGATGTCTTCAATCGTAACACCTGTTTCATTGTCGTTACTGCTGACTCCCTCAGAGCGATCTCTTCCATCTGGCCGGAGGTTATTGACTGGATTTAAACGGGGGGGGCTTTCTGCTCTTCATGTTCTTGTATACTTGCTTTACAGTCTGTGATACAGCTCAGATTGTCTTAAAGCAACAAGTCCATCTGAAGCATCTGGAGTGTTTTGGGAGAGAAACTCCCTCTGGAGGGAACACAGGGATGTTAGCCTCTGCAGACCATTAACATGCACTAAAACCTGTATCACACTACAGGGAAGGGACAACCCTAAAAAGCACAACAGGGCCTCTTTAAGTACAGTATTTGAGTAAATGTACTTCACCTCAACGGTTGTCTCTAGGTCACATGTTCACCACTCGGTTGATATGCTACTGATGTTATCCTTCTCAAATCACCCTCAGCTTTCCTAACTTTTGACATTTACATCCAAACAGGCCGAACGTGTTGCCATTCTCGCTGCATTTAAATCATCCATGTCTCTTTGCTCCTCTGCAATGAACTGCCAAGTCAGCGCTAATGTTTGACTTACAATGTTTGTTTATATGAAGAAACACACACTTGGTAAGAAAAGAGATGATCCCCTTTTTGGCTCCACGATAGTCTTGTTCTCTCTTTGGAACAAAATCCAGTAAACTCCAGAGAGCCAGCTTCATTTCTCTGGATGTGGAATTTCACAGCCATGTTGTTCTCACTATCGTTCAGTGCTGCCTGCTTTGACATCTCAAATGTAGTGTTTTATTATTTTAGATCTTTTTTTCACATAGTGTTAGCGGGGGGGCGCTCCTTTGGAAATGTGATGAACTCATCACAAGGCATTAGTTTCAACTTCTTCCAACCACAACTGGCTGGAAAAGAGCCGCTGGAGCCTGAAAACATTTCACCCCCGGCAGGCTGATGGTGTCAGAGGAAAAGTACCGCTATGCTGCTGCTGGTTCTTTCCTCTCATCACTGCGACACCCCTTAGAACAAACTCCCACGAACAAACAAGCCCCATAAAACACCCACACTGGGCTCGCTTGATGCGACTGTTGAAGGAAAGATCTTATTTAGGCTCATAGAGATCAGTTTGTCCCCCATGGCTGCCTTTCTTCTCCTCCTCTCAATCTCAGTGAAGATGAGCCCCCCCGGCAGCCTGCGTGAGCATCCCTGTAATTATATTTGCTTAAACAGAGGTCAAATATTAGCTGTGGCTGTGGGGCAGGGTTTATTACATTTCCCTGCGAGGGAGAATCTCAGAAGCATGTGTGTCTGTTCTAAGAATATCCTGCAGGCCTGAAATAACTGAAGAGGCCGGAGAGCTTGTTTACAAGGTAAACATTTGCTTCCACTTTTCAAATTAGATTTCAGTCGAGCCGCCGGACTGGTCCAGTCAGGGAGGAGGATTGCCTTCTCTCTGTCCATCAAAGAGGCAGAAAGATACAGCACACATTGGGAAGTTACTTCTAAAATAAATACTTCATCCTTTTTCTTATCATTTTCTTTGATTCTTTTATATTCAAATGAATAAAGATTACATTAATTTCACTCTGCGATTTATCACCTTTTTTTATTGGGCTTGGCACGAATTAAATCTTTTATTTATTGCATATTTCCTTTCTTTCTTTGCTAACAATGACATGGTGTGTCCATACGTCTTTTAGATAAATAGGTTGTGTAACATTAGTCTTGAAATAAATGTGATTTACCTGAACACCAGATTAGAGGAGTAACAGATCGGTCTAGGATACCATCAAAAGGTAACTGTAGGGGGGTTTATAAACAGGCGTACATATATAATGGTATATAACTATGCACATTACAACACCTCCCGAAGCCTTCTTGTTTATTGTTGTTCTATAGACTACTGCTATAATGATGCACATTAACATCCTGGTTACTTAACGTGGTTCAGAAACCTACACAGGTCGCTAACAGATGTTTACCATGTACAGATATGTCCTTGTCCAATTGCCATTCAAATCTTTGATCTCTTTTTAAACTGCACCGCTCTTCCATCTTAGCCTCTGATTTACTGTACATATTTACAGGGTAATACGTCCTATTCTCTTTGCACTTACCTTTAGGTAACATACTGCTTGCAAAACAGTTACAGCATTTTTAATCTTCCATATGTTTTAATAGCGCTATATTTGCTTCTTTTGTACAACTAAATACCTCTTACTGTGTTAATAAATGCACCATTTGACACAAAAAGCTCATTACTTGTATGTGTAAACCTACTTGGCAATAAACCTGAATCATTTACAATTGCATTGTAAATATTTAATACACATTTGTAATATTTTAAACCATAAAAATGTTGGTTTTCAACAATATTCAAATAAATGAGAATCCATTTGACATCATAGTTTTTAGAGAAAGCCCATTGTAGTGACAATACAAATTCAAATTGCATTATTGGACCTTAAGTGAGAAATCAACATCCTATTGTCATTTGTATTTAGTTCTAAATCCAAAATGCTTCTATATTCTGGTCCTTCATACAGCAAGTACATTCAAATAATACCCACTAACTTTTTCGGGTTTCTGACGACAACATTAAGTTCCAAAACTGTCTTTTTTGTAGAAACAGAGAAACATTGAAACAACTGCAGAATACCAGCGAGTGAGCCAGATGTTAATGTGGCTCTGAGTTCACATGATGGACTGTCCACAGCTCATAAAGACGGGAGGATGCAGGCCAACAGGACGGAAGCTCTCCTCTGCCCAGTGGCTTCCTGTGTTCTGACACACAGCTCAATGAGAGAGAGGGAACCTGCTGACCCAGGTCACTCTCCTCTCACACTCCAACACACGGGAACCTGGGGAGATGCTGCTGTTTCAAGTGAGGGCTGTAATGAAATTGTTTTAATGAAAGGAGTTGAAAGTGACACACCCAGTATAAAATCTGTTTTCACTGACTTACTAATTAATGCACTGATCACTTAAGACCAGGGGTGTCCAAGCTACGGCCCGGGGGCCAAATGCGGCCTGTGGTCCATTCTGAATTGGCCCTTAGCAAATTCTAAAAGTATAAAGGAAATGGCCCACACATGAAACTTGTGCTTGTCTTATATTGTTCTTCTTAAATATATGTGAACATATATTACACAGTAGCATTCATGTGTTAATAAGCCCAATGTCAAATACATTTGATCATTTAAAGTTTTCTAACAAATCTTAGGTAATAAGAAAAAAGCCCAATGACTTATTTCCATTACAAGCTTGAAATATACCCTTCATATTTCCCCTTATTATAAGCAATCTGAGGCTTCTGTTTTGAGGGATGAGCTGCCAGACAATACATGACACCCTATGGAAAGCTGGGATGCTGTTTGTTAAAGCATATTCAAGTATCAAGCATCATTTACATTTGATTGATTTTGCTAACCAATAACTTAACCTATAAGGCAATATACCTCAGCTTTAGCTAGTGGAGCAGACCTTAGTATGTTTTCTGTATTTGGCCCTGAGTGAAAAAGGTTTGGACACCGCTGCTCAATACTGACATGTAGAGCCCTTTATAATGTATGTGTATACAGTCTATGGTAGAGCCAGTAAAGACAGCTAACACTCTCCATCTAGTGGTGAAAATAGTACAAATGATGTAAACATATAATAATAATAATAATAATAATAATAATAATAATAATAATAATAATACAAATAATAAACTCAGGCTCAAGGACATTTTGGCTCCTATAAATACCATCATAAATACATTATTTTATTTGATGTAAACACTCAGAAAGCTCGTGATACCAATCCACAAGGAGGAACCGGCTGGAAAATGAAGCTTCTTCAGTTTATTAAAAAAATTACTTTACATACAAAGTGATATCATGTTATCAAGATAAGATAAGATGGACCTTCAATAATCCGCCGGGGGGAATTCACGTGTAAAGGCAGCGACAGAATAAGAAGAAACACATATTTCACACACGGAATATACATAGGATAAAATGAAAATAAGAAATACAAATAAAAAATGAAAATAAATTTGATTAAACATGTTTTTACAGTATTAATAGAAATAACAAATTACGGGAGTTATTATTCTGTACACACTCCCTGAATACACCTATGTTCAGGTCTGCCTTCAGCTGCAGTTCTCACCAGGGGCGCCGCCAGGGATTTTGGGCCCCATGAAAAGATATCACATTGGGCCCCACCACCAGGCCACGCCAACCAAGCACAATACTGTAACCACACCTCCAGAACCCAACCCACTCATTTATGCTTTAAATAACTACCTGTACAGGCTTGCATCTATCTTGTAGTCCAATACTAACTGCACAATATTTACTGACACTGAGCGGTGAAACTATAACACTGTGCAGGTTGCAAATTCTACTGCAACATTCTGCTGCAGTAGAATTCACTATTTGATATAACACAAACATTCCTGACAATATATCTCAATAGTCATCTTTTATGGTGTACATGGCTTTTTAATTGAGGCTCAGTCACTGGTACTTTTTCATTTACAAAGCCATGTTGGATAAACTACCATCTTATATCTGCTCCCTGATCTCTCGTCGAATTGAAAGTACTTATTGCCTGAGATTGCATGCTGTGGTTTTATTAAATGTGCCAAGTGCTAGGACTGACTTAGGGAAGAAAGCTTTTAGATGTGCAGCTCCACTAACTTGGAACCGTCTGCAAAAAGAATGGAAAATTACCAAGCTAGTACCACTACATGTTTTTAAAGCTCGGTTGGATGCTACAAAATCAGATGCTGTTGGTACCTGTACATGTGGTTAAATATGTAAATTATAATCCCTGTACATTTTGCTGTATGATGTCCTTTTGTTGTTCTGTTGTTTATGTTTGTATGTCTTCTTGTGGAACCTACTGCTGCAGGTCTCCCTTGAAAAAGAGATCATTGATCTCAATGGGATTTTACCTGGATAAATAAAGGTTTTGAATTGAATTAATAACATTTTTGAATGGAACATTCATAAATCAAAATAAATATAACTTAAATATACATGACCTCTTACATTAAAATAAAGTGAACATTAACACCAATATTATCATTTATAAAATGCTATAACAAAAAAAATAACATAAGCAGCCTTACTCACCAAGAGCCCAGCGCCTAGCCTTCTTACAGGATCACTGATCAGGTCCTTGAAGTCCAGCTTTCTAGCCAACTGGCTTTCAATGGACAGCATGGCAAGACTGCAAAGCCTTATGGGGGGACAGGGCTGGGACAGGGACAGGGCTGCGGATACTAAAGATGGATCTGTTGGTCCTGGCACCGGGGGGAGGGACAACTGCTTTAGTATGAATAGCTGCTAAAAATGTACCTGCATGTATTAAATGTCAGCTAAAAGAGGAGTGAAATGAAAAAGCTCAGCATTTTCTGTGAAGATATTAACAGTACTTAATGTCAGCAAAACATTACAATTATTATTTACAATGAACTACGCTTAGCTAACAGACTAATTTCCACCACTCATGGACCACACCCACCTTTTCTTTTGAAAAACTGGGTGACATACTGTCGCCCTTTAGTCCCTCTCTCTTGTCTTTCTCTCCTTTCTTTTCTTTTTTGAAAGCCTGACTTTGTTAGTCGTTGAGACATCGTACACACGTAACTTAAGTACTAGCATCCTTGCTCACATGCTCTCACTTTCTGCCAGAAAGTGCGATGCCACACAGTGTTTGGAGGCAGGACCAAACCATTACATGTAAATAGAGGGGGGTGTACAGAGGCTTTGGATAATTAACTTTTGGAAGAAAAAAAAGGAAATGAATCGTAAGTTTAGTGAGTACATTATCAATTTAACGTTATATTAATGTTAATGATTGATGAAAGGTTACTTAAATTTTTTTTCTTAATGTTCTAAAACATTTTGGGGCCCTTGTCAGTCACGGGCCCTTAGAATCGTCCTAACTTTTCACCCCCTTACAGCGCCCCTTCTCACCACCTGCAGAGATTGAAACACACTTTCTGTCTTTGCTTCATGTGAAGTGAAAAGAAAAGCTGCCTAACAAATGGTTAAAAGACAAAGTTATGAGCTCTGCCAAAACAGGCTTATCTCACAGTTTTAACGTTGCAAATGATACATACGAATATCATAATAACACATTAACAATTAACATTATTTATGTTACTGTAGTCATTGGGTCGTGGAACACTGTGAAAGCGGGCAATTACAAAAAAATGTAGATAAATAGAAAAAGGATTTTTAAATAGATTTCATGCCATGTCACATATTTGCTAAATACATGAAAATTAAAAGACAACACAGGGTTCTGGATTTGGTTCTGTGAAACTGAACTACAAAGGGCCTTTTAAGGAGGCCTTTAATTTGTCTAAATACCCATTTCCTTTTATTTCTTGAAAATCAGAAAAGACCATTTAAAGTGCAAAGAAGCCTGCGTGCTTGCTTTCTGGGGACACTTCAGCAGGGGGGATGTTGGTACCATCAGGTTTTCTTGGTTAAAGTACGATCTTTTTAACAATCAGAGTTGACATGGGATTGGTCCGATGTTCTCCAGCTGGATACCCTCCTCCTCCTGCGGTTGGGCGTCAGGCTGTGCAGGCTCAGGTTGGTCCTCTGCAAACTTCTTCACCTTTGTGTCTTTGAGAATCTTTGAGACGAGCCGCTCATAAAACCACTCCAGGTCCTGAGGGTCCTCCGGCCAGGTCAGGTACTCCTTCCTCTGGACGAAAGCTCTGACTGCATGGTACTTCATCAGCTGGTAGTGAGCCATCTTGGGTTTTATTAGAAGATACAAGTCATTAGTGAAGGTCAGGAGTTAAGCAATGATGAATGGAATATGTACGGAGCCTGACATCTACGGGTGGGAGGGAGCTACAGAAATGCCAGTTATACGCTTGTCTTTGGGGCTAAAGATGGGATAATAGCAGATGGCGAGTTTTGTACATAAAACTAGGCTTGGTTACTCTTTAAAGTAGCTATTATCTATATTTTTCCAATGACTACTTGTAGTCGTCACTTGTGTTGTTGAGCCGGACTCTGCAGGTTCCTTCAGCTCTATGGAGCTTTATAGCATCTATCACCTCATTGTTCCTTTTTGACTGTCCATAATTCATATTTTTGGTTCATTCTCACCAGGATTGTTAATGGTTTTACGGTGCACCAAAGCTGGAAAGAAAAGTGAGCAACTAGCTAGTAAACACAATGTAGTATTTAGCATATTAGCGTCAGATATTCCCCTCAGGATTTGGGGGCAAGAACCAGAACTCAAAGATCAGAGAAAATATAATATTTTGAATTGTTCATGTGGCAAGAAGACAGACCCCAGATAATATGGTTTATTATTTCTTTAATGTGTCAATACGCAAATGCTTGCTAATGGCTAGTTTCCCTTGCCCCCAATTTCCCAAAAATCTGATATTGCTAGACATATGTAAATAAAATCTTTCAGAAATGTGGTGTAAAGAAAGTAAGTCAGCAGCCTTATACACACCTTGCCTACCACCACCATAACCAGGACGTTTGTCAGCTCCTCCAGCATCCGGCCCTGAGCCAAAGTAAACGCCTCCAAGCACCAACCATCTGAAAAGAGGAACGAAACAGTTAACCTCTTTAATTTCATTTGGTTATTCATTTTATCTTTTGTGCTATTTCACTTTCTTGCTAAAGGTTAGCTAACATATAGAATACCACTCCATATATTTCAGCCAAAATATGAAACAACCAGGAGATTGTTAGCTTAGCTTAGCTTAGCGTAAAAAGCTGAAAGTTCTGGAGTTTTGTGCCATGTCACTACTTTCTTGGCTGGGAGGTGGGACTTCCTGAAGGTTCTGCTGGTTGCCTGCTAATGTCATAGAGATGACAACACTCATAAGCCACTGTTTCGAAGAAATAGTCCAGCCATTTTACAATTCAGATTTGTAAATCACTGCAGCTAGGTGAAAAGTTAAACCACTGGTGGTTAGTTAAAACAATATCTTCAGGGGGTGTTAAATGACATTCACAAGCACATTAATGGCATCTCCTTCTCACGAAAGGGAATGAATTTAAATCTCCAAAGGTCGAACTATTCCTGGAAGGTATTTCAAGGACAATTTTTAAGGAGACTACAGCCGACTGTTACTACAGATCAGAGTTAGAAACACTGTACCTTTAAGGAACTCTTTGGAGACCACGCACACAGTCTTCCTGCTGCTCCAGATTGCGTCCCTGATGTTGGTCAGGTGATCCTCACCAGGCAGAAAGTCTCTGGCCTCAAAACAACAGCGGAAGAGGTTCTCCTCGGAAAACTGGTTATCCAGCTTTTTCAGCAAAGCTGCTTCCACCCACCCATAGTCATTTTCACTAAAGCTGAGGAAGGCATCGTACTGCACTACGTCCACAGGAAGGTTCGGTTTTGGGCCCTCGAGAACCCTACCGACAATGTTTTTGTAGATGATGAATATGTGCCCTCGGAGACGGGCGTAAATAAACCCGCTGAGGATGACAGTGATGACGAGGACAGCGTTGAAGATGAACAGTGCCAACTGAAGATCTTGGATGGCCTTTGCATCGTCTTCCCCACACGGTTCGATGACCCTGGAGAAATTCCCCAGAGGGAGATTTTGGAGAGAGGCTGGGAACTCACATCTGTACTCCTCAGTCGGGCTTGCGAAGGTTACATTCGTCACGTTCAGCCACTTCAGAAAGCTTTCTAGATTGCAATCGCAGTAGAACCGATTTGCAGCCAGACTGAGGAAGCTGAGAGACAGAAAAGTCACAGGGTCCGGGGAGGCTAAAAAGTTGTCCGAAAGGTCCAGTCTTTTCAGGGTGGTCGGAAAGAGATCCTGCTGCAGATAAGTTAAGGCATTAGATGATACGTCCATCTCATAGATTGAGCTTAAACCGCTAAAAATCCCTTTTGGGAAAGTCGCAATGGAGTTATAGCTTATATTTAGACCGAGCAGATTGTCTAAATGATCAAACAGGTCGAGGCACTCCCCCCGCGCCCAAATGATATTCAAGGAACTGTCATGAAGATCCAGCACTTCCAAACTAATATGAGGTACTTTCAGACTCATTGTGCACCACTTAATGATGTTGCCACCATAGAAGAAATTTTGGAGACGATTGAAAGAAGTTAAAATTATATAAACATCCTCTAAACTTGTTAATCTGTTGTTTGTTATATCCAAATGGATACTGTTGTTGCCAAATTCGCTGATTCCATACAGAGATTTAAGCTTATTGTCACCCAAAAGAAGATAATCTAAGTTTGGTAATGCGGCAGGAGAGCCAAGGCCTCTGAGGGAATTTCCTGTCAGATATAACGCTCGTAACTTTGGAAGACCACTGAAGGCTTTGGGTGCCAATACACCAATGTGGTTGTAAGACAAATCCAACACCCGGAGGTCATTGAGATTGCTAAATGTGTAAGAATATACTTCTCCTATGAGGTTGTATGACAGGTTGAGCATCCTTAAATGTCCTTGAAGACCATTGAAGGCATTTTGGTCAATCTGATTTATTCTGTTCAGGGAAATGTCAATAATTATTGCATTCCTTAGGGGACTCAAAACTGCCTTCTGCAAAGCAAATATACGGCTTCTAGACAGATCTAGAATGTTGACTGAGCTGTTCATGAGGCCTTCAAATGTGCTTTCATCTGGATCAGGAATGTTGGAAAACGAGAAGTCTCTGCCAAGGTGTCCAGAGAATATAAGATGAGTAATTGGAGTACCCTCTATTGCTTTGAAAAAGTGTGTTGATGTTTCCGTGTTGAACCCACTACTGGATAAGTCAAGGACTTCAAAGGCCATCCCTGTGAAAGGGTTTCCGCATTTCTTCCAGTCAAAATTTTCACTATAACCCCTATAAAATTTATTGGAGTTCAAATTCAGGAGTTTGAAGTATTTCCCCCGGAAACCAACTAGATCATCTTCACATAATGTTTCAATCGGATTCAATTTGAGGTTAAGCTGTGTGAACTTTGTAAGTTTTGAAAAGAACAGTCCTGGTCTGAGTCTCACTATTTCATTAAAGGAGAGATCAAGAGTTTCTAAGGACAAAAGGGGCTCCAGGTAGCGTTCTGCTAGTATGGAGTCAGGCAAATTGCAATAGTCCAGAAAGAGGTGTTGTAAATTAAACAGTCCTGCAAATGCCCTTGGCTCCATCTGAAGGCCAATATTGGAGCCTAGGACCAGTGTTGTCAATTTTCTCTGCCTAAGGAAAGCGTTGTTCCTTAAGACGAGCTGCACTTTCTGCATCCCAAGATCTAATTGTTGAAGATGGTCATAGTTTCTGAGCGAGCTGCTGTTGATCTCACTGATGAAGTTCATCTGCAGGTAGAGGTGGGTGATGTTGGGAGGCAGAGTCGGAACCCAGTAGTGGTTTCTCGAGAGGCAATCCGCCACAAGGCCGTGAAAAGTGCATGATGGGTAGCATGTGGGTACCTGCAGCCAACATTTGTGTAAATAAAAAATCACTGAACTTTTAAGATGAAGGAATAATTTGACAATTCAGGAAATATGCCTGTTTTATTTTTTCTGGCTGAGAGTTAGATAAGGTGAAAGTGGAGCCAGCAGTCGGTTAGCTTAGCTTAGCATCAAGACTGCAAACAGAGAAAGGCAATGATTAAGCTTTTGATAAATCCTTACAAACAGTTTGATTAGTCAACTCTAAAAGTGCCGATTGGCCAGTTTGTGTTACGTTTCATACAGAGCCATGGTAGCTGTTTCTATCTGTTTAAAGTCTTTGTGCTAAGCTAATTTATTGCTACAGCATCTGATTCTCGGCAAGAGAGTAATTTGGCTTGAATTTAAGCATATTTTCAAAAGATATAAAACGTTTAATTTATTTATTGTCCAGCATCAGATTAGCTTTAGATTGTTTTTTTTTATTGAATTTCACGTTACTGTCAACTGTTCAGTTTGGTAAAACAGTGAAAGTAATCAATTTGAGCTAAAAGCCACACACATACCTGAAGGTAAAAACCAATGAAAACCAACTGAAGAGCTGACGTCCACATCCTGCCTGACTTCACCCTAACATGAAGAGAAAGTCAAACATTAGTGACGCTTCAATAATGTGATTTAAGGACAGGTAGGTATGTGAGAAGAAGAAAAAGGGGAAACTGTCAGATGTTCCCTTCGGCAGGTTTATTGTTCACTGATGCAGCTAAAGTCTGTACACAACCACTGATTTAATCAGGGGTGCACATCAAGCCCCCAGGAAGTGCACCGGACTCTGAGGAAAATATTCGTTGTGGCCAAACGGCGGTACTACACTTTCGTATCAGTCGGTGGGCCCAGAAAGACTTTTTCCCATTGACTAACATGTGGGGGGCTAGTGGAGCCTCGCAGAGGCGAAACCGTGCCGCACCACACTAATTGCGCCGCATAAGCGCATAGGTGGGCCGCATTTTCGGCTCAGTTGAGGCCCCCTCCGCAAGGTGAGGCCCCACGCAGTCTGCATGATCGGCCTGTAGGGAGGGACGACCCTGGGAGTAACGGATTACATATAATAGGATTAGGTAGTTAAGATACAAAAAACAGTATTTACTTAGTTGGAGAAGAATTTATGATCAGATTACTGTTAGATTTAAAAAAATGGGGATTGGAGATATCTCTTCTCTGTAAGTGTGAATCTATACGCCTACTGCCTGAATCTGCTTTATGGTTTTCACTTTCTTTGTTTCATTTCTTCTGTTTTTAATTCAGTAGAACCTATATCATATTTATTAATAGTGTGTGTGAGCTTCACTGTGTGCATTAAACTAAAACTGGTCATTTTGTGTTTAATATTTGGTGTATATAGGCTATACTGCTACTAAATATTTTGGTTTCTTCTTTCCTATGGTCACATTGTTGTTGTCTTACATTATACACATATTTATTTTCTCTTGTAATTTATTTGCCTGCATATTGACGGAATTAACGGAAAGTAATCAGGTTACATTATTTGTATTTGTTGAAACTAAGATTAATTTACTGATTATTATTATTATTATTTTTTACAGGTAACGAGTAAATATAACGGATTCCATTTGAGTAACCCTCCAAACCAAACCCTACCTTTTTGTCATTTTCAATCCACAAGTATTTCAGGAAATGGACATTTCCTTAATTTTCTAAAATATACATTAGAAGCGTACTTCAGTTTACACATCACAAGTCTTCTGTGCTCTTGGGGAGCTTTCTAAAGGCTGACAAAAATGCTCTATATAAATGCTCTCAGGTGGTTGCAGTGCACTATGGGAAATGAAGTTGTAATTGGAATGGTCTCTACAAAAGGAGCTGCCAAAATTGGATATATCTCAGCCTCTGATGAATGAAGTTTCACCATTCTTGTTTTTAACTTTATGGAATTGCAAACATTGTTGCTATAGGATATTAATAATCACAACTGATGAGGTTATTCTACCAACTTTAAAATATAAAAATATATACTCAGTGGTGGGAGAAGTATACTCTTGTACTTTAGTCAAAGTAGTAGTACCAGCGTGTAGGAATACTCTATTACAAGTAAAAGTACTTCAATCAAAACATTACTCAAGTAAAAGTACAACAGTATTTGCATTAAAATATACCTAAAGTACCAAAAGTAAAAGTAGTCGTTGTGCAGATTAGTCCATTTCAGAATAATATATATGATAGCTTATGTTTTATAATGATTGATCATGAAAGTGTTCTCAAAGCTGGTAAAGGTGCAGCTAGTTTGAATGACTTTGTATACTGCAGGGTAGCTTGTGGATTTACTCCAGGTGGAACTAATGTCTATTTAACACTTGGTTATATTTCACATTCAACCAGATCTCTAACTAATGGTATTAAATACATGAGGTGGAGTAAAAGTACACGATTTACCTCTGAATTGTTGTGGAATAGAAGTATAGCAAAAAATGGAAAGACTAAAGTCAAGTACAAGTACCTCAAAATTGTACTTAAGTAGCCTACTTTATTTGAGTAGATTAGTTACTTTACACCTCTGTATACTGCACATGCACTTTTATATGTAATATTTCATATCATTGGGATGCATTTTCCAGTTTTTACATAAAATAGCATAAAACAAACGTAGGCCTACAACGTTTACAAAGTTAAATCAGAAATGTTAGCAACTACAAATGAAGTGACTTCCTGACTAACTGTGACTTAATATATTTAAATTAAAAAAAGATTCGTGAAATGATATGGCAGATGAGATTACAGCTGTTCCTGTTGTGTGTATAAATAGTGTTGAAATAAACTGTACTGTGTACATATCAGGGCGGTACTGCGCATGCGCTCCTCATTTAGCTTTATGACTTTAATCAGATTCATCCTGCGTATCACCATGACAGCATAATCCTTTAATATCTTCACCTATTATACATGCTTTTAAAATCAAGTGTTACACGTCACATTGAATGAGATCCTGGCACGGGACACACACACGGTTTATTGCACAACAATGCACTATTTTCAGCGGCGGATATAGATTAGTTAAAGTGTCAGCGACTCTAAAGAACGTGTTTAAGGAGCGGTCATACATGGTCTTTATAGTTTGTATTTTGCAGTGATAATGAAAGGAGAATCTTACCTGTGTTTGACCCGGACCAGAGTGGGAGAGCTGTTCCCTATGTCTCTGCCTGCCCCTCCCCCCCCCCCACACACAGCTAACAGTGATAACACGGGCAGGTCTTCACACCCGACGGGATATGGTGCAAGTTCCCAAATATCTCCTTCCTCTTTCAAATACATTTGTCTTCGTTGTTTTGCTCCAGTTGCAACCAGTGATTTAAAGTCACTATACTGTGCTTAGGCACAATTTTGAAGTGCTTCACACACACTCCACTGCAATTCAGAGGGTAATGGTGTACTTTTACTCCACCACTACATTCATTTAATAACTTTAGTTACTTTACAGATCTGGATGAATGATGTGAAATATAATCAACTCTTAAATCAGACTTTAGTTCCACCTGGAGTAAATTCACAATCTACCCTGCAGTCTACAAAGTCATTCAAACTAGCTGCACCTTTACCAGCTTTGAGAACACTTAAAGGTTAAAAAATAAAAGATTGGTCCTTTAAGTATATTTTGATGCTAATACGTTTGTACTTTTAATTGATACATTTTGAATACAGGACTTTTACTTGTAACAGAGTATTACACTCTGGTACTTCTACTCAAGTACAAGATCTGAGTACTTCTCCCATCTGGTTGCAGCAGCCTGTCCCCTTCTTTTTGAGAGCTTTATCTTCCAATGTAATACCTTCTAACTTCTAATGCTTCCAGTGGTGGAGGAGGTATTCCAATCCTTTAAGTTAGCAAGTGTATCTATAACCAGGGGTATAGTAGGGGAGACCAGAGACAGTTGCAACACGGGTCGGTTGCAACATCTCCAATCACAAACAAGCACATGCGCAGTTAGATGGTAAGATCGCTGAGAAAAAAAGGAGCCACGTTTGAATTTCTCACGTAAGATATCAGCAAAAGTGTTTCTGAGGTCAAATATTAACTACAATTATATGATGTATTTTTTGGATACCGTCTTGAGTTCAAATGTCAAGGAATCCAAACTAGTATTATTAGAATCACTGTTTTTTAAGCTACACATATAACTAGCTAAATATGGGTCAAGCTAGCAACCAGGCAGGTTCACAGGGGGTGGAAGCAAGACTGGTGGTCCTGGGACGGCTGTAACATGGCACATTTACAATGATGGCTCATTTGCTTGAATGATCAATTGTTCATTCAAGCATACAGTTGTATTGTTGATTGGTGTGCATTTGTCCCTGTACAAATAAACAGAATAAAATACTGTACAGTAGGCCTAACGTGTGTGTGTGTGTGTGTGTGTGTGTGTGTTTACAGTATGCCACATGTCAGAAAGAGGAAGACAGACAGGGGAGTGCCACTTGCTCTGCTGCAGAGGGCCTCAAATTAAGTTGAGAAGGGCAAATCATTCAGGGAAGTGGCAAAGCCCCTGGATATATACATTTATACTATGGTCTCAGCTCAAAGGAGGTAGTACTAAAATCTAATATAAAGAGGTGTGTCTGCTGCGAACTGACTTTTATTAATTTTCTGAGAGTGATGTGAAGTTATTAGGTCACATGACAGGGAAGCTATTGAAAAAGAAACCTGGATTAAACATTTTTGGGGAAAATTCAGTGTATTTCTCTCAATAGCTTTTCTGTCATGTGACCTTAAATCTTTAAATCCCTCTCAGAAATTAATACTAGTCTGTACACAGCAGACACACCTCTTTATATTGGATTTATAACATCCTTTGTTTAATATTAATATTTGTATTGAAAATGCAGTGTTTTTCTTCAAGCACCCCGGCTCATAGTGCAGTGCCAGTGTTTGTCCAGCAGGTGTCAGAGCAGCTCCATGCTTCCGGCAGCACATGTGTTTAATATTACATTCTTTATTGAAAATCCAGGTTTTTTTTTCAATAGCTTCCCTGTCATGTGAACTAATAACTTCAAATCACTCTCAGAAATTAATAAAAGTCTGTACACAGCAGACACACCTCTCTATATTGGATTTTAGTAGTAGATTTGAGTATTTTCAGAGGATGCAGCACTACACCCCTGCTCCTGAGCTCTGTGAAGTCACCATGCATACTCTGTGTAAATAACACACTGCACATCTATTTATAGAGCTCATGTCCAAATATGTATATATTATTACAGTATACAGTTTGCTACACTACAGTATTTCCATTCAGCTTCATCATATTCTATTCAATATGTACATGTGTTTCTTGTTCCTGCAAAAATGTTGTCTATTGCACAATTTTATGTTGCATTGTTGTAGGAGCCTCACTCAATATATTGATTGCCAGATATATGCTGTAGCTATATGACAAATAAAACATATGTACAATGACCTGTAGTTTACTTGTTTCTCCACAAGATGGGGCCCTCAGCCTGAGGGAAAAAAGAGACACCTCCTTTATTTACCTTTTTATAATGTAATATGT
Organism: Harpagifer antarcticus; assembly: GCA_902827135.1. NCBI lineage: Eukaryota > Metazoa > Chordata > Actinopteri > Perciformes > Harpagiferidae > Harpagifer > Harpagifer antarcticus. The sequence goes on from CADEHL010001033.1 coordinate 3,541,619, forward strand.
GCACATACTCAAAAATAAAACGGAGTACATCATGTTGTGTTACATTGCATCTGGTGCATGTGCGTTGAATGGAAGGCTATACCACCAGTCTTCCAAGAAAACATCTGTCCTGAATGGGCTGGATTGTTATTCAAAAATGTGAACGAAATCAAAATAGTTCTATGCAATATCCACATCTCAGAAAGCCAATATTTGGTAAAGGCAAAATATGTAAACATGTCCGAATGAAGTATATTCCCGGGTTACAAGCGTTTATTTGATAGAATTGATTACAAAAAAATATCCTTGCTTGGAACAGATCCTCAATTGACTATGTTTGTCAATGATCATTTGGGTAATGTTTAAAATATGGTCATACTGCCAATTGCAATGTCATCCAAAAATAATTGCAATTATTTATTTTCAAATTGTGTAGCCCTGAAATAAATGGTATAGTGGCCTCTTCTGTGTCCTGATAAATCTACATCATTCAAATATCCAAAAGTGTCTCGGAGGGTTGACCTGTACATTCACATGTCTCGCTTCACTTGTCTCCTTCTTTAAGCATCACTCACTGTCTGTAACCCGTGCGCCTCCTCCTCCGCAGCTTTCATCTCCCCGCTGCTCTCCAGCTTCCATTTGCCGCTGAGCGTGTGGTGCGCCAGGAACACCACAAGCACGATGAAGAACACGGTGCACACTATAATCGCCACGAGCCCCCCCACTGTCACCGCGGAGGGCTGCCTGGTGGGGTCTGGATGGGGCACGGGTGGAGCTGTGGGGATACTCGGAGTCGTGCCCTCTCCAGAGCCTCCATCGGTGCCATCTTCGTTTTTTACGCACGCGAACTCTCCAACCAGCGTGTACCACGGAGAGCACGAGCACACATAGCTGCCAAATGTGTTTTTACAAGCTTGATCACAATATGAGTACTCGCACTCGTCCATGTCTATGCACACCGTGTGCTCGCCCCTCTCCTCCGAGATGTACCCATCGGGGCAGTAACACTGGAACTTGTTATTGGGGTCGCACTCCGCGGGGCACTCCTCCACCCCGCAGTGCAGTTTACACTTATGCATCGACTTTGGGTCTGCTTTATATCCTTCATAGCACGAGCACGCGTAGCTCCCGGGAGTGTTGTCGCACAGGTGCTCACACGGAGCGGACGCGCACTCGTCCACGTCGACGCACTGTTCTCTGATCGGCGCGTACCCATCCATGCAGACGCACTGGAACCCTCCGAGGTAGTTGACGCACACGAAGTTCTCCCCGGGACACTGCCTCTCATCCCTGCAGTCGTTGAGGTCCACGCACGACCTGCCGTCCTGAGCCAGCTTGTACCCTTGCTCGCACGTGCACTCGTAGGAGTCTCCGTTCTTGATGCATGCGTGCGCGCACCGCAGCGGCAGGCACGGGTCGTCCAGCATCACCTCGCAGGTGACATTATTTGCGGGGTTTACGGTTTGACCCGGCGGGCAGTAGCACGTGGACTCGTGGTTAGCATTCACGGTGCATTTGTGCTCGCACCCACCTTCGTGTATCTCGCAGCTCCACGGCGCCTGGATCCACTCCTCGTTGAAGCAGACATAGTTAGTCTCAGCTGGCATTAGCACAGCGGTGCTGCCGAGGGGCACAGACAGCAAGTCCTCTCCCATAAACCCCATCGGGGTGGTGTAGAGGACATACTCGCCCTCTGCAGCAGCCAGCCCTCTGCACGGGTCACTGAAGCTGTACTCGCAGAGGAACCCAGCCGCATGTTCCGCGCATGGCTCCTGGGTCCATTTAAAGTCGTCCTCTTCGGAAACTGACACGCAGGCATGAGCGGTGCAGCTGCTGTCAAAACTCTGAGCCCAGTGGAGAAAGTCACTCTCGCTGTCTTTGGTGACCCACTGGAAGCCTCTCAGATCCGCAGCAGGGTCCGGGCAGCCGGCCGGGAGATGTAACCCGATCCAGAACCGCCCCGTGATGTTCCCCAGCAGAATATTCAGAACATCTTGGGACACAGAGGAGCGCACCGTCATTAAATGCCCGCCTCGATCTCTGCATTGGTCTCGCGCGGTGGTGAAGTCGCTGGGATCCCCGGACACAGAGAAACACTGAGTCCCGAGGCAGTATCCGCTATTCAGCTCTATCCCGCTGGAGCTGCCCATCAGGAAAGTCAACAAGAAAACAACATGTCGCGTAACCTCCTTCATCTTTAAGCCTCGGTGGTGTCCGTTTAAGATCTCGTGCGTGCCATCAGTCCATAGGCCTGTTTGTTTGGGAAGATGTTTGTCTCGCATTTATAGCCCCCCGACTCCATGTTTAGTTGTCCCGGCGGAGGAAGGCAGTTGATCAGCTCGCGGCGCTGCCCACTGAAAACACTTTCTCCTCTGCAGGGCGGACCACATCCCCAATTACGCACGACTTTTACGCACGTACGCAACGAATCCGCGCGCACGCAAAGGGGGCAATTCTCCAACGCCCCCCATTCGCAGTAGCCCCTCCCAACTCCACTCTGCACTATGGGGAATAAGGCTGCCGGTCACACTGCAGGTCCAGTTTCCTTACAGTTCTTAAAGGTTACAGAATTTACCACAAATATTTGGACTTTTTCAGACATGTTATTAACATTATTGTCATTGTATCTCAACACCAGACCTGGGAAGGCTACTTCGGAAATGTAATATGTTGTAAATGATATATTAAAATTGTATTGGTACAGCAGCTGTACATTTTCTTAGTAAATTGAGTAATTAAAAAAGTGTATTCCTAAATGTTATAACCTTTCTAATACAGGTTTTAAATTGGACAATAAAGCTGAAAAGTCCTAACATTTTAAATTGAAACCTCAGTGAAGTCCTCCTAACAGAACTACCTGTTTCAAACTTTTAATAAATGTTTTTGATATAATTTGATAAAAATGGACCACAGAATTAAGACTTTTTAACAAAATATCTTGTTCTTAAGTCAGCCCTTTTTAAAGAAACAACATTGGTATTGGTTATTGTCATTTAATTGCATGTTGTTAATCAATAACTGATTGAAATTACATTTAATATGTAATTTCATAATTGTTGCATGTAATCTATATTTCCCCAACACTCTTCAAAAGACGTCACATATGGTAGAGGATAAGACAATAACAACTTCAAATATGTTGATTATCGGACAAAATGCATGAACACAGATTTGTTTATGAAAAATCCTGTCAATCTATCACATGTACTCCAAACCTTTATTATTGTGTATTATTGATTGCAGCCAACTCTGTAACTAAAATGTACAGTATATATATATATATATATATATATATATATATATATATATATAATTAGGAGAAAAAGAGAACCGTGACAATGCAAAGAAGGTAGTTATTTGTTCAGTTCACAAGTCTTATCTAAATGTGTTGCATGTACATTGACATAATAGCAGCACAGTTTCACATCCATTGTTTAGTCACTCAAGCCTCTTTTTACAGAAGGTATGATCTCTCTTTTTATCGTTCCATAACTCAGTAAATATTCAACAGCCATTACATTTTTTAAATACAATGTTATATTACTTAGGCTTTGAATAAAATGAGAATGTTCCCCTCTGTAAAAACCTTTAGAATAAAGATAGCAATACAACTGGAGTGGAGAATCCTTGCTTCAAGTTGTACAACTATGGATTTAAATGTATTTACCTCTAGTGTATTTCCTTACTTTAAAAAAAAAAATGAACTTCGTAGATTTTAGAATGTTAAATGATTCACGTCAAGTATATGAATGTATGCATTTCCAAACATTTGGTCTACCTATGTTGCAAATGTATTGTCTTTTCAATTTACACACGGCATCTATTGCACGTCTGTCCGTCCTGGGAGAGGGATCCCTCCTCTGTTGCTCTCCCTGAGGTTTCTCCCATGTCTTCCCTTAAACTGTGGGTTTTCTCTGGAAGTGTTTCCTTGTACGATGTGAGGGTCTAAGGACAGAGGGTCTAAGGACAGAGGGTCTAAGGACAGAGGGTCTGAGGACAGAGGGTGTCGTATTGTCATACTGATATTCTGAACAAACTGTGAAGTCCACTGAGACAAATGTAACATTTGTGATATTGGGCTATATAAATAAACATTGATTGATTGATTGATGTGAAATGGTCAGAAATTACTCACTGGCATTAGTTATATGCAATCAATCAACAGTTCCTATAGCAACCAATACATCCCAAAACAAATAGTGGTACGGACAAAACCTACACATACTGAGCATTAGTATCAAATGTCATAAATCCAAATGCATCACATAACATATGACATTAGCAAACATTCGTCATGGTGAGTCATTAGCCCTCTGCTAAAAAAGCACTAAAATAATGTGCACTTCACTAAAGACAACTTTTTGTATACTTAAAGTTTCAAATGTTATTCTACGTAAATATAAAAAAATCATAAATATCTGATGTAGTATACAAACAGTGTAATGTTACATTACATTTGCAATGTGTGTATGAGTATCAGGACAAAAAGTAACAAATCATTCTGTTGCAACATAATCTAACACTCCATGATTATAAAATGTAGCATACAAATGCTATTAGACTTTGTCATATTTAGTAAACTGGCCTTACTGAGAAAGAAATGTTTTCATTTTTCTACATTTGTAACAACAAGGCTCATAAGAATTGTGTAAATTACAGTGGGAACAATTCCATAAAGCGATCTATAATACATCCAGAAAGCAAGTCCAATATGTATGACTTTACAGTGTGTGGTGCAGCGCTATGGATACATGATCAGATTGTCGTTAACACTGCCTGTGGATAGCTGCATTGCCTGTGTCTCAGAGGACATGAACCAGTGGAAAGTGACATTGTAAAAAGTGTAAGAGCAGCATAGTTCTTTAAACTCGTTAAATAAAGTATTTAGCAGTCATTTTTAAACTGTTTGTCGAAGGATAGCCTCTTATACGTCTCTGTGGTCACCTGCTGCAGGTTGAAAATATCAATATCTGGGTGTTTGAAGGTGACAATCTCAAATTTGCCGCACCGTTTAACTGCGTTTCGGATGAGGAAAAACAGCAGCACTGCACACAGCGCCATGAACAAAGTGATGCCCAGGACGCTGCCCGTCTTGATGTATGTGGGCACTGAGGCCGGGCGAGAACCGGCGGGGGTCGGGTACGAAAGATGAGAGCCTGATCCCTCATCCTCTTCTTCAATGGGAACACACTTGTTCTTCTCTTGATCCATGTTGTACCCCTCAAAGCAAAAACACCTGAAACCACCAAATAAATTCTCACACTTTTGATCGCAGTGCCCACTGTCACACTCATTGATGTCCGTGCAGAAGGGGGTGTTGTCCTTTATGTCTGAAATGTAGCCGTTGGGGCAGAAACATTGAGACGTGTCCTTGTCTGTCTTAATGCACGTGGCTTTGCAGTCTCTCTCCATGCAGATCACCTCACACCTGGTGGGGTTGTGGGGTGACACCAAAAACCCCTCCTTGCACACACACTCATAAACCCCGTTGAATTTCTTACAATTCATGTGCTCACAATGTTCACAGATTGTCACGTTCACACATACTCCGTCTTCCTTCTCGAATCCCTCTTTGCACACGCATTTGGGTCCTCCCGGGGTGAGTTGGCACCGCTCGCCTTCTCGCGCGCACCGGTTTTTCTCGCACATGCCTTCCTCGCAGGCAATGTTGTTGTGGTGGAGTGTTTTCCCCACAGGACAGGTGCATCTGTGTGGTGTAGGGCTGCAGTTGTGTTCACAGCCGCCCTGAAACACCTCGCAGGCCCAGGGAGCTTGCATCCAAATATTTGAGGAACACACATATTTGGAGTCTAGATATTTGGCGCCAACCTTTCGTGCTTCAGCGATGGTTCCCATCGGGAACGTTTTCGAATCGTTCAGCTCAAAGGTGTACTTCACCTGCAGAGGGGGAAGCATATATATAATATATATATATATATATATATATATATATAAAAAAAAAATATATATATATATATATATTTTACTAACGTAAAAGCAGCAATACTACCATGTTGAAATACTCTGTTAGAAGTAAAGTCCTGCAGTCAAATACTAATAAAGAAACAATTGTTTTAGCATAAAATATTCGTAAAGTACCAAAATGAATTATTAGGCATAATGCTATGTAGGCCTATGCTAATATGTTAGCATGTTGGAGATGCTAAAAGGGGGGTTAAAGGTCAACTAGGTAGCTTATTCTATATTAAAACATCATTAGTTGTTAGTTGATTTATTTTGCGCATCAATAATGTTAAAATGTAAAAGTTAGGCTGAACAATTGATTGAAATATGTATCAAAATCGCAATATAATATGCTAATATAAGTATTGTATTGCTACAGAGATGTCCCCGGATACAAATCTACAGACTTAAAGAAAATATATTTGTTCGTTACAGATCGTCGCAAAAAATAAATGCCGCTACGATCATTGTAATATATTCTTCTATAGAAATTAGACTGATTACGAAGAAAAAAAATGATTAGCCTACTTGCAACAATATCGTCACATATACTGTATATCGCAATCGCAATACATTTAAATAATTGCCATTTGCTTTAAAAATGTGCTACCCGTTTAAAAAGTAACTCGGGTAGAAGTATAAAGTAGCAAACATACCTATAATAAGTAGACCTCAAAATGTAAGGAACAATGAACGTGTGTAGCCGTCAATTGCAATATCTGACTTTCTTCATTTTGAATATTGTGAATATATATCCTATGTAATCACTATTAAATGGTTCGGCTATTTAGCTGACATTTTTAAGTCTGATATAACAAATGGGTTGGTCTGGCACGAACAGTCTCTGAATAATTGAGTGAAATACTACAAAAGATGTTGCAACCGTTCCCAGTCTCCCCTACTTGAATATCCTAAAGCCCAGTACTTGTTAGTACTTAGTTACCCTTCACCACTGTTCACCTGTATGTCTGTGCCCGCTGGCACTTCACTGCAGGGCTCCTGCATCGGATACTGGCAAAGGAACCCGCTCAGGCTGCCTCCGCACGGCTCCCACAGCACCGAGGAGTTCGACACGGAGATGGAGGGGCACATCTGGAGGGCTTCCCCCGCCGACCTTTTTGCATCAAACCAGTACCTCCCTGTGGGCGCAGCCTTCAGGATCTTGAAGAATTGCTCCGAGTTGGAACTTAATAACTGTCCGCCAAAGTCTCCGCAGCTTTTCTTTGCGCCTGGAAAATCCAGGGGGCTTTGGACGAACGCAAAGCACTGGTTCCCGGTGCAATGTCCGCGCTGCGACAGCACCGTTTCCTGCAGCGCGCAGAGGAGAAGCGCACAGAAGAGCCGAGTAGCGACCATGATGTCGATGTTAGTGAAGCTGCCGATGGTGGAAACCGTGTTGGACGTTCTGAAGCTGAACCAGCGACTGACAGCTCCACATAGTCCCCATTTATAAAAGACTGCTGTTTTCTTTTTTTGCTGTCAGGCGAGGAAGGAAGTTCCGTTCAGGCCACTGGTTAAAGCCCCGGTCTGATTGCTCAACCCCCACACAGCCAGGAGCCTTATCTCAAAGAGACTGGCCCATCAAAACACACGCACGCGCTCACGCACACACACGCACGTGAACTTTTAGCAAGAGAGAGAGATCCCATAATTCCCTCCCATGAGTGGCTCTTCACTTTCTCGATTTAGATGATATTAAGGTTTCATGAGAAACTTCTGCCAAAGTCAACCGGAAAGGAGAAAAAGATTAAGAATCTTTTTTTGGGAGCAGGTATTTTCTAGTGGTATTCACTTATGTTGTCATATTAATATCGTGTAAGTTATTCATTAAACATATTTTTCTTTTTTTTCTTTTTGAGTACTCTTTTCATTGTCATTTTTCAAACATTCAGACATAACATATCGTCCATTACTCCTAGAATCACCGTCTGAGGGTTCGAATCAAACTGCTTTAAAACGTACGTCATTCAGCATATTTATATTGTATTATCGCTACGATATAAATGTGTTCGATTTTGCAGCAAACAGACAAGATACCAAAGACTAGTTCTGTGTTATTCAATACATCAAAATGTAGGGAACATTTGTCAAATTCTCCAATAAAAGCGACACCAATTCTTTATTTATGTGCAGTATGTTATGTGTAATGAGAAAAACCTCACTAAGATCAGCATCTCCCTTCAGCTTTTTGGAGTATTTCATATATTTCGACTTATTATTTAGGTTTCACAACGTGCAACTTAGCTTAGATTTAACTTAGATTGTTTGAAGTTGTTTAGTATACTTTAGTTAGGTCTGAATCACCAAAGTCAAGAGAATAATGAGATGATTTGAAGACCAAGAACAAATCACCAGTTACAGTAAAAATGTATTTAATTATAGAACCAAGAACCCCTTTCAGGAAAAACGCTGACTCATGCATACAATCTTCCTTTAAGGTATAATAACCGTTCAGGTAGAGACAATTGTCTGACAATCTAAATCCATCATCATGCTTCAGCTGTTAGTGGGGCTTAAAGTGGAGGAAGAGAGCTGCCTTCCACTTTCCCTAGAGGGGAACCTGACTGTAATGAAACAGGAACAAGAGGGCAGGACATACTTCCTAAAGCTACAGGGTGCAGAAACAAAGACAAGACAAGAACGACATTACATAAACCCACATTCCTATTCCTTGAGCTGCTCAGTTTCCAGGTGGAGTTTTGATTGAGGGAATGTGATCACGTCCGATAGATTCCCGCCCAAAGTGACAAAGAGTGACTCACCTGATGAAAGATAAACATATTTCAGTGCACTAGAATAATCAGGAACTCGTCAGCTGTAATCTTGATAGTTAGAGATCTGCAAACTGATTTACAACTGGCATTACAGCATGTTTGAAAAAGTGCTGCCCACAAGGCTCTACTCCAGTCCTCCTTGTTTCCCCTCATGAGAGGGGTGTGGTGTGATGGAGCCGGGTGGAGAGGATGTGACAGAGGCGTACGTGGATGGAAATCCTTTGTTCGCGTTGTATAAATAAATTATCAGTTCAGTGTTTTTATTTCAGGAGGGAATGTTCAATGTTAAGATGTTGATCTTTGCTAGGAGGCCTGGCAGTGGGCACCATGGAGTCAATCCAATGCAGTGACACACACTTCTGTGTTATCTGAAGTCGGCTCAGTCTCCGTAAATATTTTCCCTCATATCTATCTTTATTGCCCACACTAAGTTTACCCGAGGGAGCCTTCAATATGTGCCTGACAACAAATCAAAGCAAGCTCTTTCCAGCCTTCCTTTGCAATGTTTCCGTAGTAACCATGTGGTGTAGTTACTTTATTAAGGTTTGGTCAGCGCCACTAACAACAGCCCCAGTATTGTCTTATTTTGAATGCAATATGTGTGACAATGCTCGATACTTTTGTTTACACTTGTTAAAGGGGCCCTATTATGGTTTATGGGCCTTTCCCTTTCCTGTAGTGTGTTATCGGTGTAATACTCTGTAATACTCTGCAAAGGCTAAAAACCCAGAGATTCTCTCCCACACACTCCCCCCTTTTCGGAAACGCCTCCATTGGTCTCCTTTGTTTACTTCTTGAACATAGTGGCATCAATAGGTAACACTTGCGTCTCTATTGGCTATAGCGCTCTAACACATTGTACGAGATTTGCTAAGGTGCGGGACATTTCTGATACATCTCTAAGCCGTTGACCAATCACAACAGATCCAGCCAGCTAACCAATCAGAGCAGACTGGGCTCTGGTTTTAGAAAGAGGGGTGAAAAGCGGTGCTGCAGCACAGATAGTATGAGAAAAATAAAGAGCTTTTTGAACATTAAAGCATGGAGACATGTCACAGTAGAGGCACCAAATACTAATATGAACCTGAAAGTGACCATAGTAGGGCCCCTTTAAAGCCGCTTCGCTTGTTTTAGCTGTAAAGACCGTGCTTGTTTCCTGCTGCCTGTGAAGTGCCTCATACGCCCAACTGACGGCTGAATGCTAAGGTCACTTCTTCATCCTGCTACTAACTGCAGTTGAAGGTAACATGCAATCACCCTCACATCAGTGCTCTTTATCCACCCTCCCTGTCTTCTAGAAAAGGATGTTCCATACAGCTAAACATCATTCTCCATTACCTTTCCAGGGACACCTATTTGTTCCTGGTTATGGTCCACAATGAGTCTTGACCAGCAGTTTCATTGGTAAAAGTCCTGTAATTATTTACGTACCGACTTCAAACCTCCACTTCCAAAGATTTTAATTTGAACTATATTGGATACTGTAGGTCAAAAACTGTTGTTATGGCAACACGTAGGCTACATCTGCAGCTTGTTAATTACCCAACACTTACTGTGAAATTCCTCTTAATTTACAATGTAATTTCTCTTGATTAATCAAAACACATAAAATACTGACGGATGGGTAATCAAATGTTCATCCAGCAGAACAAATTAGTAATATTTGGGAATTTCATTTATTATTTGTTTTCTTTTGCTGTTATTTTAACACTGTTAAGATGTGGGCTTAACTTATTAGTCTATTTAACAACTAATTAGAAACTGCGTTTCCACTTGGCGTAGTACCGGCTAGCGGTACTATTTCACAGTTTTTTCTGGCCCCATAAATCGTGGTTCTAGGGCCAGGAACAACCAGGCTGAGACGGGCTGAGTATGCTAAACTAGAGAGAGAATCACTGGCAAGGGGGCTACAACTACAACAGATGAACATATTTGACCGTGATTTAATTGTAATACACGTTGAAAATGATGCCGAAGTAACAACATACTGATACCGGTTAGTAAAAACCATGAATTAATGCTTTGACAAGTCTGCAGACAGACGCTAAGCTAACGCTGTATATGCTCCGACCGTCCACACTCACAACAACGGCCTACAGACATAAATAAACCAGCGACTGTATTCGCCATAACACAGTCAGTCTGGGTTTGTACTTGTTTAACTTTTGTCTAGTTTCTGAACAGATATGAGGAGCTGTGAGCTCTGAGTGCTAAGAGCTAACGACTGATGTTGTTTTCTGTGGTTCGCATTGAAGATGACGTCACGGCTCCGCCTACACTGCGTTACTATAGTTACTGCCCCAGTTTCTAAACTGTAATGGAAACGCAGCATAAAGTGAGCCCGGCCTAACAAGGCCTAACTATACCGTACTAAGCCGAGCGAGGCCCTGCAATGGAAATGCACCATTCGAGGACGGAGAGCTGGCACACTTTAGCCGTGTTACACCTCAAGAGTTAACTGCCACACAAAAGCAACGGATTGGAATTTACCCAACTTTTAATCTAAAGTAGAGAACATTTTCATTGTCAGTTTCATGGCAGTTGCCAACTGCGTGAAGGTACAGCCAAGGACTACAGAGAGTGAGATAGAACTGTCACCAGTCAGGGAGGAAAAGGAAGGGGTTTCCATGTCCAGGACAATGAGAGCTGAGGTTAACTAACCAGTGGGTTTACACACACACACACACATATGTATTTAATCTGCACATACAGATTCAAAAACACAAGGAAGCTCCACATGTTTGTGTATTTGGATAAACACACACACATGCATGACACTTTAGTTTCTCACCGCCCTGTACCACCCACATCCTGGGAGGCCACGGCCCTGTTGCTATGTCATGGCTGGCACCAGTGGGCAGACATACAACACATGTCCACCCAGTTGACCTTTCCTGAGCCACCCCCCCCCTCAAAGGAGTGGTTAGCTTTTATGTACACGCACGCACACACACACACACACACACACACACACACACACACACACACACACACACACACACACACACACCCAACACACACACACACACACACACACACACACACACATTTAATCTCTACCGCTGGGTCAATTCAATCTGAATTTACAAAACATTTATGTCTTTTTACATAAAGATTTTAATTAATTTAAATGATGTTTAACATGACACATTCATATATTATTATGAGTACTTTTGATGGGTATGCTACTACCCCAAATGTTAAAAATGACAGATGTCCCAAAACACTTGGGGTATAATGTTCGAACAATGTTTTCATCAAACATTTTAATAATGTTTTTAGAGAACGTTATCCTACCTTTCAGAAGTACATTCTAGAAACCAAAATAAAACTTCTCGATGAAACCATTCCTAGAACAATGAATGGTAACATTCTCAGAATGGTTTTAGAACCAACAATGTCTAGCTGGGAACTCAGACATGCCTACGCAAACGTGCAATATCATGAATTACGTGCTTGTTTTTTTCTAAAAAGGAAAATGTGGTGACATCAGATTTCTTTTCAACATCCTTTTCAAACAAATGCAGCAAGTTTGTTTTTTAAAGCGCACTACAAATATATCTGATGTTGACCATGACCCTGTTAATATTTCGCATCACAGGAACATTTTATAAGAAAATAATAACCTCCTGAAAACATTATCCAAATGTTGCTTTCAAAATGTTCTTCTTTGGTTATCATGTAACATTGAGGGAACGTTTTATAAAACACTTTCTGTCATCTCAGGCCTCATAACATCCTGAAAACATCCTCTGAATGTTGCTTGGAAAATGTCCTTCATTTGTTATCATGTAACATTGAGGCAACGTTTTATAAAGAACATCTTTAATCTGTTACCCAACAACGTCCAAAACACATCCTTAGAATGTTGCAGGCAAAACGTTCCACCTTTGTTAACATATCACATTAAAGGAATGTTTTATAAAAAAACTTTCTGTCATCTCAGGCCTCAATAACATCCTCAAAACATCCTCTGAATGTTGCAGTTAAAACATTATGTCTTAGTTAACCTTAAACCTTATAGGAACATTATTTGAAAAAATAAACATCCTAAAAAGGTTCTTTGAACATCAGATTAAAACGTTTCTTTAAAACCTTATTAGAACCAATAGGTAACGTTAGCCAAAGTTGTGAGAACGTTCCCCGCTAGCTGGGCTGACAAGCGAAAGTGTGTTGTGAAGAGCGCTTCTACTTTCGCTTGTCAGGGCTTTGAAATTCTTGCAGGTTTGGTCTTGCTTTCCCTCCCCGACCCCCGCTGACCTGTGAGGAACTTGCTGCGAGGATATTGTGTTTCACCATCTGAGACACACAGATAAATACTGGCAGTGTAAATCATCTCCTGTGTTGGGGCGCGGATATGCCCCCTCGGGATTGTCGGGTTATATCGCAACCCTTCAGGTTAAATAAGCAACATATTATTACTTCTTTACATCTTTGTTTTTATTCCTGCTTGACATTGGAACATGAACCACAATGAAATAAAAGACAAAAGAAGGGAAACTCAAACTATATTAATGTTTGTCAAGAAAAACGTCCGTTTCTTACTAATAACCAAATTGAAAATACTGGCAAAGCATTGACAGAACTCACACGAGCAGGATTACCTTCTTGTGTCTTGAACTAGCTGATTTATTAACTTTGGAACAGAAGCTCCACCAAAGGTTGTGAATTACATTTTGACCAGCGGAAATTATTGCACGATTATAGGCCACTTACATTTCATTTCATTTCAAACCTTTATTTAGACAGATAGGTCCCTTGAGATCATGGATCTCTTTTACAAGGGAGACCTGCATCAATTAGTTCCACATGAAGCATAAAAACAAACAATAGAGGACATCATATTTACATATTCACCAACACTTACAAACACCCATAGTGTCATAAAGCATTTCGTGCAGACGTGCCTTAAAAACATTCAGAGAAACAAAATTGCACAATTTCAATTTGGACTGTAGGCTGTTCCAAGCAAGTGGAGCTGCGCACATAAACGCTGTCTTACCTCAGACAGTTCTCACTCTTGGTACATCTAATAAGACTACATCCTGTGATCTCAGACAATAGCTGCTTGCAACTTTCTGCTTTACCAGAGAACAGATGTAATACGGGGAGTTTTGCCCCAACATAGCTTTATAAATAAAAGTGTACCAGTGACTGAGCCTCCGTACAGAGAGTGATGGTAAACCTGCCTTGGTATACAGTGTACAGTGATGTGTAAGCGTTTTACAATTTGTGATAAATCTCAGAGCGCTGTGATACGCAGCATCCAATTTGCTCAGGTAATTGGCAGGTGCATTCATATACAACAAATCACCATAGTCCAGCACAGGTAAAAAGGTCACAGAGCCTTTTCCTGGCCTCAAGCGAGAAACAGGACTTATTTCTGTAAAAGAACCCTAGCCTAACCCTCAGCTTTTTAAGCAGGTTATTGACATGAAGTTTAAAAGAGAGACAATATCAAGCCAGATACCAAGGTATTTGTAACAGGCAACAACTCCAAGTTTTGTTCCTTGCGTAGTTACAATATCTGAAACAGGCTCTGGTGTCTTTTTAGCTTTAGAAAAGAGCATTACCTTTGTTTTATCAACATTTAAAAGAAGCTTTAGTTCAGAGAGCTGAGTCTGAATAATGTTAAAAACAGCCTGTAATTTAACAACAGCCTCTTAATGGAGGGACCTGCACAATACATCACAGTATCATCCGCATAAAAATGTAAAGTAGCTTCATCCACATTTTCACCTACGCTGTTAATATATATGGAGAATAAAAGTGGTCCTAAAACAATTTGTAAATAGTTATAGGATATGACATATGATATGTTTTTTGCAGGTGCATGCTGCTAATAAAAGATTAAATGGTCAGCAGAAATAGAAAGTTTCATGTTGGGCAGTCTTTATGCACTGCAGAGTGTTATTTGATTTTAAGGGCATGCAAGCCCTCTTTATCATGTTTTCTCTACTGGAATGGCACCTTACAGGTCATTCTTACACATTTTCTCCACTAGAAGAGCATCCTAGATCACACTTCATTACATTTTCTCTACTGAAGTGCACCCTAGAAGGCACGTTTTCTACTGGAGTGGCAACTTAGAGGTCACTTAAACACATTTTCTCCACTTGAAAGTCATCTTGGAGGAAACTTCATCTTGTTTCTCCACTGGAAGTGCACCCCGACGCAGCCGTAAGGTAATGTCGGGCAGGAAGTGGAACGGTGACAGCATCCGGCCACAACACAACGCATCTTTTTTACAAGGACAACACCGGCGTTCTCCTTCGGTTTACAGGCACTGTGTGTAAATTATATAGAATAATTATGATGAGGAATGCATTTTTTGTACCACTAAAATACAGCAACCCATCTTCATGTTGTTTTTAACTGGACTATTACAATTATTATTAATTATGTCTGTAGTCTACAACACAACAAGATAGGAAATAACAACAATAACACGATTTAACAGACACACAAATAAACCATTTAACTACGTAGCCTACTTACTTTCTTGTAGAAGTACAAATGTCCAGGAATATGCCCAAAATCAACAAGAACTGCGAGCCGGCATGCACGACGCTCCGCTTCCGAATGCTTCTGAAACTCTCGTGAACGCGCCCGTAGGGTATGCAGCCGTAACGCGCCGCAGCCGTAACACGCCGCAGACGGACCCGGTGGAAACTAGGGGTAAGCCGCCGACATCGCAGGGATAATTTTTGGGTGAGGTTTGGCACGCAGGAGGAGCCGGAGGACCAGGACCTCGAGGTGGTGGAGATGGGGGAACAGGATGACGAGGTGCCATTCATGTTCACCCTCCCGAGGGGCCAGGGGGCCGCGTTCCACGAGGGGGAAGATGACGAGGACGCTTCGTTGTGCACAGTGAGCCAATACAGGGCTGGGGACTCTCTCCGTCTGCCTATGGGCGGACGGGGGGAGCCCTCAGCCTTGTTTTCCGAGCACACTTTTCGCGAGGTCAGCGCGTCAGAGTGTGCTATTGTCAGCCGCAGCCCAGACTTCTCCACGGTTACAACCCGAGGTAGAGGTGAGTGAGGTACAGCAGCTGCTAACCAGAAAGCCAGTCAGGGGCAGTGAGGTGGAACGGTGTTGTTGGACGACAGCGTGTGTATACATCGGGGCTCCGCCCACTGTACCCATAGAGTCCAGTAGAGGGCAGAGCCTGTGAGAGATATAACGAGTGGTTACGTATGGTAACCCTTGTTATATAAGCACAGGTGGAGCCCTCTACTCGGGGAACTGTCTGTCCTATACCGCTCGCTGAAGGGAGGTGTAGGATGACAGTCAGGAGACGAGGCCTCCTTTTATACGGTGAGATGCGCGCGCATTCAGGTAGGCCCGCCCCGGGGCCGGCTACATCTATAGACATCTCAGTAGGTGAATGCTTGCATGATAAGGTGGTACTACAGTCCAGTAGAGGGCTCCGCCTGTGCTTATATAACAAGGGTTACCATATGTAACCCCTCGTTTCTCCATAGGAATGGCACCCTGGAGGACCCAATTCAAATGGACACATAACCCAGTCCCATCATTGTCTCCTTTCACAACGACATCCCAGGGAGACGTTGCAGTTTATTGTTTGTTTTCCTTTACAGCTTGAAATCCAGCGGCGTTCATACACAATGTAGATATATTGGCAC
The DNA here is from genome assembly GCA_902827135.1 of Harpagifer antarcticus. Lineage (NCBI taxonomy): Eukaryota > Metazoa > Chordata > Actinopteri > Perciformes > Harpagiferidae > Harpagifer > Harpagifer antarcticus. Next base: position 3,557,982 of record CADEHL010001033.1, read on the forward strand.
TGTTCACACCTTTTCCTGCAATTGTGTTTCACGTCAAAAGAAAGTAAATTAAGAAGGGGATTGAACACACTTCTAACCACGTTCTATGCAACTTACAAAAACACATTAAACATAGTGTAAATTATCACCGTGCTAATGTGATGAGAGATGCACACCGGTGCTTAAGATAAGCGATGTGAACCATACCTTACCTTCCGTTCTTCTTGTTCTTCTCTTTTTTCGATTTTAGTCTAATTGTTTGGAGGTCAAGTGAGTCCATGTTACTTTAAAAATAAATAATATCCCAATACTGAATTAATAAGTACTTACTCACTCTAATAGAACGTTTTTCTTGCATGAACATTAGCTATGTTGGGTAATGTTTGCCAATCTAAGAGAGAGAACACAAAATCGCAGCAATATAAATATGCTAAAACTATTCAGTAGCTCTGTTTTTCTTGTGTTGAATCCAAAAAACTTCAAACATGAAAGATTTATTGCAAGGAAATTCATCTAATTTACACTGCCAAAGCTCACCTCCCATGTGACTCTTCACAAAGCCCATGTAACACCAGCGTTTCCTCTCAGCTTTCCTCCTCACTTTTCCCAGTCCCACCATGAAGGCCGCTGCCTGCTGACAGATGGATGTATGGAGAGATGGACAGGAACACCCCTTGTCTGTCCCCTCTACTTCTGAATACAAGACTTCCCCCAGAGGAGGCTATCTTGGCATGCTGACAAAAATATTCTGAACTTCCTGTGACCCCAGAAACAAGAACAAACAGCCTGGACCCTTGTAAGATGGTTCTTATTACCTGGTTCTCTC
>CADEHL010001033.1:3558886-3682771 GCA_902827135.1 Harpagifer antarcticus
GAGGACACATTATATCCAGGGGACAGGGGTCTCTGCAGAAAGGAACTTCATTGAGAACCTGTTACTCTCCTATTTTGGTAAAACAGACCCTATTGGAAACAGGTGTCATAGTGTGTGTGTGTGTGTGTGTGTGTGTGTGTGTGTGTGTGTGTGTGTGTTTGTGTGTGTGTGTCTTTCTATGATTTGCGAGTTAATCTAGCAAGGAATTTATGCATTTTCCATGACTGCTAAGCGTCTAAAGTTCACGTTCACATGCAGGATTATTCCCACACGTCCCGACTCTGTGCTCTTGTCTCTATGGCCTTTGTATATTAAATATAGACATATCATTGGGTGGTAAATGAGCACAACTAAATACATGTTAATTTTTTTCTACGGGAAATGACCCATCTGCTTGGATAAAATTCCCTGAAGTCATCGCTGGGGAACATAACCTGTGGGGAGTTCTGATCCTCTGAATTCCAAAGTAAGCATTCCTGGGTGGAAACGGGAATCGGCTGAGATTGCTGTTAGTTCTGTCTGTTTATGAGTCAGACCTGGTTTCCCACACAGCAAGGCCACTACATGAACCCCCTGTGTAAAACAACCTCATCCCTAATGCTCTAACCTACATGTGGTTACAGAGCACAATGGGAAATACAATGTTTTCCCATTGTGCTCTGTTACTGTAAATGTCTGGTTGGGAAATATATTTTGTTCATGGCATGAATTTCAAGCAAATATGAGCAGCAAGGAATTAACCTGCAGTACCATGCAGTCCCTGTTTGGAAACTGCTTCCCTTTAAAATAAATGTGGCCATTTGAATTGGGTCCTCCAGGGTGCCATTCCTATAACCAAAGTGCCACAAGCTTTACATTTTCTGTCTTCGAGTCTTTATTTTTTCGTAGTTTGTACGTTTTTCAGTCAACTATACTACTTCTGCACACTTTCAATAGCATAACCCTTTGAAATATAAAAGCAGTTTGAGGACATTAGGGCGTATTCTCTTCATACGAGTTCTAACACTTCTGCACACTTTCTGATACAGACTTACATTTTACTTTCAATGGCTCACAAGACTATCAAAGTGTTTTTCAGCATTTTGACAACTTTTACAGATTTTAAGCCATCAGTGTGAATTACCAGTGTTTAAGTTTTATGACTTTCGGCAGGAAATCGATTTTCTAGGTCAACTTATAACCACTTAAAGGTCCCATGTCATGCTTTTCTGGTTATTACCCGTCCCCTTGTGTGTTATGTAGCTTTTTATGCATGTAAACGGTCTGCAGAGTCACAAACCCTCAAAGTACACCCTGTAGCGAGTAAAACTCTAACACAGAAAAGACCTGTCTATGCTGCCCCAGAACGCCTCGTAGGACATCTCTTTTTACATTGTTTACTTCTTGGGTATAGTGACGTATTTGGGTATAGTGACGTTACGTCCGCGGAGCCATTACGTTTGGACCAATCCGCGGACTTCCTCACACACACACTCGGCGGGACGTTGCGAGGCTCGCTACTGCGAGGAGCGGGACACTGTGAGCTGGCTCACTGGTGTGGGGTCGGCGAGACACAGCGGAACTCAGCCTGAGCATACACACAAACTCCCAGCCAGGCTGCGGGTGTGTGTGTGTGTGTTTCGGGCTGGGTTTCGCTGTGTCTCGCTGTCTCGTCGTCGGCCACTGGGCTCACAGGGAGGGGGGGGGGGGGGGGCAGGAGCTCCAACAAGGCATGTAGGACAGAGAGTGAATACACATACTATACAGAGATGCTGTTTGAGAAACCAATGTGAGTTTGGAAAATTGCACAATATAAATCTATTTTAGTATGCCTCAACAATGGAATTATGATCAGTAGAAATGGCCATGACATGGGACCTTTAATTGAAAAACAATGAATAACTACCAAAACGAAATCATCACTAAAGTTCATTATAGGGAATACAAAGAGATATATACAGACTGTATAGGTCACATTCCTGGGAATTACGAGCATTTAATATATTTCAAAAGATATCTCTCTAATACTCCCATATCCCATCTCCGTCTACATGTCATGCTCCTCCAGGCTGGAAGTGCATTTATTATATGCCTGCAAGGCCAGAACAATAATTTCAACAAGAATGCAAAATGTTATTGAGAGACTCTCAGGTTTTAAGGATGTTATTACATTACTAAAACATGGACGAAACTCTTTATATTCAAGAAATCAAACTAGAAAATAATTTCATGAAGATAATAAGTGCAGGTTATGACTGTACTAAGTGTTGGTTCTGATTTAAATCATTACAACATTATAAACATTTAAAACTGTTTTTTATTGTACAGTGTTGGTTGTATTTGGTCTGAAATTTGGGCTAACTCTTAGAACCATATAAACTGTACTAGTTGTAATATTGAGGTTATTCTTTGTTGCAATTTGAGTCTAGTTTGTACTGTATATTACTGATATGTTATAAACAATAAATTAATCATCTATAATCACATTATATTGACTGTGCAAAGTTGATCAGTGTGCAAAAGACAGCATTTATAAATTAAAATGGAGTTTGTAATGCAAACAGGTGCTAAATTATAATACACATCTGTACTGAATGGGTGTCCATATGCTCAAATGCACTACTGTTGACTGTGTTAAACTGAACATTCTTACTTTAGTGAGCATTCTCTTCTTAATCTGGTTTAGTTTGGTTTAAAGGTTGATCAAATGGGTGTTTTCTTACATAAACATTCTCCAAGTTCAAAGGTGTTGGCAACAACATTCAGTGGGCATCATCAAATGGAAATCGTGTGCAACAGTTCTGGCTTTGATGCAGCAGGGTGAAATAGAGCAGAATCTAAGTTGTGCTGAAACACCCCTGATGGATTGACTTTCACTGCAGGAGAACTTTGAGATCATGTCAGAAGAGTTATGATGTGATCCAGGGGTCCATTGTTTGAGCAAACACAACATGCTAATGTTTAATAACTTCATATGGTGCATGGAAATGGGCTGAGTATGAACCGACTCTGCAGAGTTGGATATTGTTTATTTGTGAACATTTTAAGGATGTATGGTGTTTTCTTGCTCAATGGCTTTCAAGGACACTCCAGTTTCCCTAAAGGAAAAGAGGATAATGGACAATCCTTTCAAAAGGAAGTGATGCTGCTAACGTCTTCCTATTATCTCTTTATTAGCATTGTTTTTTCAACAGCCTCAACCTGATGGAAAACAGTGGCAAATCCTATTGTTGTAATGTTCTTAATAGTTACAGCTTTGTCAGAATCAGAAACAGGTTTATTACCAGGTGGGTTTACACGTATGAGGAATTTGACTTGGTGTCATGGTGCATACATAAAAGTAAAACAAGAATTAAAAACACAGGTAGAGAACTAGAAAAATATTAAAAATAATAAAAAATGCATTTGGTTAAACAATAGGACATTTTCAGCACATATTTTTACACTTAACACAACAAGTCTGGAAAGAGGCCACAGCTGCCAGAATCACCTCCAGGCAACAGCAATATTGCTAAAACCCAATTATGAACTGCTGTTACATCTGGATTAATTTACAGCAGTGTTCAGATTCCAAACAGTCTTTACTATTTATCGCCTGCATGTTGTGCTGAGTCAAGTTCATTCATTCATATAATGCTTATAGTTCTTTTGGAAGCCAGATAAGGAATCCGTTTTGAAAGCAAGACTGTCTTTCTGTTATTTAACTGAAACTAGTTGTACAAATTAATTGTAAGAGGTACTGTTGACCTTTTGTTCTTCTTTTATTTTAACTAGTGGCTTAAACCTGCACAAAAAAAAAACTGTTTTGCTCTCTTGGGTGCAGCGAATCTAGCCGTAGACACATGTAGGCCTATTGTCATTTTCAAACATTTGTATTTTCACATATTGGACCCTTTGGTACTGTTTGGGACAAATTGACCTGGGCCATGATGAGTGGTTATAAAAACAATGCGGAGATAAACAAATAAAAAAAGACATTCTGACAATTGTTATCATTATCTTAATTCCAATACGATTACCTATATTATTCATGTTTGAAAATACTGACTGCTAGATCACATTTAACAATTAAAGTGTCATTCATTTTGTGACTTGTTTTGTGAGTTATACTTTTGTTTTAAATACATCCACTGTAATAAAGACTTGGGAAAATATCTCGGCCATGGCTTTTCAGGTTGAAATATAATATCCTTGCATTGTTTTTCTTCATTAAGTTTAAATATAAAAAGGGTCAATTTGTCCTTGAGCACCACAGAAAGCTAACATGTTAGCAAACAGTAGTTTATTTACACATCAAGCATTCATATTGAATCTCTATCTAAAACATATGGCTGCTGTATCCGAGAAAAAATGCTTTGAGAGCAGTAAAAATGAAATAAAACAGTAAAGTTTTTTTGCTGACAATCAATTAGCTAAAAGAAAAGATGATTCCTCAACCACTTAACATATACATCAGTATATACACAGTTTTTAAATGAGCACAATGGTGTTTTCAACTTAAACGTGATCTTTCAAATCAAGATTTCAATATTGTTTTACGATGTCTAAAGTTGCTTGGGGAGCAGAAATCTTTGGCCATTGACTCTCGTTCTCGTTCTTCAATGCAAGTGATAGGAGCAGCTCGGGGCGCACACAAGCTGCGCCCAGATCATTTAATACTGTGCATTTGTGTTTCCCCCAGGTTTAACTTGTCTAATCTCATATAAACAATATATGTTATACTGTAAACTGACACCTCATTTAAAATCATGCCTTCTCTATTGCTTGCGAACAACTGAGCCCTAAATAAACATAACATTCTCTAAATGCTCAGCCTTGTTTTTAAGACGTGTTCTTGTCTTGGCTGCTCTCCTGCTTCCTGGTTGTGTTTCCCTCTATTTACGTTCTCAGGTCTATCTGAGAGCTACAGGAGTCTGAGCTGCTGCGGTATTAAAGAGTTGTCTGGCTCAGATACAGCTATCTGTAAATATTATACTGTTGGCCTGAAACGATATTAAGTTTGAACAGAGGAAGTGCCAAAGAAAACAGCTTACCTTATTAATTAACAATTGTTCTGATTAGATTGTTTTCTTTTAAAGTAAGGGCAGTGGCGACTGGCCCATAGGGGCGGTAGGGGCAACGCCCCACCTCTTCCCACATTCTAGATTGTCATTAAAAAAATACTTTAATTTTATACTTTTTTTAAAATTAAAGGTAGGGTAGGTAATTCACTTCAGAAACACTTTTATATTCCATGGAATGCTCTTAACATCCCGATAGCAATGAATACATTAAATGCTTTGACAATAAATACATACAATTCATCTGTGGAAGCCGTGGCGCTGTAAAAAGCACGACCAATCATCTGAGTCGGTGATAACTGGATGGCCTACCTGCCTGTCAGCCTTCCATCTTGTGCACAAACTTATCTCGTGCCCTCATTGGTCATGTGCACATTCGTGTGTGTTGGAGGAGGGGCTCTGTAAGAAAGTCTGAAGGAAGGGGCAGATTTCCGGTTGTGTGCTTTCAAATTCTAGCGCACTCGAGCTGGTTTCTCCATTCTTACCTATACCCTACCTTTAACAAGGTACATACTATATAGTTAGTGTCAGTAAAATGTATAATCTACGATAAAATATAGATTAAAATTGTTTTACGATGTCTAAAGTTGCTTGGGGAGCAGAAATCTTTGGCCATTGACTCTCGTTCTCGTTCTTCAATGCAAGTGATAGGAGCAGCTCTTCAATACAACAGATAGGAGCAGCTCTTCAATGCAACAGATAGGAGCAGCTCTTCAATACAACAGATAGGAGCAGCTCTTCAATACAACAGATAGGAGCAGCTCTTCAATACAACAGATAGGAGCAGCTCTTCAATGCAACAGATAGGAGCAGCTCTTCAATGCAAGTGATAGGAGCAGCTCTTCAATACAACAGATAGGAGCAGCTCTTCAATACAACAGATAGGAGCAGCTCTTCAATACAACAGATAGGAGCAGCTCTTCAATACAACAGATAGGAGCAGCTCTTCAATACAACAGATAGGAGCAGCTCTTCAATACAACAGATAGGAGCAGCTCTTCAATACAACAGATAGGAGCAGCTCTTCAATACAACAGATAGGAGCAGCTTTTCAATACAACAGATAGGAGCAGATCTTCAATACAACAGATAGGAGCCAGCTCTTCACTACAACAGATAGGAGCAGCTCTTCAATGCAACAGATAGGAGCAGCTCTTCATACAACAGATAGGAGCAGCTCTTCAATACAACAGATAGGAGCAGCTCTTCAATACAACAGATAGGAAGCAGCTCTTCAATACAACAGATAGGAAGCAGCTCTTCAATACAACAGATAGGAGCAGCTCTTCAATACAACAGATAGGAGCAGCTCTTCAATACAACAGATAGGAGCAGCTCTTCAATACAACAGATAGGAGCAGCTCTTCAATACAACAGATAGGAGCAGCTCTTCAATACAACAGATAGGAGCAGCTCGGGGCGCACACAAGCTGCGCCCAGATCATTTAATGCAGCTGTTAGCGCTGCCAACAACTAGGGGGCAGCAGGAGCGCCCGAGTGAGTGATTGACATTAGACAAAGACGGAGTGTAAACAAAACTAGATAACGAATATGGAGAAGGAAAATTATGTTTAATGATGACACACCCTTTGAGAGGGAAAGCTGAAAGCAAAAGAGCCCAGACCTGATCAGCCGGACATAGGCAGGAGTTAACACAACTCTCCATAGGACAATCCAGACCACTACCACACATTACATGATGAGGATCTGACAACAACTAGAAGAAAACCAGAACTTGAACACTTTAAATATATTAACATTTTAAACTGTATACCCCGTTAATCTCATTCCCTTTTTGTTTTGTTTTATGTATACATGTCACACTGTGGGAAACGATATTTCGATATTTCTGGATGTATAACACATGTACCATTTTTTACAATAAAGCTGACTTTGACTTCCGCGTGCTTGCATATTTTAACAAAGCTTTTCATTTTAGCCACACTGAATTTAACTAGAAGTCATGGCTGTGTCAATTACCAGTCTGATATCGTTTTACAAAGATGACAAGAAGAGTGTAGATAGAGGAGAGAACCACAACAAGTCAGGACACATAAAACAGTGCAGCCTAGATGAAGGTGTTGTCAGGGCTAGCATGAGGGACAAGGTTTATAGAGTGTCGGTGAGTAGGGATAGCAAGAGTACCGTTAACCTAGAGTTAATTTATTCACATTAATTCCCATCAACAAATCCATTTTATGTGTCACATGAAATCTTTATTAGGCAAGGCAAGTTTATTTATATAGCACTTTTCAACACAAGGCAATTCAAAGTGCTTTACAAAAAATGAAAGACATTAAGAAAATGGCATTTAAAATTAGTCATTAAAAAGAAAAGCTAATAAAATAAACATTAAAAGAAAAAATACATGGATAAAAGTTACAGTGCAGTCTAAGATATGAATAGTTCAATTAAAAGCAGCGACAAAAAGAAAAGTCTTCAGCCTGGATTTAAAAGTAGTCAGAGTTGCAGCGGACCTGCAGGTTTCTGGGAGTTTGTTCCAGATGTTTGGAGCATAATAACTGAACGCTGCTTTACCATGTTTAGTTCTTACTCTGGGGACGGAAAGCTGACCAGTCCCTGAAGACCTGAGAGATCTGGATGGTTCATAATTTAGCAGGAGGTCAGAAATGTATTTTGGGCCTAAACCATTCAAAGCTTTATAAACCAGCAGCAGTATTTTGAAATCTATTCTTTGACACACAGGAAGCCAGTGTAAAGACTTCAGAACAGGAGTGATGTGATCCACTTTCTTAGTGTTAGTGAGGACTCGAGCAGCAGCGTTCTGAATCAGCTGCAGCTTCCTAATAGATTTTTTAGTGAGACCTGTGAAGACACCATTGCAGTAGTTCAGTCTACTGAAGATAAAAGCATAGACAAGTTTTTCCAAATCCTGCTGTGACATTAGTCTTTTAATCCTAGATATGTTCTTTAGGTGATAGTAGGCTGATTTAGTAACTGTTTTAATGTGGCTGTTGAAACTCAGGTCAGAGTCCATGACTACACCTAGATTTCTGGCTCTGTTGTTTTGAACATAGCAGACTGAAGCTCAGCGCCAACTTTTATACGTTCTGCCTTGGCTCCAAAAACCATTACCTCAGTTTTATCTTTGTTTAATTGGAGAAAGTTCTGACACATCCAGTCATTGATTTGTTCAATGCACTTACTCAGTGTTTGAATTGGAGCATAGTCTCCTGGTGAAATGGTTACGTAAATGTGTGTGTCATCTGCATAGCTATGGTAACTTATTTTGTTGTTCTTCATTATCTGAGCCAGTGGTAGCATGTAGATGTTAAAGAGAAGAGGCCCCAAGATTACAAATATTACACACCAGAAAACACAGAAATATCCATGAAATAAACATACAGTAGGCTATAAACAATTAAAGGGATAATTGGGAAGGCATTACAAATGTAAATATATTTTAAATAATAAAACAATCCCACCACCACAGGTATCTACAGGAGAAGAGGGAATTCTCTCCACAAAATGTGAATGCCCATGTGGAGAATGGAAATGCAGTCATGCGGGTCATTAGCCATCTTTGCCATCCACAATTTCAGCTGCACTGACATCCCCTGTCAGTGGAAGAAGCCAAAGGCAGCTAAACGTACGCATTCAGTGGAGGAGCTATTTCTTCCAACCAATAACTCATTCAACCCGCTGACAAGAGAGCCCACCTCCGCAGATCGTGACTGGCTGAGGGACAGACTCGGGGCAGGTTCTCAGGAATTTCTTGGCTTCTCTCCCCCGAGCCAGAAGAGGAACACTACAGCTTGGAAACACTTACTGTTCCTGAAATTATCAAATCTGTTGGGCATCAGGGACCTGAGGCAATTGTGGCAAGCATGGCATTGTCTGAGGAGCAACAGAGGGCAATTCAGGTGGCTACCACTGGTCAGCGAACCAACCCAAACTGGCATTTGTTCAGGAAAGGAAGGTTGACTGCCAGCAACTTTGGAGCTGTCGGCAGTTGGCAACAACAGGCCCTTGATGGTGTTTTGTCTGTACAGTGGGGGACTATGAATGAATGTGAGGGAGTCAGGGCATTCACCACTGCAACCCAGATGCAGGTCCATGAGTCAGGTTTGTGGCTCTCCCAATCAGGAGTGTTGGGGGCATCTCCAGATGGTCTGGTAGGGTCTTCCGCTGTGCTGGAGGTAAAGTGTCCCTACGGAGCCAGGGAAATGACAATTAGTGAAGCATTGCAAATCAAGGGCTTCTGTGTCAGTAAGGAGGGAGAAACATTCAGCCTGCGTGAGGAACATCCTTACTGGCACCAAGTGCAAGGTCAGCTTCACCTCACTGCAAGAAAGAAGAAGAAATTAAAAAATTGTGAATCGTTTTTAATTTACATTTACTCGCCTTTGCAATGTTGTGGTTGTTAGAGTGTTAGGCTTCCTGTCAGCTCGTCTGTCGGGAATATATAAAATATTAGTTTCATGGAAGTCACACCGTCACATATAAGAGCATTAAGACATACAGTAGAGTACATAGGCTAAAACAAAACATCTAAAGATATAACCTTGCACTTTGTTTTCGTGAAAATGTTCACTATTTTGACATTTTTATAGATGAAAATTGAACGAAATAAATAAATGGTAGATTAATCCATATTGAAAATAGGTGTCAGCTGCTACACTAATTATAATAGTTATATTTCTTAATTAATTAAGATAAGATATTACTGTATTGATCCCAATTTGGGAAATGTTTGTGTTGCAGCAGCATAACAAGAAAAACAAAATATAAGTTATTATACAAAAGTATGTGAGGGATGGAATATTAAAGGAGACCTATCATGCTATATTTAAATGATATAGTGTATGACCATACCTATATAAGGTATATTTATACATTTTATTTTTCAAAAAACAAAACAGATCATTTTTTAGCCATGCGTCGTTTCGCTCATTTTCGCTCTATTCCAAGCCTGTCTTTGAAAATTCTGAGCAGCAGCTGACCACGCCCCCCTGCAGAAGAGGGGGGCTTGAGCCGGCGAGAGTCACGTTACCATGCTTGCTGTGATTACGAGTGTGGAATAAACATGTCATCTCAGAGCAATGCATGTGTTCAAGCATATTATCAATTTGATCCAGAAACTGAAGCAGCGGAGGTTTTGGTGGAGGTGCAAACATCTCGGTTGCAGCAGGACGTTTCTGAATGGTTAGTTGACAAGCTGTTGTCCCTATTTATTTTTACTCTGTTTGTTACGATGCTTGCTACTTATTCCGTTCATATTTTGGCTAATTGGCAAGAATGCAATGTGTACAGTTTGTAACGCAAAAACAGCGATTTATATATATATTTATAAAGGGAGACATTGATATTTTCAGCATATATACAATGGACTCATTGCGTTTAATAGTTTACAGTCCTTTTCTTCCAACATCGTGCAACAACCGTTGGAAAGTTCAATAAGTTAGGGTGATAAAAAGTATAACTCCAACAACACCTCAGTTGTCAGCATTATGTGTTTACAGAGTCTGAAATCCCAAAAGATGGGGCTTAAAACTCTCTATTTAGCAAAGCTCTTTGCTTAGCCTTTTCCAATCTGAGTTAGTTTTGAACCGTAACGTGCATGCTGTGTTTCTGACTCAATACAGATGATGTGTTGGAGAGGGGCTGAGCTCAGTAGACTGACTGTAATGAGTGCTAGCCACTAATTAGCCTGTTGCTAGAGGTAAGGGCTCGTCAACAATAACAGACCAGGGCTTTAGCTCCGTGTTCCTCGTGGTGTGTGTATTCCCTCACATACACAGTGTTGTATCCTAACACACCCCCATTTATATTCATGTGCGCAAACAAGTAAACACACAAAAGCCTTTACATATAACGCTGCAAAAAACGGCATGTCTCATTAGCGTAGCTTAGCGTAGCTTAGCTTACAGATCGATGATATCTGATCGTTCTTACAGACTACAATCACAAAAGCTTTTACATAACGCTGCAAAAAACGGCATGTCTCATTAGCGTAGCGTAGCGTAGCTTAGCTTACAGACCGATGATATCTGATCGTTCTTACAGACTACAATCACAAAAGCTTTTACATACCGCTGGAAAAAACGGCACTTACCTACAGAAGATTACGTTTGTTATTATAACTTACTCAATAAGATTTTAGAGGATACAAAATACTAATACATAGGAGAATAAATACTTGTGTTATCGGCTAGGGCGTGGCTTTACAGCCTTCACACAGATCGCCATTACGGCAGTCTGAACATGTTCGCAAATGCCTGATAATTAAAATAAAAGACAAAGCAAAGACTGCGGAGCGTACAAAATAAAATGTTACAAGAACATATAAACACCTAACCGATTACTATTTGGGTTTGAGGTGACATTGATACAGCGAAGCTACATGCTACATGCTACATATACAAGCTAGAGATAGCTTTATCAGGAAAAACACCGCTAAATAAAAACTTACAGCTTCAAAATTGGATGTGTCCTCACTGGCCTGGTCCCGGATGGTTGGTATTGATCCCGGGTTTAGCATTAGTTTGGAGGCATATCCGTGTTGGACTTGAGAGAAGTTCATAAACATGTCCGTGGTAAAATGTTTGTAACACACAAACAGAAATCTGCCGGGGTCTTCTGGCACATGTCCCTTGAAAATGAAGTCTAGCCACAGATTACTTTCTTTTTCCACTGATGGCATTGCATGCAGTCCCCTGTTCCGAGTCTTGCAGCCAACAACAGCACAACGTTTAACTGGCTTAGACATCCTGGCAAGAGCAGGCAAAAACACAGAGGTGACTGGGGTTGATTTAGCCTGCCGATAGCCTATATGCGAATGAGAGGTTTGGCAATGCACGTGGCCGTGGCTCATTCCCCTGATAGGTGGAGAGTTGACCAATAAGCGGAGCACGTCTTTGTGACGTAGAAAAGTGTTGGAATCTGGATCCATTTTTTTCAGATCCGTTGCAGCCCCTTTTTTAGAGATTTGGCGAAGGAGGAAAATAGAGAGGGTTGTGTTTTCTGACACTTGGTGAGTTCCCTGGAACACCGGGGACACATATACATGTATAAAAGACGTACAAAAGTGCATTTTGCATGATAGGTCACCTTTAAATTGAATATAAATGTAAAATGTACATGTGATTTTACGTCCAAGAGAAGCTATGGAGCAGAGAGTTCTCTGCCAGCTAGAGGTGATTTGTTATTAGTTCAATATGTCAAACTGATTTCCCTGACTACAATCTTTAGTTACATGGTGAAACGTTATGCTGCTTGTACTAATTAGACTTATCATATAAGCCACACAGGTTTTATTAGCATGTATTCATTATCTTTACTTATGTTGCGGCCTTTTCAGCAGCGCCATCTCTAAAACGGCGATACAGTCACTACCCATCATTTACATTTCACCGTGACATGGACAAAAATGTAACGTCAGCTTACCTCATAGCACGAATCCAGACTCTCCTTTGGAAAACATTGGCCGGGAAACGATAGAACAAGCATGTTTCATGAGAAGACCTGTGGCTGCAACCCGGAGCAAAGCAACAAACCATTGCGTAGCTAACTAGTAGCTTTAGCTAACGTTAGCTAACGAAACGAACTGCCGAGTAAAATTGGAAACTACTGGTAATTAATTATTCTATAATTTGTAAAACTACGGTGTTAAAAACGACAATTTCAAAAATACAGATTCTAATGGTCAGATATAGATATACAGATACTAAAGATAGGCAGGTACTTGCTTTCAAGCAGAACTAAGGGGAAAACAAACTTAGCGGGAGTGTTTACGTGTTAGGCGTAATGACGTACAACGGCCTCGACAATTTCTGTAGTCCTATTCAGCCACTCGGTAACAACCATCGTTTTTCAGACACGTAAACTCTTCAAAAAATCACCAGTGGGGGTCACTGCTGATGTATTTAATGTCGTAGAACAAAACGTGATTTATCTCTTACATTTGTGTCAACCACAGACCTTATTTCGAGCTATTTTCCAAAACCCTATGGAGAAAATGCATTGCTTTTTGACGAAGGAACCGGATGTGCTAAAAATGCTAACTAACTTCCGGGTTTTACGACGATAATTTTATGCTTGAATTGCAGGAAAACATCTCTTAGCTTGAACAATTAAACAAAATGCCTCTTGAGGGCATGAAGTGACAACAACTTTCAACATGTCTCCATTAAGGCCTATTGTAAATTAAGCCTGATCTGTCCTCAGAGCAGCAGCTGCACACCTTTAGTAAATCTGCCAAAAAGGCCAGATTATGGACCCGAAAGTGCACAAAAAGCACACTCAGACTCTCGTCAGGATCCTGAGACGCTTCACGCGTTGAAATTTCACCGATATCTGCTACGGTTCTACAACAAAACGTTCACATGTAAGAGGTTTATCTCTCATTCAGATCAATGGAAAGGCTCTCCTCTCACTGATTACTGCACATCACCATGGAAACCTTTGATCTCTGGGCTCAAGCACAGGTATTTCATAATGTCGTTAGCTCCAACACAAATACCTGTATGATGGAACACGATGATGTCATAACTCCAACTGACATGCTCAGAACGCCACCAAACATCACATGATGGTTAACACTGTGGCCCTGAACATCAAATCTGATGTTACGTAAAGTGGTGTTACTATGGCACCATCCCTCGCCATAAAACACGATGTCGCTATAACTGCAATGGACACGGTCCGATCGTTCCACAATCTTCACCTGTATATCACCTCTTCATGCCTCAACAGCTCTAAATCTGAGATCTCACCCTAAGCCGTTTCCATGGAAACGCATCCCTCGCCAAAAAACATGATGTTGTCGTAATGCCTATGAAAAGGGTCAAAACAGCACCAGATTTCAGATAATGGTTAATGGTCCAGATCTCAACATGTCTATGTGCCAATAGTGAGTTTTCCTCAAAAGCTGTTGCGATGGCATAAAACACGATATTGCTAAAACTCCTATGAAAATGGTCAAAAAGTGCTCAAACTTCACATGTGTGCTAACAGTCCAGCCATGAAGACATCTATGTGACAGTTTTGAGATTTCTTCAAATGCCGTTGCCTTGGCAACACAATGCTCGCCATGAAACACCATTTTCTCATAACTTCAGTGAAAATGCTCCAAACGGCCCAAAACTTCACAGGTTTGGTAACGATGCAGCCATCAACGCATCTAAGCGTATTATGGGGTTTCATCAAATGCCATTGCCATGGCGAAAGAACACTCACCATCAAGTTAGTTCAAAAGTTTGCAGTTAAAATATTCTGCTGCTTTTCAAAGCCTTTTTACTTTCTTTTCTCTTCTTAATACACATTCATTCACTGCTACTTACATTTCATATCTAACTCCTTCAGCCTACTTTCAGCTACAGAAACCATTCAACTATTACATTATTCAGCTGTTTCAGGACATTGAGGCTATACATTTTGTTGTTTATACCTTTGCTTTTAAATATTAAGCTTCTTCACTGCTCTTCCAGTTTAACATTTCACTTTCAAGTTTTCAACAAAGTCATTGCAATGCATTTGAACTGTAACAATTTTGATTCAAATAATTTCACTTTTCTGCATTTCTCCGCTACGTTCAGCAACACACTTACTTGGTTTTTGTAGCTAAAAGCAGCTAGAGAGACCATTCAACTAATAAAATATTCAGCTTTTTCTGCATTTTCAGCTAAATTCAGCAATAAATGTACACAGTGTACAGCATTCACACGCATTTTCTGCAGTAAATGCATTTTCTAGTTTCCTTCAGTGTTGCTTTCTAATGTCTGTCACAAAGTACATTTGACTGGACCTGCTGCATTCAATTTTAATGTCTCTTGAAATGCCATATTTATTTATAACCTATAATTGTATGTAATGTAAATACAAGCACTGCCAGGGGGGGTTAAATTGTTAGTATGGGAACGACTCTAAAGAGTTACCCATGATGAGTATCGAGGGTATTTTTCGTAATTGTTTTTAAAATTGCAATGTTTGACAATACAATGGAGTTTGTGAAGCTGACCGTTGAGCGGCCCGACCAAACAAGGAGGCAGAGGCAGAACGTCCAAATACAACCCGGTGTGGGCATTTATTCAAATCATGGGCACATGATTCACAGCCTCAATTGCTGTCCACCTGAACACAGTCAGCAGCCGGGAGAACAGAGCCTAAATACACACACACTAATCAGGCCAATAAGACACAGGTGGGGGGGGGGAAGAGACAACACAGGGCACCAGGTGAACACAATCACCAGCCACAGACAAAACTGGAGGGGGAACACTTTCAAACTAAATCACATGTGCAATATTACAAGGCCCAAAGCCGTCAGTCCACAGTGACGAAGTTACCTTCGTCACAGAGTTTTTATGAAAACAAAGTCTGTTAAATCAGAATGAGATATACGTCTGTAGTAAATATAGCAGCCAGTAACTTTTATATGCCAATGGCTGAGGACCGAAAGCAATAAACTTAGACCAATAAGCACCTTATTATCACATCATTTGGAATATTCAAAGTGTTTTGATCAGCAGCTGGAGAACAACGGGGACTTGGTTTCCTCCAGACATCTGAGCCCCATCTGAAAAGGATTAAAGCTGTTTCAGCTCTATACCTCTTGAGAAATGATATAAAAGGCAGCAAGAACCCACCTGTTGTGGGCTCTGTTGGTATGGAACCCCTTCAGCCTGATACACTGACACCTTGGCCCATTTGTCTCTGGATGACACACAAAACTTAGAGAATCGGTTTTGTGCTGATATCAGGTTTAGGCAAGAAGTACATTTGCTAAAAAGTCCTTATCTTTTAACTGTTAAGTCCCAAAAACCCCTTCGGCGGGTCTTTTTTTTTTCATGACACGGTGTCTCAGGGCATCTTAATATTTAAATACCTATTAATGTGTTATACCAGATTAACGGGAAGAATCTCAGCTAACTGACGATACAAACATTTTTACCAAAACAAAACACAAGTCTCATAAGAAGCATCTAAATGACCCCTGAGCGAAAAAATGCTGACGCACTTTGGCACAGAACTCAAGATAAAAGATACCCTTATTACTTATTGTAATTGCACATACAAGATATCCGATTAAAGCTGAGGTTCCACAGATTATTTAGTATCATCACTGAGCGATCAGAACTCGCGATAGGGGAAGCAAACACAGACATCACAACACGTAGCATTACGGAGCAAAAACAGCACATCGTCTCACTTTAGCTGTTATTCTGATCAAAAGTCGTGTTCAATGGCATTAAAACGAGAAAAAACGCGGCTGAGGGTTAATCCATAGGTTAATTGAATGTGTCTGTCACTTTGAAAAAATTATTTATAATCCATAATTCCATTTTTATGTAAAAATCGGAGAGTAAAAGTTAGCTGCTAATAGAAGCCACCAGTTATCGCAGCTTCCGGTTATTTGGTAAGGTGTGTGTGTATGTGGGAGTTCCCCTCGATTCTATTGGCTCTAGCGGTTATAAAGATATGTCAATCATCAAAATCGACGAAGGGGGTCCAGAGATATGGAAAATCCACCCAAATGACCCCAGAAGTGGTTTTTTTGCTAAATCTGTCTAAAAAGGTCAAATTTCACTTGTTTTGCATCAATCTTGTTACAGGGTACTTATTATATGTTGTAGTTTGGATTCTTAAAGCTTTTAGTCTACCATCCCATCATTCAAGGGTGGTTTTCACTATAAGTACTTTTTTTTTTTTGGACAGACACTATAATTAATTTTTTTTTACCATGTTCAATCTGAATTTACTTTAAAATAAAGGCATCTATATTGATTCTGACACTTCTACATCCAACTCACAGATTGCTCTGAGAAAAAAGATTATTAATTTAAGCCTTTTAGAAGGGAAGATATGGTCATTTGTTCTGGGCATGTCATTTTCGAGCCTGACGGCCCGTCCACACAGCGGCGTGCGTTGAAGCTTCCAACGCTTCTGCCCATTCACTTTGAATGGGGTGACGTCACTTTTAGCCGAACTGCATTTTGGGAAGCGACGTGGAGCGTTGCTGGCGTTGCTCGCTTCAAAAGTTGAGCAATGTTCAACTTTTGACGCCTCGATGGAGGCGTCAGCCAATCGAATCATATGCCAGTACAAGCTCTAGCCAATCAAACCGTGTGCTTGTGTGTCTGGGTCGGGAGATTCATGTGATTGGTTGTTGGTCGAGTGTCAGACACGCCCGCCGGCAAGCGTCAACGCCGTGAGACCTGAAAAACAAGCTCGGGGCTTAACAGGCGAGACTCTTTTCTTGTAAAGCCGAAATAGTCTGTTTTAGAACACTTACAATATAGCATACATTTTGTGTGGTGAATAATCCACAAGACCATACTAAATGTGGCAAGCCAGTTACCAGTCACACATATAAAAAGGTATAAATGTAACTATGTGCAACTGTTTGGACTCCTAGGACATGCTATAATAGTCTAATCCAAAAACTTAACTTAAGCAAATGGTATTTTGTTCTTGAGGTAACCTTTTTCTTTTGACACTGACTTTATTCTGGCACTATTTTACCTTTTTTCCCTAAAATATTATGCTTTCACCTTGTAAAATCAAGCCTTTCACTTTTACTACAACATAGAAGTTTTTACTATTACTTTTGAACGCATTGACTAATTTTGTCCTGATAGTTGTCCCTGCGTAGACTGTGCCCAAAAGGTCTATTCATCATATCCTGAGACAAACAATATTTTCTTTGGAAACGTACAATTGTGCAGCTTGCATCGCCAGTTGGAGAGTTGAGTGTCATAAATATGTCTATGTGCGTTATGTTGATGACCTGGACAGTGAGTTGGCAACCATGTCGTCACAGTCTTTATGATAACTCTGGAAAAAAGTAAAAAGGAACAAACTGTAGGAGGAGAAAGCCGTGTGAAAGTGTTACTGGCAGGACTTTGGCGTCATCTGTGACCAGCTGCTTCTGTCTGGCAAGGATCACCGCTGAGTGTTTCAGTGAATGTTGCTTCTGTCTGAATGTGGAGTGATTGTGAGCATGAGTGAGTGTGAGTCAAGTCGTAGTGATTCTATTAGGCAGATCATTTGACGTCATGAACCACATAAGGACTTTTTGGGACGCACTATCTTTTTACTCACAGGAAGAAGCATCCCTCCAAAAAAAGGCCATTTCCTCAAGAGCTCTGCATCATTTTGTCACATATGATTAATTTCCCCCTCCAGATATAAGATAGAAAAACTGATTTGTCCACAAGGATTCTGGATGACCTTTGAATCTAAAATATTTTTGGAGTATCTTTCTTTGGGACTGGGAAACCAGTCTCTTGGCACCAAGAGTGAGTTCAATTCAAAGTCATGAAGTCAGATAGAGTTTGCATTTTTCCATATTTTATCTTTTTTATTTCATACATTGTTGGATAAAGTCCAACATTTTGGTTGAAGATTATAATGTTCAACTGTCAAAAAGAAATAGGAAACTGTAAAAAACGGAATTCATTGCACATGAAATCTATGGGCACACAACTACAGTAATTACTGTAATGCTTTTGTATATTAATGTTAACATATGAGCTTAAGGTAAAACCAGAATGATGGGAATGTGAATGTAAAAAAGTTTCTCTAATGCAAAATATAGTGTATTTAGATATGTTTAGATATTTCACTTTAGTCTAAGTTATCCCAGTAGGTCTCAAACAAATATTTCCAAGACACACCTTTTTACGATTATTATAATTATAAAAAGATAACAGAATACATAATAGCAGGTATGAAATCAGGTGTTACAGTGATTAAGGAAATCATAATTCAGCATTATTAAAGCTATAATGTTCACGTAGTGTAACTAATGACTTCCAACTCACATTTTACTCCTCATCAGTACTAAACCAACGGCCACGCTTTGTTTATCCCAGTACACCAACAATTGCTATGGGTAACATGGAAAAGCCCTTTAATTTTGCCTTTGCAAATATGTCAACACTCAATGTTCTACGTATTTCTTTGGCATCTCAAGCAACATTAAGAGTGTGACCTCTTGAGTATATTTAGCCGTGTTCTACCTTGTCAACCGTTGGTTTCCCGAAACCGGCCTTGGGCCTTTATCCAAATGCACGTGCCAAAACATTGTTAAACGAAAAGTGACAATGATTTTTCAATGCTTGGAAGTGCATTGCCCCTTCCCTAATGAGTTACTTAACTCTCACACTAAGACAAAGTACTTGGATATGAATTTTATTAGCTGAGGATTTCAGAAAAAAAGTGTTTTTGTCCACACATCGCCTTTGGCAGCAATGTTGTTTGTGTCATCTGGAGGTCACTTTAATGCTGTGGCAATGATATCATAATTAGATACGCCACCAAAATGCCAAGTAATACATCCAGAACAACAGTTGTCAGTGCCAGGTGCATGTCTAGATGTTCTCCAGTACTAATGAGTTGATATAGTTTTTCCTACAGCCATTGTTGCTGAAAGAAAAAGACGTCAACGTTTGGTTGTTTGAACAGGGTTCTTTTTGGAGCCATCAGAATACATTGACAACAAATCATCTACAAAAAAGCCATCATTGCAAAGGAAAAAGTCTCAATGAAGTCGCTAAGTGGAATAATCAGCAGTAAGTCCAATATGGAATTTGTCCTGATAAAACCTCCTCTCCAAAGTTCAGCATGATGAGTCTTCTTATTAAACTTCCTGGAACACTACAGCCTTGGAAAGGACTCTTCCCACTTATGACCATTATGAAGTTGAGTTGAGTCCCAGTGTAACCATCCACTAACAAAGAGCCAAGTCACAAGACCAATTGAAGCAATTATGTCAAATACTGTGTAAAGGACATCTCAGTAGCTGGAGCCAGGATCATTTCAAGATGAATGGAAACTCTTTTACTGCATGTTAATGCGGTATATTTTGTAAATTTGTTTAGTGTGTTTAAGTTGCATGACTCCAGAAGCCTTAATCATTGGTTCAGACTGTTCGTGACCCGTGTTTGAGTTCATTGGCAAGACAGAAAGGGGTTTACTTTCAAATAATATCAGTGCTAGTCAGTTCTTGCAACCTTCTGTTGTTGGTTGTATGGATCAGTATCAACCGAAGTAACCCAGTACTACCAAGCAGACCCGGCGCCATGGGCGGGCCCCATGGGGCCGGTCCCGCCCATCCAGGACTTGGGCCCGCCCATCCAGGACTTGGGCCCGCCCATCCAGGATTTGGGCCCGCTGTTTTAATCAGGGCAGAGTAGTATTGAAACTTCTTCCTTCTAACGATACCTGCATTCAACCCTTCTTGTACCCAGATCTAGAAAAAAATACTATTTATTTGGTTTTGCTAGCAGCCAATCACTGCAAGTGTTCTTCAATTGATTGCAGAGTGTGATTGGACCACTGAGTAGCTGCAAACCATACCGTTTGTGGTGTGGCACATTTGAGCATGTGTATTTCACAAAGCTGCCACAACTTTGCAAAGTAAGGCTAGAAGAACAGAGCAGTGGCTTTCTATGCAATGCTTTCATTCACATGATGAATATTTATGAAGAACTATATTGGTATTGGTTACACTTTAAGGGACCTGGTATTGGTACTTGTTTTAGAATACAAGAAACAATATCCAGCCATAGTTGGTTGTTAGGGTTACGGTTAGCAGCATATTTGGTGCCAAAGTGAGATTATGACAAATTGTCATGTTTTACAGAATTTAAAATTGCAACATTTGAAAGTTGCAACAATCTGGATATCTAACGGATAAATTACCTATTTGAAATGTACAATGTCACTTGTATTGACCAACATCAAATTTATATTTGTGTTGCTAAGAAGTGAGAGATAAAAAGCAGTTTGTGAAGATTAAAAGTAATATTGCCTTTTCTCTTGTGTTGACTTGTATAAAAGTGGCTATGTTTTCATGCTTGGAGACTGAAAAGGGAATTGTCCTTCAGCTGACATGCTAAACTCATGGCATGAGAACAGCGTGAAGGAGGACAAGAACATTGGTTTATTCAAGGCAACAGCAGTCAAGTGCATGAAGTCAAAGGTTTGTGTAAACAACTTCACGCTAAAATGCCTTTGACTGGAGTGCGTCCAGCAGCAGGGTCACTGTGTGCATGTGAATACAGTCCTAATGGCAATAAGGAATTAAAAATAGCTAAAGTTTTATGACGTTCCAATAAAAGTGAATCTGGTTTCCCCCAATTTAATAGTAATGATTTATTCGATTTTCAAGTACTGAACATTAGCAGCGTGACATTATCAACAGCTGTGGTCTCTCGCTCTGTCATGAGATCTGGTCGTGAGAGAGAAAGGAAAAAGTAAGTAAGTCAGACGGTCCATTACACTGCCATGAACACCCCCTAAAATCCTATTCAGTCATCTTGTCCTTTCCTAGTTTTTTAATTTTCAGCAGGATGTGTTGTTCTCCGTTACCCTGGGTGATCACCAACTGAATCAGATTCAATAATGGTGAACATCTTCAGCTTGACTCACCTCATTCAACCCCAGCTGATTCAACACATGTGTAAAAACCAGTATGAGTATTCATGGTTTAGTATAATTGCCTGGGGGTGGGGGCCTGTAATATGAGAACTGACTAACAGAAACAATCCAGAGGAGACTTTTCAGCAAAAGCAGACAGAGGATTGTAAATGTGTCGAAGCCCTCAGTGACTTTTAGTTAGAGATCTGATCTTTAACTTGAGTACAATAAATGTATAAATACTCAGTTCCTTGGCTTGCATTCAAATTTGTATTCAAGTAAAATTACATAAATGTAGCATCAAAATATACTCAAAACATACCAGAAGTGAAAAACCATAATACAGTATGGCCAATTTCAGGATCAATATAAAAGAGCACATATTATGCTAATTTCCAGGTTCATATTTGTATTTTGTGCCTCAACTGTGACATGTCTCCATGCTTTAATGTTCAAAACGCTATTTATGTTTCTCATACTGCCTGTGCTGCAGCACCTCTTTCCACCCTCTGTCTGAAACGGACAGCTGGCCTGCTGTCAGTGCATTCACCAGAATCATTCAGGGTATGATAATTAATCCACAACCAAAGCCTTTAATCACTGTGAGCATTCCTTAGTGAATGGTCTGTCTCCATGACCAGAAATCATTTTCACTAGTTCATCCACCCTGTTGAATAGCCATAATTAATGATGATATGCTCATGCTAGGGGACAGGATGAACATATATGGTATGAAACACAAGCAGCTCTTCATCTCTCTTTTTCTCTGCCTGTGTCTCTTGATGCTAGATCATATAATATCATAATAAAATAGAAACACAGATATTTAAATGTTCTGTATTAAATGAACACTAATGGCAGAGGTTATATCAAGGGGCAAGCCTCTTGTCTGAAAACCGAACCTGAAGATGAAGAGCCTTGAAGTTGCATTCTTTAAAACGGCCAACAGGGGACCCTTCTGAATCTGAGTCTGGTATCCATAGAAGTCTATGAGGAAATAATCGTTTTATTTACTTTTTTATAACCTGGGTTAATATTTTTGATATACGTATTAGGGACGTGAAAGTGTGTGTGTTGATGTAATGCTTATTTTAGCCACTAAAAATGTTTTTGCTTCCCAATTTTTGTATTCACCTGTTATTTAAAAATAGTTTTTCAAAAAAAAAATTTCATTAACCTTACCGAGCTTCACATTGACAGAAGGCAAACCAATCATTCACAATATCCTTAGATTTATTTTAGATTAAGAATAAACTATATTCAATAATATGATAATATATGTCTTACATGTTATTCTATAACATTTCCCTGGTTTGTGTGAAAAAAGTCGACCAAGCTGAAACACAACTCATAGTCAAGACACAGTTAATTACATTTGCAATAATGAAGTCAGTCTTTATTCCTTTAACTGGAAAAAAGGTGTTTTAGATTTAAATTTTCCGTGCCTCTCACAAGTCAGGACTGAAACAACAAAAACCATGCATGAGTACAAAGCAAGAATGCACCGGGCACACAGACTGGCTGACCCCAGGGTGTTTGTTCCATATCTGGTATTTCCGTAGTAATCTTCCAGCTGTTTTCTTCACTGGGATCAGAAGTCTGTTCAGACTGTGGGAAGATCTACCTCTAAAAAGTCAAAATCCCATGCAAACTGTGCAAAAAATTAATTTGTATGGACAGGAAATAGGTGCCACAGATGCTAATGTTGCCAGTACCATTGAGGTCACATGCTAATATATTGTATTTCACAACACAAAGGCTCATTGGAGAATTTACAGCTGCGGTCTGGATGAGGTGCATATCTTTAAAACACTAAAAATAGAAATAAACTGCATGTTTACTCATAACTTCTGGAAAGGGTTCATAGTTATATTTCACAAGAGACTGTGAATTGTCTGGGGAGAGATGTCCGTTTATACAAACTGGAAGAGATCTTTGTGCTTCTCTGTGACAGTGTAATGGTAGTCTGGGGCAGGGGCGGCACCAGGGGGGAGCTAGGGGGTGCTGAAGCACCCCCCAGGATTGCCAAAGCACCCCCTAAGCACCCCCAAGAAATATGTTGTTTTTTTTCTTTTTTCGAAAATTATTTTTATTAAATTAAATCAGAAAAAATATTGATTACATCAATGCAAATGTGAAACAAATTGATGTTTGACCAAAAACATAAAGCCAACACAGGTGATATGATTAGGCCAATGGCCAGCACCCATTCGATTTTTGACCATACCCATAGGCTAAATTACTTTGTGACACTTGAGTGACTTC
Organism: Harpagifer antarcticus; assembly: GCA_902827135.1. Lineage (NCBI taxonomy): Eukaryota > Metazoa > Chordata > Actinopteri > Perciformes > Harpagiferidae > Harpagifer > Harpagifer antarcticus. Next base: position 3,582,574 of record CADEHL010001033.1, read on the forward strand.
CTGTTAGCTGGAGCCTCAAATGAGTTGCTAACAGCAAAGTGACAAATGGATCGTTTTTTAGTCCTTAAACGTCCACATGTGGACACTCAATCAAAACCACCTGAAAGCGAGAGGGATTCTGCACATAATAGGCCTCGTGAGTACAAGTAGCTTACTTCTGGGTCTGTTTCATTCAAGCTCTGCTCTGTGTGTGTGTGGCACGAGCCATTTTGTGTGCGTGCGCAAGCGAGCAAGCGAGAGAGAGAGCTCGCGCACCGGTGGGTATCTATCGGAGATCGTTGTGGTTAGCATCTGGTGCTAGCTAGCCAAGCTAACGGATATAAGGAGCTTTTTCAACAACAAGGTGGAGGGAGAACTCTCTCCTGTCAGACTGAGAGTCTCAGATAACCTCAGCTCAGGTGAAGTAAAGGACTCTCAGTGTTTAGATAGTTAACTTTAGTCTAGTTATCTCAGTGGGTCTCAAACGGTTTGTTTTAAAAGGGGAGTGATTTGTAAAATATCTATAAAGAAATAGAAAATCTGTTTACAGTTCTGTTTCATATGTATGTTGAGAGATACTGTATATCCATAGATCTCTTCATTTTGGCTCTCAAAGTGCACCAGATTGATGCTTTCAACTTCAATATTTAAAAAAAAATCTCGCCGGACCCCACTAGAGGAGGTGAGGTCCACTCCCCACTTGTAAAAATATCACTTTACCCCTGCTTACACCTATATGCCGTGAGCTGATTACCGAGCCGTACAATGTGTGTGGGTACACTGTGTGTGTGTGAGAGAGAGAGAGAGAGAGAGAGAGAGAGAGAGAGAGCGAGAGAGAGAGAGAGAGCGAGAGAGAGAGAACAGAAGAGAGAGAAGAGGAGCAGAAGAAGAGATAGGACGATGATAGAGAGAAGAGCGCCTCTCTCTCTCGCTCTCTCGCTAGCTCGGCGCTAATGCTTCGAGCTATGAGACGATATAGATAAGAGAGAGAGAGAGAGAGAATAAGAACCATCTTACAAGGGTCCAGGCTGTGTGGGGAGTGTTGCAGTAGAAAATTCAACTGTAGCGCTGGTGCATTAATGGGAAACCCTTAATGTTTGAGCACCCTCTATGAAACCTCAAGCTACCCCACAGCACCCCCTAGAGAAAATCTCTGGCGCCGCCACTGGTCTGGGGCTATATAAATCTGTTCTGTGTTTTGAATTACTCTGATCCTTACCCAGAACAGATTGTCCAACTCAGAGAGAATCCAGACTACAACAGTGAAGGATTTAATGTTGTATCTGCAGTATATTGTCCATCTTGTATGACTTTTTTTTTAGTTTAAAATTATTCAATTATTATGTTTTTGTCTTTAAAGGATGGATGAACAACATATTCATGATGGTAAGCAATTGTAGTTTTGCCAATTGGACTTCTGTTAAAGAGAACAGTGTCGGATACTGCTAGATTATCAGCTCTTTAAAATGTAGTGGTTTATATGCATTAAAATTAACCAATTCTTTGTGAATAAATAAGTGGAGCTGAAAAACAAACCTTGTTTCAAGCTGTAAACCTTGTTAAGCTTCAAATTCAGGCATGACTTGACTATATTATTCAGAACTAGTAGATAATGTAGAATTAATTTGTTTCCCCCTTATAGGAACATTCCTCATCGTATTTAAAGGGGACCTATCATGCTAAATGCACTTTTGTACGTCTTTTATACATGAATATGTGTCCCCGGTGTGTCAGGGAACTCACCAAGTGTCAGAAAACACAACCCTCTCTCTTTTCCTCCATACCCAAATCTCTAAAAACGGGGCTGCAACGGATCTGATACAGATTGCTCCAGATTTGAAATTGTTCTGACGTCAGAAACGGGGTGATCTGTTTGGTATTTTGAAAAAACAACTTCACAGACATGTTTTATATAGGTATGGCCCTACAATATATTATTTAAATATAGCATGATAGGTCCACTTTAAGTAAGAAGCCTCCCTTGTTTCGGTCCTACAGACTGATTTATGTAGTTTGATGTTATTGCAATCTGAATACTTTCTCCATGTTTTTCTGTTGTCTTGTGAATATAATTAATGTATTTTTCCTGAAATATAATTCAAAACAAATTCAATAGTAGTAATTGCGCTAAATGCCGAATCCAGAGTTTTCTCTCTCCATTGATTTGACTGAGCCAGACTAGACAGGACGGAGCTGATTGGAGGTGGGACTGCTCGTGTTCTATGGGTGGAATGCGAAACATTGCAGATAGATCCTTAGAAGATGGGAATATTACCTACAGTCAGGGCTGGACTGGCCATCTGGCATACCGGGCATTTTCCCGGTGGGCCGACGTGCCTTTTGGGCCGACATGTCATTTTTTTTTCTTCTGAAGTCCCGGCCCATAAGACTGGTAGATTGGCCCTCTGTTTAAATGTTTTTAGTAATTGACACTCGGCCGGCCCAATCAAATCTTTAATCACCTCCCCCTTTGGGCCGCTCGGTGTGCATCATTAAATCACGCCCCCAGGAGGTGAGCCGGCCGTTGAAGCCAAACTGCCTTTTTTTCGAGAAAAAAAAAGTTCGAGTTAGAAATGGAGAAGGCGAAAGCGAAGGCCAAGCGAAAAGGGGGAGGCCCTTCGTGCTGATGCTGCTGCTTGTGTCAAAATAACCGACATGTTTAGTACAGGTGCAGGTCCATCTTCAGCACCCGTGGCCGATATTGGTGGTGAGGAAGATGATGAGAGGGAGAGAGATCGGCGCGAGTGGGGAGAGGGAGGAGAACTCGAGGTAAGCAGAAGCTAAGACAATTAGGAAAAGATTATTATTAAGGTTATGATACTCTGTAGTTCTGGAGCCCATTAATATCCCTTTGATGAAGCACTAATAAGACAAATATTATAAAAGAAACATTCGTTAGCCTACAAGCTAGTAAGCTGGCTTTTTAAGGTTTTCCCTGGCAAGTTAAAATATAGCTTAATGGGACTCTGATACGTTGTCTCATTGAAAGTTAACCAACATTCATGAACAATTACTGTCAGCTGCATGGCAGCTTGTTTTGTTTAGTTTATTTACTTATTTGGTTATAAGGGCAACAGTGGTCTTTTGGGACCTGAAAAAAATGTTTATAGTCAGCTTTTTGTGGTAGTTTTGATTGACAATATATAGAATGAATAATATAGAAATAGATAAAAAATGGAGGCACACATGTAGTTTTCACCATTAACTGTGTGGTATTGTTATGTCAATGCCTATTTGTATGGACCTATATCAGGGAATCCTTTCATTCTGTATCATTGTGTTGAGCCAGGTAGCATCCCCAGAGGAGGAGAGTGTCAGCGAGAGTGAGGAGAGCAAAGAGCAGGAGGACATAGATTACTTTGCCCGCTCCAAGCCATCTATGTTACAGATGTTTTTAGAACAGCACCCACAACAACATACCAGAAATCCAGTTGTGCAGAAGGTATTCACCTGTAAAGATGGCACCAGCAGAAAGTGGCTTACATATTGCAAGGGACGTCATATGTTGTTTTGTTTTGTATGTCTGGCATTTGGGAAGAGGACTGACACTGGCACATTTATAACTGGAATGTCAGATTGGAGGCACGCACGCCAGCATACAGAGGAGCACGAAAAGAGCATTACACATTCAACCTGTGCTGAAGCTTTTTTCTTACGGTGCTCTAAAGCAGACATCGAAAGCATGTTTGCTGGCAGTCAGATGTCTGCTCATAGTCCGAAAGAGACGTCAGGTTTTGGAGCGTGTGGTGAAGGAGCTTGGGAAGAGGGGGCTAAGCTACAGGCAGGTGGAGAATGAGGGAGCATATATGCTTGCTGACAACACCGTGGACCACGGTAACTTTTTGGAGCTCATCCTTTTATTTTGAAAGTATGATGTCTGCTTAAAAGAGCATCTGGATGATAGTGTAGAGAAGAGCAAGAAATTGCACCAATCCAGTGGAACAAAAGGTAGAGGGTCTCTCATCACCCTACTCTCCAAAACTACTGTTAACTCCATAATGGAAACTGTTGGTAGTCTAATCAAAGAAAGTATCTCCAGTGATGTCCAGAAGGCCGGAATGTTTTCTGTTCAGCTGGACACAACACAAGACATAACTTCTCAGGATCAGTTTTCAGTAATCTTAAAATATGTCAATGAGACTGTGCAAGAGAGGCTTGTGGCTTTAGTGAAGTGCCATGCATCCACCGGACAATACTTTGTGAACTTGCTCTCAGAGGTCTTAGAGCATCTGAAACTAGACAAGGGCATGTGTATAGGTAATGCAACAGATGGAGCATCCAATATGCAAGGCCGGTACAAAGGATTTTCTGCACTGATGACCTCCCAGTCACCCACTCATGTCCATGTGTGGTGCTATGCTCATGTTCTTAATCTTTTCCTGGCTGAAACTACCCAAACTTTCATCGAATGTGGAACACTTTTCAACCAAATCAATGACATAGCAGTGTTTATCAGGGAGTCATATCAGAGGGTCAATCTGTGGGAGAAACAAGCCCAAGAAAAGATGCCGTCGACTCATCCTGTGGACTCATCTGGTCCTATCATTATTGTGTTGTCATAGAAAGGGGAGGCAGGGCACTATAGGGTCCCCCCCCTCTAAATTCACTAGAATTCATCATTTAAGGGGTTATTTTTAAAACTTTTCCCCCCAGACCCCCCTATTAGTGCTCGGTCACTGTTCGCTTTGTGAGAGGGTTTGAAGGTCTAATTTCTAATGATTGATAGTTACACATACTTGTTGTATTAGTTTAGTTTGCCCCTGGTACGTAAAAGGATAATAATAGCGTTTTTTTAAATTATACTGAGTTATTCTTCTTGTCAGGAACCGCTACTATTCGTTTGTTTTATGGATTTGGGCCGGTCTGGGTCTAAATGCCAGGGCCGATTTGCTGTCCCAGTCCAGCCCTGCCTACAGTCAGGCCATTTTGGCTTTATGCACCCACTGAGCAACTTTCAGATGAATGAACGAGTCCTCGCCTCCAACAGTGTATCGAGTTCTCTTTATACATTCATGGCCCCAAGGTCTTATCAACTGCAGTATGCAGAGTTGTTTCTGCCACTTTGGATTTAGTCAAATAACCAAACCACAAAATATACACAGATGGCTAACATAACATATAGCGGGAGAAATACATGATTGTAGGATGGCATTGTTATTTTGACAGGCTCTTAGAATATCCTGTAGTTGTTTTCTTTAATAATGGATGACTGTTAATGTTGCAGTATGTGAATGGCTGCCCCCTATTTCAGAGCACATGGCCACACAATTACACATTTTCTTTGAACAATTTACAGCTTCAACACAATTTTTATGGAACAATGCAGTCATTAGGAAACTTCCTACAGTCCAGTCTACATCTTCAAGACGGCGTCACAGATTGCCTGACACTGGGCACTCTGGTAACTGTGACTCAAAACAAACAACCACACTTTCCCCTTCTGACTTTCCCAACACATCCCCTCCAAACAACTCATGCTTTCCCTTCTTTCACCATCAATCACACTCCATTTGTTTTTTAAACATTCTTCCCCTCAGTGACTCACAGCACAGGGCTACAGTTCATCCTCTGCCGCCTGTCCACACTTCAGCATATGATGGGAATCAGTAACATCTCTCTTGACACTGAGAACAATCTCCTCCATGTGATCCAAAGGGCTTGAAAGCAGATGTGGAGCTTCCGTTACACAGTATCCTATCTCACCATCGTGCCATTTGGCCGCGCTAACATATACAATAGACAAACCCTGAAGCTTGATGTACTGCTCGGATGGAAAGAATAAGCTCTTTTATTCACGCTTCTTGATAAATTGACAGTTTTTTGTTGCATGCCGAAGCAAACACAACTTCTTTTCAGCCAGGACCAACTTTGTTAGGTCTAATTTGCCGGGTGGATCCAGAACATGCTTCTTGAAGTTATCAGTTGAAAGTAGACAGATCAAAGCTGTATTCTGTCTGGTAAACTCGATGTAATCACATTGAGCTCAAATGGGACAGGGGAAGTTTGGGCTTTCCACACTGCAACTCACTTACACTGAACAAAAATATAAATGCAACACTTTTGTTTTTGCTCCCATTTTTCATGAGATGAACTCAAAGATCTAAAACATTTTCTATATACACAAAATAACCATTTCTCTCAAATATTGTTCACAAATCTGAAAAAATCTGTGATAGTGAGCACTTCTCCTTTGCCGAGATAATCCATCCCACCTCACAGGTGTGGCATATCAAGATGCTGATTAGACAGCATGATTATTGCACAGGTGTGCCTTAGGCTGGCCACAATAAAAGGCCACTCTGAAACGTGCAGTTTTGTTTTATTGGCGGGGTCTGGGGGGGGTCGCAAACCAGTCAGGATCTGGTGTGATCACCATTTGCTTCACACATCTCCTTCGCATAGAGTTGATCAGGTTGTTGATTGTGGCCTGTGGAATGTTGCTCCACTCCTCTTCAATGGCTGTGCCAAGTTGCTGGATATTGGCAGAAACTGGAACACGCTGTCGTATACGCCGATCCAGAGCATCCCAAACATGCTCAATGTGTGACATGTCCGGTGAGTATGCTGGCCATGCAAAAACTGGGATTTTTTCAGCCTCCAGGAATTGTGTACAGATCCTTGCAAAATGGAGCCGTGCATTATCATGCTGCAACATGAGGTGATGGTCGTGGATGAATGGCACAACAATGGGCCTCAGGATCTCGTCACGGTATCTCTGTGCATTCACAATGCCATCAATAAAATGCACCTGTGTTCGTCGTCTATAACATACGCCTGCCCATACCATAACCCCACCACCACCATGCGCCACTCGATTCACAACATTGACATCAGAAAACCGCTCACCCACACGATGCCACACACGCTGTCTGCCATCTGCCCTGAACAGTGAAAACCGGGATTCATCCGTGAAGAGAACACCTCTCCAACGTGCCAGAAGCCATCGAATGTGAGCATTTGCCCACTCAAGTCGGTTACGACGACGAACCGGAGTCAGTTCGAGACCCCGATGAGGACGACGAGCATGCAGATGAGCTTCCCTGAGACGGTTTCTGACAGTTTGTGCAGAAATTCTTTGGTTATGCAAACCGATTGTTGCAGCAGCTGTCCGAGTGGCTGGTCTCAGACGATCTTGGAGGTGAACATGCTGGATGCGGAGGTCCTGGGCTGGTGTGGTTACACGTGGTCTGCAGTTGTGAGGCAGGTTGGATGTACTGCCAAATTCTCTGAAACGCCTTTGGAGACAGCTTATGGTAGAGAAATGAATATTCAATTCACGGGCAACAGCTCTGGTGGACATTCCTGCTGTCAGCATGCCAATTGCACGCTCCCTCGAAACTTGCGACATCTGTGGCATTGTGCTGTGTGATAAAACTGAACATTTTAGAGTGGCATTTTATTGTGGCCAGCCTAAGGCACACCTGTGCAATAATCATGCTGTCTAATCAGCATCTTGATATGCCACACCTGTGAGGTGGGATGGATTATCTCGGCAAAGGAGAAGTACTCACTATCACAGATTTTTTCAGATTTATATTTTTGTTCAGTGTATGTCTTTACTGCTCCAAAATGAAGATAGATTGGAAAACCCTCCAAGCACAACAACAATATTATGCCTAGGATGAAACAGGGGGTTACGTATTGTAACCCTAGTTATATAAGCACAGGCAGAGCCCTCTACTGGACTCTATGGGTACTACTCTCTATCATGCTGTGCGTACTTTCACCTACTGCGTTTACGTAAACGTAGCCGGCCAATCGGGGCGAGCCTACCTGAATGTGCGCGCAGGCCCACAGTATATAAAGGCAGCTACACCCGCCGCCCACTATCCTATACACTCTTCAGCGAGCGGACTAGGAAAGACGGGGCCCCCAGGTAGAGGACTCCGCCTGTGCTTATATAACTAGGGTTACAATACATAACCCCCTGTTATATTTCACACAGGTGTATACACGCCCTGTCATCCAACAACATCGACCCACCACACCGTCCCTGACCGGCTTTTGGCTAACATCCATTGCATCCCCACTTCCTCCCATCCGGTTGTAACCGTAGAGAAGTTGGGGCCGCAATTTGGATAAGGCACACTCACACACGCTTACCTCGTGTAGAGTGTGCATGGAAAAGATCTGTGCGGAGACTCCGTCTGGAGCCTACCGCGCACCATGTTCCCCAGGTCCCTCAGGAGCATGGGAAAACATAAGTGCACCACGTCCCCCACACTCCCACACACTCCATGTAGAGTGGGCATGGACAATAGTGAGGAAGGCTCTCCCAGCCTGCCTCCAGCCCTGTATGGGGCTGATTGCGCACCATGTCTCCCGAGTCCATCAGGAGCATGGGAAAACACAAGTGCTTTATGTCCAGGGGGGGGGGGGTCAGACACCTGCTGACCCACAGCCACCCCCCCTCTCACCAGTCAATCGTTGCCTCGGCAAGCACAGACGACGAGAAGGAGCCAGACATGTCCAGGAGATAACATTTTATGAAGGAGCCTGGCGTAGACCAAGACGGCGACGTGCATATACTGTATCTTCTACACGCTGCTGAATAAGGCTGTTTGACACAGCCCGTGTAGAATGCGCACGGACCCCAGTGGGGAGGGCTCTCCCCGCCCGTCCATAGGCATGTGTAATGCACCCGCATAGCCATCCTGTTAGGCGCTTCTTGGAGAGAGCTTTTCTAGCCACAGCATCCCCAAAGCACACAAACAGCTGTTCAGTGCGTCTAATGGCAGCCGTACGCTCTACATAACATGCTAGCGCACGCACTGGGCAGAGGAGGTGCAATTTAGCCTCCCTGGCCTCCATATGGGGTGGAAGATTAAAGCCACCTAACTGAATAGTAGGGCTGCAACAAACGACTAATTTGATAATCGATTAATCTATCGATTAATGAAACGATTAATCGACTATTCGGACTATTACTGTATGCCTTGCACAATTTCTCAAACGCTCTTATTTAGCCATCAACTTTTAGATTTAGCTTGAGGTTGTTTTAGGCATGTGGAAACTAACATACCTCGGTTTGGGGGTCACGGTTCGGTACGGTTTCGGTACAACAAGGAAAAGCAAAAAAAAGTCCCAAATGCATAATTTTTTTTTGCTGTTATTTATTTTTAACAGTAGTGCAAGTTTTTGTATGAAAATAAGGAACTCTAACATTTGGAATCATTAACTGTATTACACAGTTAAAAACAAACCACAAACAGTAACACACACACTCAGATGGCCATATTATAATAGCTGATGTCAAACAAAAAGGTTAAATAAGCTGTACAACTAAAAAGAATGTCTTGAACATATTAAAATAAATAATAAGAAAGTGTTTGAATCACAATCAATACAAGGTAATACAGAACTGTATAACATCTCCTGATGTCAAAATATAAAATAAATACAATGATAAATATAAAACAAAATAAAATCTGTACCTTTAGGAGCAATGTCTAACATGTGTAATTAACTTGTGAGTGTGTGAGGCCATTATGCCTAAATAAAGGTACTCAAGCTTTACTCTATTTTCAAGTTTGTCTTCAAAAAGATGAGTTAGTCTACGTTGTCAGTAGTGAGGGCAGATCTGTTGGCGGTAACTATGGTAACTATGTCACCTGCCGTGGAGAAAACCCTCTCGCTGCGGACTGAGACTGACTCGGATGTGATTGAGCATGTTTGACGTGTTACCACTAGCATACCGCACCGCTGTGGAACAACGCCGACACACCGTCCTCGTCCGATCCACAACTCGCACCCCATCATTGCTGTAGTCCACAGGGAACCCGACATGTTCCCACACAGCTGATTTAAAAGAAGCAGGTGGGTCTTCTAGCTCCTGTGTGTTGTGTGAACTCGCCATAGCTAACTGTTCTTCTTCATGTATTGTGTTCGTTTTGTTGTGTTTTATTGTGTTTTGTTCTTGTTCTTCATTTGTTATTTACGGGCGGCTGGCTTTTAGGCGCAATGCCGCCCCCTGGATTATATATAGTGTAATACTGCCCTGAGTGTCAGACTTTTTTCCCACTCGTAAAAAAAGGCGTATTCGCCGTGTGACTGCATGTGCCGAACCGTGACGTCCGAACCGTGACGGTACGGGACGAATACGGATACCGTTACACCCCTAAAAATACATTATTAAATTAACTAAACACATTTTGAACAAAATTAACATAGCTTTTAATTTAAATGAAATAAATAATATTTCACATCAAAAGAAACAACAGTGTTTTAACAAATCGTATTAAATAATCTGATGACAGAACTGTAAAACAGAATAGCTGAAACTTTAACAAAATAAACAACTCAGTTACCTCTAATCATTAACCCATGTTTGTAAAATGTAGTTAACTCCGTGTGTTGCTGCTAGCATACATAACACCTGACGTGGAAACGTTACTCGTGGATGTGGGGGCTACAGAGCTACTAGAAAGACAGTGGAACCCGGTGCATTCCTCCGTCTGGATGTGGAGCACTTTTGCTAAATGTTTAGACAAATTGCTCGTGTTACCGCCCTTACATGCTAAACTCTTATTGCACTTTTAGCAACGAGCATTCTCCACATCGAGACGGGTAAAGTTTAACCACACCTCGGAGCGCGTTCTCTCCGCCATCTCCGCAGTGTGTTGCTGCATGTAGCAGCTGCGTGTGTGTAAACTGCCCCGCCCCCTCGCACACAGACTGGGAGAGAGATCTCGTCTGATCGAATGTTAGAAACGAGTTGGCAACACTAAGACTGCGATATAATGTTTTTGTAGCAATAATACATGACATATATTTTTTAAATGTCTCCAGTATACTGATAAAAAGACCAATAACGTTGGAGCTTAACGGCGCGTAAAACACATGTGATGACGTCACCAACTAATCGACGACTGAATTAGTTGGCAACTAATTTGGTAATCGATTAAGTCGATTAGTTGTTGCACCCCTACTGAATAGCCCTTGACCTGAACAAACTCCTTAGGCTCTTAGGAGTAAAGGAGGGGTTCGGTCTGAGTGTCGCCCCGCTACGGTCACCCCGGATCAAAAGGCAGCTTGAGTGCACCGACAGAGCGGTCAGCTCGGACACTCTTTTGGCCGAAGTCAAGGCAAGTAGCAATGCTGTCTTCCATGACAGTGCTTTCAGGGAGGAGAGCTCCAGGGGCTCAAATGGTTCTGTGACCAGAGCCTCGAGCACCAACAGCAGGTCCCACTGTGGGGCGGAGGTATGCACTACTGGGCGCTGCCCCCTGACCCCCTGCATAAACCGCGACATAAAGCGGCTGACTGAAGGCTGACCTGCCTCCAAATCCCTCATGGAAGGACGAAATGGCTGCTGCATACACCTTAATTGTGGAATGAGCCAGCCCCCTGTCCACCAGTATCTGTAAGTAGGTAAGAATAAAGCCCAGCGTGCATGACAGAGGCTCTAGACTCCTTCCTTCACACCATCGCCGGAATCCCGCCCACTTTGGCCTGTAACAGGCTGTGGTGGGATTCTGCTCCTGCTGCTTGGATAGTCGAATAACGTTGTCAGACAGCTCCACCTGTCTCAGCCTCTCCTCCTGGAGAGGTTGGCCCAGAGTGGGTAACGCCCCTATTGCCCCTGCTTCCTGAGACGGCGCTCCCCAGACCTGAGGAATAGCCCAGGGCTGGCCCACCATCATCTGTGTTACCCCGCGTACCACGGCGCCAGGCGGCGATCTGGGGCCACTAGGATGACCGACAGCTGCTTCCGCCTCATCCTATCCAGAAGGGGGGAGATAAGGTGCAGCGGTGGAAAGGCGTAAAGCAGCTTCCTTGGCCATGGCTCGTGTGCAAATGCGTCCACCCCCAAAGGTGGATTGTCCCAACGGGCCAGGGAGAACCACAGGGCACAGTGGCTGTTGCACCGATTGGTGAACAGGTCCACCTCTGCTCTCCCGAACTGAGTCCAGAACTGCTTCACCACCTCCGGGTGAAGCCTCCACTCGTCTGGCAGGGGTCCGCCTCTTGACATGAGGTCGGGCCCCCGTTCTCCCGTCCCACGATGTGCAGGGCCCTTAGAGACAACACAATCTGTGAAACCCACAACCACAGGTTCTCTGCCGTGGTCAACAAGGCTATTGAGTGGACTACGCCTTGCCTGTTGATATACGCCACTGTGGTGCGGTTGTCGCTCCTCACTAGCACATGTTTGCCCTGTATTAAGGGTTTGAAGTGCTATAGGACCAGCATCACTGCTTGCAGCTCCAGGAGGTTGCTGTGCCGAGCCTCTGTCAGAGGCCAGCAACCACCTACAGATCTCTCTAGGCACGTCCCCCCCCATCCTGTCACTGAAGCGCCTGTAAAGACTGTGATATAGGAGGTCACTTGCCCCAGTGGAGCTCCCCTCCACAGATTCTCTGGGGACCCCCAGAATCAGAGGTTGCTCTCTACTGAAGGGGGGATGACCACCAGACGTCGTTTGTGTCTTGAGATCTAAACGAAGGCCGGTAAGACACCTCTGTATGCGACGTGCATGCAGAAGTCCGAGTGGCACTACGGAGTGAGCAGCCGTCATGAGAAACAAAGTCTGCATGATGATCAAAGCTGTCACCGTCGCCCCCTGACACAGCTGCAGACTGCCCGCAGCAGGGATGCCTGTCTGCTTTCTGTCAGGGTGGCACGTAGTCTGCCTGCATCGAGCATCACCCCAAGATATCTACCTGCTGGTGAGGGTATGTGGGAGCTCTTCTTCCAATTGACCGCAACTCTTTTCAACCCAACTTGGTTAGGTGTAGGATCAATTGGGCTGTGTGAAACATTGCCCATTCCCTGGACCTGGCCATGACTATGAGGTCGCCCAGATAAAAGAACACCCTCATGTCATGGTCCCACAGCGGTTGCAGCGCCGTAGCATGCGTGGGGATAGGGAGTAGCCGAACGTCAGTCTGTTGTACTCGTAGGCTACCCCTATTTAGAGAGAATGGATGTCTATTCTCGGGAGACGTCTGACAGTGGTGCGGTTACCCAAAGTGACAGACCTAATTTTACCTCTATTTAGAGGCAACGGACTTCCACTCTCGGGAGAGCCCCAAACGATGGACTGTAAGCAGGGTCCCACACTCAAAGGCACCCAGAGATCCAGGGTGATGCACATGGCTTTCTTACCCAGGAATGAGTGTGTGAAACCTGGGGAACATGTACAGGAATCTGTCCATTTCATCCACATTTGACTCATGAAATGTACAGCAGAGTCACTGCTGTAAGCAGGGTCCCACACTCACAGGCAGAGATCCAGGGTGATGCACATGGCTTTCTTACCCAGGAAGAAGTGTGTGAAAGCTGGGTAAAGTGTTATGTGAATACAGGGCGGGAGAGAGCAGCAGCAGCAGGCTGTGACCCAGAGAGCTCCTTCCAGCACCTCGCTCAATCCCACCCAAAGGACAGGCTGCTGCTTACAGAGTCACTGGTCCCACACTCACAGGCAGAGATCCAGGGTAATGTACATGGGTCAGAAAAAGTCTAAATTAACTTTTGGAAGAACCATAGAAAAGGGTGAAAAATGGATAAAATGTATCAGAAAATAGTGTCTCTTAAGGCGGGTAGAGTCCCCTGACAACTCCCCTTACATTCCTCCAGAGTCAGAAAAGGTTGAAGTTAACTTTTGGAAGAACCAGAAAAAAGGGGTGAAATTGGATAAATTGTACCCCAAAATAGTGTCTCTCAAGGCGGGTAAAAGTTATGTGAATATGGGGTGACGTATATGGACACTTGAGCACCAGCAAGACCCCCACCTCCATAACCTTGTGCACCAGGCGAACATGTGTACCCACATTTAAGCACTCCCTCACGAACTACACCAAGAGGGAACACCGGTCAGAAGTTCGTGCCCCTGGTAATACTGAATAACAAAAATGCCATTAAAACTGCTGTGCATTGAGGATTTAGTCCGAGATGAGTGCTTATCTGCGGGTATCTTGTCGTCATAATGCCGTCTCTTTTGAAACGGCCATTATGGGGAAATGTGGAATGTGGAGAGAGATGACTCTTACTCTGGGATAAATGCACTCGTTTTTACTGAATGCATTTTACACACACATATCACTCTAGAACTAGAGTTACACTACGTAACCAACTGTTCTTCTGCAGAGGTCCCTGAACGCACCGCGGCCACTCTCACGGGGGCCGCGCCTCATAATGGGTGTCCAATTAACATCGTATGAAAACGGCCATGCCGATCTCAACGAGACATCATGGGAAAATGTGGAATTGTGGAGAGAGATGACTCTTACTCTGGGATAAATGCCATAGTTTTTACTAAATGCATTTTTCACACACACACACACACACACACACACACACACACACACACACACAACACACACACACACACACACACACACACACACTCACACACACACACACACATCACTCTAGAACTAGGGTTACAATACGTAACCCACCGTTCATGCAACAGGGCCTCTTTTCGACTTCCTGTTGAAAGGAAACCTATCTCCTCCCAGGATGATAGATTTGACTCTCTATTGCCCCTGAATGGAGGAGGGACGCTGCAAAGCTTGAGTGAGTAACCCAGTCTCAGTGTCCTGCCCCTCTACTCTGTCAGTACACAGCTTTTGTGGGGCTTCCATTCCCCACAAAACTGTGTTCAGAGGACATGCCAGCAGCTGTGGAGCCAAAGCTAAGAAGCTGTAGTATTCTCTGGTGGCCTACTCCGCTGCCAAACCTTCCATAAGAAGGGAGTTTTGGCATGGGGGCTGACACAGAAAAGGGCCGATTTTCTACTGAGGTCCTTGAACGCACCGCGGCACGCTCCCATGGGGCCGCGGCTCTGTCCTAATGCCGTCTCTTTGAAATGGACATTATGGTGAAAAGTGGAAATGTGGAGAGAGATGACTCTTACTCTGGGATAAATGCAATTGTTTTCACTGAATGCGTTTCTCACACACACATCACTCGCTCTTGAACCCGCAGTGTTTTGACAGCACTTCGGTTTATTCCACTCACGTGCACGCGCCCACCTGCTGGCTCCTATACTGGAGTGTACCGAGGGGGCGGGGAGTTTGGGACAGTGTTATTTCCTCTGGGGATGAGCAAGAAGCAGCCGCGCTGCGACTACTCCTCACCCACGTAACCAGGAGATCGATCCAAAGAGCCCTTCCGTAAACACGTCCTTTTGGAAAGTGCCATGCGGCGTGATCCCTCACCGGGATATCACACGGCAGACAACGGCGGCGGCCACGATCAAGCTACAAATAATCTCTCTGATCTGGTGAAGTGGGGGCATCTCCAGCAATGAGCGAGATGCCCAACACACCCGTGTTTATTTGCAGTCGCCTTGTCACGCGGTAGCGTGGCAGAGCTGTTTTCAGCTCCCTGCCCAGCCTGCTGTCCGCTGGGAGCAGCTGCGCTCCGCCGCCATGGTCATCACCTAGGGCGGTGGACCTCCATGGACCGGACTGTGTGACTGTGGGCCTGCGCACGCATTCAGGTAGGCTTGCCCCGATTGGCCGGTTACGTTTACTTAAACTCAGTAGGTGAAAGCACGCACAGCATGATAGAGAGTAGTACCCATAGAGTCCAGTAGAGGGCGGAGCCTGTGTGAAATATAACCGTTCCTCTGGAAAGAAGTCTGTAAGTATTTCCAGTCCAAAATGTCACATTTAGCAGGAACCTTAAAGAGGACATATTCTGCTAATGTTCACGGTCATATTTTTGTATTTTGTGCCTCTACTGTGACATGTCTCCATTCTTTAATGATCAGAAAGCTCTTTATTGTTCTCATACGGCCTGTGCTGCAGCACCTCTTTTCACCCTCTGTCCAAACCAGAGCCCAGTCTGCTCTGATTGGTTAGCTGGCCGTCTCAGTTGTGATTGGTCAACAGCTTAGAGATGTCCCGCCCCTTACCCTATCACGTACAATATGTTGGAGCGCTAGCCAATACAAGCGCCAGTGTTGCGTATTTTGATGTCACAAGTGAACAAAGGAGTCCAATAGAGGCGTTTCATGGAATTTTAGCCTTTACAGACCATTTACATGCATAAAAACCTATATAACATACAGGAAAGGGAAAACCCCCCAAAACGTACACATTTACACATTCTGTATCGCTTATCACATTAAGACAAAAATCTGCTAAGACTAGTCATATTCAAAACCAGCAGTTTCAACTATGGAATTTAGATTTGAGTGGAAAAAATACAAATAATGATCTAAAAGAGAAAGTCACAAAGCTTGCCATCGCTTTCTGATTGTGAAGTTTGAGAAAAAAGCTGTAGAAAAACAATTGTCGTGTCCAGTTTTTAATATCTTGTTGTCAGATAATGTAGCTGTTGCATTGCCTGGCTTCAATACCTGGAAACATTGTTTGGTAGACACTCCTACAAAACATATTCAAGTGTAGCTAGACTACATGATAAGGTAATTAGATTGTAGTCAAGGTTTACAGGCCCCATCTTATATCAGGAAAAAGGAATTTGGGGAGGGGAGACTCTGGGGTTTCTGCCTCCTAAGCTGCTTCCCCCCTGCACAGATTCTGCATTGATCTCCACAGAATATTCTTGGAAAATAACCTAGATCCACAGTTGTTGGGTTTCACATTTTATCAGTTGGGGATCAGGTTAATCTCTGGAGCAGCAAGTCTGAGGTCTTCTGTGTTATTTCAAACAAAAAAAATATGCTGAAAAAGTCACTAAAAACAAGAAGATTATTGGAATAAAAGGGAATATATATCAGTGTTGACAGACGCAACAGGAAACAACTTACTTACAAGTCAAATGTTTGACTGATAAAGGAAAATATCCCGCATAACACACCACCAACTCCCCCGCTTACCCTTCACACCCACACACAGTTATCAAATAACCCAACACACACACACACACGTACAAATATACACAGATTCTCTCATTTCCTGGCGTGAACGAAAGGCTGAGGTGTCAGAAGAGAAGAAGGCGTTCTCTCATCTGCTTTCACTTACTTCTCGCCCTGTCAGGACCCCTGGCACACAGCTCTGGCTCGGGAACTCACTGCGAGGTTTTTTAATCTGGAACTCCATGCTCTGTATTTGTCTGTTTCTTACTCTTTTTCGGATTTAGTTTTCCACTTTTTATCTAACCCACATCATATCTCTTTCTCAATCACCCATCCTTTGACACATTAGCTGTTAGCCTCACAGGTACATTTAACTACACTTGGTGGTTTATGAAGTAATCTACTATTTCAGTACTGCACTGTGTGGTTTAAAGGGTGACATCTGCAGCCATAGGGTCACCCAACCCAGTCTCAGGGCATTTCGTGTTATAGTCACGACATTTAATCTATTGATTCGTGTTCACCGACACGATGTTCCCCTTTTTTTCGTGTCACACAGAACGATTTTAAAAGCAATGTATTTCTATTGGTAGTATGTTTCGTGCCTGTACCACGTCTTTTTGTCCGGTCGGGTCTCGGAAGACCGGAAGCTGTGGGGTTCATAACAACATGTTTTTACTCAATATCAAGCCACAATTATTGTTTTTTATTTAAATCATATAATGTCTGACTTTTTTTGCCGTCCGTGAGGAAAATAACCCATACGGAAGTGTAGTACCGCTGTTTGGCCACAGCGAATATTTTCCTCAGAGTCTGGCGCACTTCCTGGGGGCTTGGCTCAGAGCCTCGGAATCCTGAAATCTGTATTTTTTAAATCTTTTTTTCCTTCTAAATTGTTATTCTTTTCTAAATAACACACAATCATCCTTGTTTTTATTTATTTGTTTAATTCTATAATCTCTGGCTTTTTTGGCGTCCGTCAGGGACTGAATTTCAGAATAAAATAACCGGAAACAGATACACACCCACTGAACTGATTACCCAAGATCCTGAGCTATGGTTTAAGCTCGGTGATTGGATGGTTTAGCCGCAATGCATGTTAGGATATGGTGTTTTATGCGATATGATTTTTTTTTTAAAGAAAATAGTACTTAATCCGAGTGTACTTGCTTTTCTCTTTGGAAGTCATCACATAACGGCATTGTAATACACAGTTTGGCTGCATTAAATATTACACATCTGCCGTAGTTCTCTATTTATAGAGCCCTGATTAGAAGACTTCTAGACAAACAGGAAGAACTGCCACCGAAACAGGGGGTTACGTATTGTAACCCTAGTTCAGGGGTGGCCAACCAGCCAGAGGTTAAGAGCCACATTTTTTCTATGTTACTGCAAAGAGCCACATCAAACACACAGTCACTGATACCGCTTGTTTCAGTTTTGTGTTTTCTGGAGACAAGATTTCAACCACGTCACTGATGCATTTTTGTGGCATTGGGATATATTTTTTTTAAATCCTCTGGAGCAGAGAGAGGAGCTGTGGATTATCGTTATTGATTAATGCATCAGTGTTTCTTAGGGTCAAAAACACTAAACTCACAACTTAAAATGAAAGTGTTTAGTTTATTTAATAAAAGAGCACATGTTCAATGTGAAAAGTGACAGTAGTTATAGATTATTTGCAATTTGGTGCTATATATACATATATTTAAAATTGTTTTTACATTTTTTAAACACCTTGAATTTCAGGGGGGGGTCGCAGGGCTCCGTTGGCGGGGCGCAGCACCCCTCCAAGACAATGGTAGGGGAAACACTGGATAGTGTTTAATCAACGATAGGTTAGAATTCTTATTAAATCAAATTAATACATTTCTTACAGACAGGCCTCGTGGTGTCCGTAGGCTTGCCCTCACTGTCAGAGATATAGCTAAAATACATCCAAATGTAGCTTCTGGAGTCTTTTTTGTCAACAAGCCGAGGCGCAGCGGCAGCTGCACTCCCACTTGCAGCCATGCTTCTCGTTTTCTCACATGCTCTGGCAGCTAGCGCGTGCACGAGAGAGTGGAGGCACTTGAGCGTGCTTGAGTGGGGCGGGACTGCAGGCACGGCTGCAGTGCAGGGAGTGGAAGCAGAGCGCTGTACACACACGGCGCTTTCTCACCGGGGTACTTTCCCCCGTCATTCTTAAAGTACCGATACTAATGAAACGGAGGAATCGTAACGTTTTTAACGGCAGGGTATCGCGGTACCTTTCAAGTATCGGTACACAGTGCAACACTAGTCAGGAGTCAGTGTCTCTCCCCCAAACTCACGCAATTCGATATGAACTGAAGAGCCGCATGAAACTAGGCAAAGAGCCGCATGCGGCTCGAGAGCCGCGGGTTGGCCACCCCTGCCCTAGTTATATAGGCACAGGCGGAGCCCTCTACTGGACTCTATGGGTACTACGCTCTATCATGCTGTGCGTGCTTTCATCTACTGAGTTTAAGTAAACGTAGCCGGCCAATCGGGGCGAGCCTACCTGAATGCGCGAGCAGGCCCACAGTATATAAAGGCGGCTACACCCGCCGCCCACTATCCTATACACTCTTCAGGGAGCGGACTAGGAAAGACAGGGCCCCCAGGTAGAGGGCTCCGCCTGTGCTTATATAACTAGGGTTACAATACGTAACCCCCTGTTATATTTCACACAGGCTCCGCCCTCTACTGGACTCTATGGGTACAGTGGGCGGAGCCCCGATGTATACACGCCCTGTCATCCAACAACATCGACCCACCACACCGTCCCTGACCGGCTTTTGGCTAACATCCATTGCATCCCCAATTCCTCCCATCCGGTTGTAACCGTAGAGAAGTTGGGGCCGCAATTTGGATAAGGCACACTCACACACGCTTACCTCGTGTAGAGTGTGCATGGAAAAGATCTGTGCGGAGACTCCGTCTGGAGCCTACCGCACACCATGTTCCCCAGGTCCCTCAGGAGCATGGGAAAACATAAGTGCACCACGTCTCCCACACTCACACACGCTCCGTGTAGAGTGGGCATGGACAATAGTGAGGAAGGCTCTCCCAGCCTGTCTCCAGCCCTGTATGGGGCTGATTACGCACCATGTCTCCCGAGTCCCTCAGGAGCATGGGAAAACACAAGTGCTTTATGTCCAGGGGGGGGGTCAGACACCTGCTGACCCACAGCCACCCCCCCTCTCACCAGTCATGCGTTGCCTCGGCAAGCACAGACGACGTGAAGGAGCCAGACATGTCCAGGAAATAACATTTTATGAAGGAGCCTGGCGTAGACCTAGACGCCGACGTGCATATATCTTCTACACTCACGCTGCTGAATAAGGCTGTTTGACACAGCCACAGCCCGTGTAGAATGTGCACGGACCCCAGTGGAGAGGGCTCTCCCCGCCCGTCCATAGGCATGTGTAATGCACCCGCATAGCCATCCTGTTAGCTTCTTGGAGAGAGCTTTTCTAGCCACACCATCCCCAAAGCACACAAACAGCTGTTCAGTGCGTCTAATGGCAGCCGTGCGCTCTACATAACATGCTAGCGCACACACTGGGCAGAGGAGGTGCAATTTAGCTTCCCTGGCCTCAATATGGGGTGGAAGATTAAAGCCACCTAACTGAATAGCCCTTGACCTGAACGAACTCCTTAGGCTCTTAGAGTAAAGGAGGGGTTCGGTCTGAGTTTCGCCCCGCTACGGTCCACCCCGGATCAAAAGGCAGCTTGGGTGCACCGACAGAGCGGTCCAGCTCGGACACTCTTTTGGCCGAAGTCAAGGCAAGTAGCAATGCTGTTTTCCATGACAGTGCTTTCAGGGAGGAGAGCTCCAGGGGCTCAAATGGTTCTGTGACCAGAGCCTCGAGCACCAACGGCAAGGTCCTACTGTGGGGCGGAGGCGTGCACTACTGGGCGCTGCCTCCTGACCCCCTGCAAAAACTGCGACATAAAGCGGTCTGACTGAAGGCTGACCTGCCTCCAAATCCCTCATGGAAGGACGAAATGGCTGCTGCATACACCTTAATTATGGAATGAGCCAGCCCCCTGTCCACCAGTATCTGTAAGTAGGTAAGAATAAGCCCAGCGTGCATGGACAGAGGCTCTAGACTCCTTCCTTCACACCATCGCCGGAATCCCGCCCACTTTGGCCTGGATAGTCTGAATAACGTTGTCAGACAGCTCCACCTGTCTCAGCCTGTCCCTCTCAGGAGCCCAAGCCTGGAGAGGTTGGCCCAGAGTGGGTAACGCCCCTATTGCCCCTGCTCCTGAGACAGTGCTCCCCAGACCTGAGGAATAGCCCAGGGTTGGCCCACCATCATCTGTGTTACCCCGCGTACCACGGCGCCAGGCGGCGATCTGGGGCCACTAGGATGACTGACAGCTGCTCCCGCCTCACCCTATCCAGAAGGGGGGGGGGGGGGGGGGGGGGATAAGGTGCAGCGGTGGAAAGGCGTAAAGCAGCTTCCTTGGCCATGGCTCGTGTGTAAATGCGTCCACCCCCAAGGGCGGATTGTCCCACCGGGCCAGGGAGAACCACAGGGCACAGTGGCTGTTGCGCCGATTGGCGAACAGGTCCACCTCTGCTCTCCCGATCTGAGTCCAGAACTGCTTTCACCACCCTCCGGGTGAAGCCTCCACTCGTCTGGCAGTGGTCCGCCTCTTCACATGAGGTCGGCCCTCCCCGTTCTCCCGTCCCGGGATGTGCAGGGCCCTTAGAGACAACACAATCTGTGAAACCCACAACCACAGGCTAAGAAGCTGTAGTATTCTCTGGTGGCCTACTCCGCTGCCAAACCTTTCCATAAGAAGGGAGTTTTGGCATGGAGGCTGACACAGAAAAGGGCCAATTTTCTACTGAGGTCCTTGAACGCACCGCGGCTCTGTCCTAATGCCGTCTCTTTGAAACGGACATTATGGTGAAAAGTGGAAATGTGGAGAGAGATGACTCTTACTCTGGGATAAATGCAATTGTTTTCACTGAATGCGTTTCTCACACACACAATCACTCGCTCTTGAACCCGCACAGTGTTTTGACAGCACGCGCCCACCTGCTGGCTCCTATACTGGAGTTTACAGAGGGGGCGGGGAGTTTGGGACAGTGTTATTTCCTCTGGAGATGAGCAAGAAGCAGCCACAACTGCGACTACAGGACTGCAGGGGTTCAAAAAATCACGGCCCTCCATCCTATGTGCTCCAACTCCGGCGGAGGCAGAGGCGGAAGGAGGAGGGGCGCGAGGCGGAGGCGGATGGGGAGGAGCGTGGAGGGGGCGGTCTTCTTCTTCTTCTTCTTCTTCTCTTCTCCAAACACACCCAACACCACTCCAGGCCTGTTGCTCTGACCTCACACGTCATGAAAATCTTTGAGAGACTGATTCTGCAGCACCTCAAACCCCTCGTGTGTGACTCCATGGACCCTCTACAGTTTGCCTACCAGGAGAACATTGGTGTGGAGGACGCCATCATCTACATGCTCCACAGAGCCTACACACAGCTGGAGGAACCGGCACACCTCACTAAGAATCCTGTTCTTCGACTTCTCCAGCGCCTTCAATACTATCCAGCCACACCTGCTAGCTGAGAAGCTGTCAGTGATGCAGGTGGATCACAGCATGGTGGCCTGGATCACAGACTACCTCACCAACAGACCTCAGTATGTCAGACTGCAGGGCAGCGTGTCTGATGTGCTGCTGAGCAACACCGGAGCCCCCCAGGGAACTGTGCTGTCACCATTCCTGTTCACCCTCTACACCTCCGACTTCCGCTTCAACTCCGGCTCATGCCACCTACAAAAGTTCTCGGACGACTCCTCCATCGTCAGCTGCATCACAGATGACGATGAGGAGGAGTACAGGACCCTGGTGGAGAACTTTGTAGGCTGGTGTGACGACAATCAACTCCAGCTCAACATCAGCAAGACTAAGGAGCTGGTGGTGGACTTCAGGCGGAGCAGGAAGAGACCTCGGACCCCCATCACCATCAAGGGGAAGGAGGTAGAGGTGGTGAGCAGCTACAAGTTCCTGGGAGTGCAGCTGAACAATAAACTGGACTGGACAGACAACACTGATGCTCTCCTCAGGAAGGGACAGAGCAAGCTGTTCTTCCTGAGGAGGCTCAGGTCCTTCAACGTGTGCACGAGGCTGCTGCAACGTGTGCACGAGACTGCTGCAGACGTTCTACCAGTCTGTGGTGGCCAGTGTGCTCTTCTTTGCCGTGGCGTGCTGGGGTGGAAACACACACACTAGGGACACTGTCAGGCTGAACAAGCTTGTAAGGAAGGCTAGCTCTGTAGTCGGAGTAAAACTGAACAATCTGGAGGAGGTGGCGGAGGGGAGGATGAGGAAGAAGCTCGGACAGCATCCTGGAGAACCCCTCCCACCCACTCCATGCAGAGCTAGTGAAGATGAGGAGTACATTCAGCCACAGACTCATCGCTCCAAAACAGCGCACCAAGCGCCTCGGACAGTCCTTTGTGCCGCGTAGCCATCAGGCTGCACAACAAGGGGCAATAATGTAAACAAAATAAATACTGTCTGCACAACCCACAGTAATAAATTATACTATATTATTATTATTTTTAGTAGATACATATTTAAGATATGTATATATATATATATATATATATATATATATATATATATATAGGATCTATGTACAGATCCATCCTACTTTTCATCTTGTCACTTTAACTTTTAGTACCTCATAGCTCGGATGACCAAATGTGTATATATGCTCTCAGTTATCTTACTCTTATTTTCTCTTATCCCCCATTCCATAGTCTTGGTTATTGTTGTCATTACCATTTTGCTTTATTATTGATCCTATTTTTGATCTTGCCTCTATTTTGACCTGTGTGAATCTTCACTGTCCTGTTTTTTTTCACGCTTACCCTGTTGCTGCTTCCTACATGCTGAATTTCCCCACGGGGATTAATAAGGTCCATCTAATCTAATCTAATCTACTCCTCACCCACGTAACCAAGGAGATCGATCCAAAGAGCCCTTCCGTAAACACGGGGGCTCCCGACCCGGGAGGAGATCAACAACACGGTCCTTTTGGAAAGTGCAATGCGGCCTGATCCCTCACCGGGATATCACACGGCAGACAACGGCGGCGGCCACGATTCAAGCTACAAATAATCGCTCTGATCTGGTGAAGTGGGGGGCATCTCCAGCAATGAGCGAGATGCCACACACACCCGTGTTTATTTGCAGTCGCCTTGTCACGCGGGTAGCGTGGCAGAGCTGTTTTCAGCTCCCTGCCCAGCCTGCTGCCCGCTGGAGCAGCTGCCATGGTCATCACCTAGGGCGGTGGGACCTCAATGGACTGGACGACAACGGCAAACGGACCATCCGCCTAATGGCGACGTGAATGGCACCGCCCTCGGCCATATCCTGGTCCCCCAAACACTCTAAGCAGAGGTGGTGGAAACCGGCGCCCGCGATCAAACCAGGGGCAGGTGCATGGCCGAGCTTCCAGTAAAGGTGAGTCCATTTTTCCTTCTAATCTTCGTTCGTTTAACTCTTCGGTTATCAGCTCGTCTGAAGAGAAAAAGGATAGTGGGCGGCGGTGTAGCCGCCTTTATATACTGTGGGCCTGCGCGCGCATTCAGGTAGGCTCGCCCCAATTGGCCGGCTACGTTTACGTAAACTCAGTAGGTGAAAGCACGCACAGCATGATAGAGAGTAGTACCCATAGAGTCCAGTAGAGGGCGGAGCCTGTGTGAAATATAACTGAATACGTGACGTGAATCATCAAATCAAATCAAATCAAATCAAGTTTTATTTATATAGCACATTTAAAAGCGATTTTGGTCGAGCCAAAGTGCTGTACATGCATTAAAAAACACTTATAATCACAATAAAAGACAATAATTTACAACAGATATATAACAAACACAGGGAATAGTCAGGAGTCGTGCTCCGCTCTGACTAGAAGGCTGAGAGAAGAAGTGAGTCTTAAGTGTGGATTTAAAAACCCCTAGGGTCTGGGCCGACCTCACGTGGAGGGGCAGAGTGTTCCAGAGCCTGGGGCCAGCTGCTGCGAAGGCTCGGTGCCCTCGGGTTTTGAGCCTGGTCTTGGGCACTACCAGCAGCAGATGGTCAGCAGACCTTAAAGCTCTGGCTGGGGTGTAGCGCTGGGAGGAGTTCAGCTATATAGGCCGGAGCCAGCCCATTTAGTGCTTTAAAAACAAATAAAGGATTTTAAAATCAATTCTGTACCGAACTGGAAGCCAGTGCAGTGAGGCCAGAATTGGGGTGATGTGGTCACGCTTTTTATGGCCAGTCAGCAAACGTGCAGCTGCGTTCTGGACTAGCTGCAGGCGTTTAATTGATGCCTGGTCCATACCCATATACAGAGCGTTGCAGTAGTCCAGTCTCGAGGTCACAAAGGCGTTAATAACCCTTTCCAGGTCTTAAAAGATAAATACGACTTGGTTTTGGCCAAAAGTCTTATTTAAAAAAAAAAAAAAAAATCATCATAAATATATCAGCAATTAAACAACATCTTCAATTTCTCTTCACACAATACGTCTCGTTGCAGTATCAACACTAATTCGGCTGACTTTTATATTTGATCCAATTGGTAGATTAGATCCAATTGGTTATATTTACACCATAACGATGCACAGCTGATATAAAGGAATTTTTTAAAGATATTACTGATTTTCTTTGAATATAAGAATGTAAATACTGAATAATAATTTCAAAGCTTACCATAAATGACGGATATACCTTTCTGTGTGTGATGTTTACAAATCAGATATTAATGTGTAGAAGTTAAAACATGTGAAATGAATTAGTATTAATCCTGTAAAATTATGTAAAAACATGAATAACACTACACATCTTCAGATGTTATACATACATAAGATGTCCTACACTAATAATAAAAAGTTATTATGGCATTGCATGCTGTGGTGTACCTTGTGTGCACCGCCTAGTGGTTAAAGCACGTTATTGCATTTTTTTTAAAATAATTATATTTTGATGAAAGAAATATTAAGAGTACATACTTCATAGGGGGAAGTAGAAGGTTCAATGATAGATAAATATAGAATATAAAAAAATCAAGAAGATACTGTAAGTGATCTCTACAATAAAACAGTTTAGTGCAGGATGTACAAAGATATTAATAGGAGGATGTGCAAAACAGAAAAACGAATTAACCTTTATTAACACATTAAAGAATACTTTAGATTAAGGTCTTCTTTTAAATAAGAAAAAAGCTTTGGGGGTATCTACAGATAAATATTAAGCCTGACAAAGTACTTAACGTCTAATATATTGCTTTCCTGCAATTTTAACTATGTTGAAGCACTTATTTTAACTGATATTATACACATTAGTTATACTTATGTATGTATGATAGTATAAGAAATGTGCAGAATTTGACAGTTTAATGGTGGAGGTATACACACATATTGATAGATGTCTTGTAATGCACTGTTGAGGAACCTCAGCTGCGACCCAAGTTTTTCATTCATTGCATAACTTCAACGTAGTTGTCTTTATGATAAATAAACCTTAGAACATCTTGAAATCTTGAAGGGGATGTGCAAAATAGCAATTATATACAGTTTTTAATTAACTATTAGAAGAGAATAACGAGTAATGAATATACTTTATAGAGATCTGCAGATAAATGTTTAGTCTTCTCAAGCACCAACTATCAAATATCTTGCCTGATTGTTGGCACTTGACTACTTCCCTGAATTGTACTCAGGTGTAACTAAAGTCTGCTTTAAGGGTTGTTCATATTTCACATCATTAATCCGAATCTGCAAAGTAACTCAAATAAATGTAGTGGAGTCAAAATATCAGGTTAACCTCTGAATTGTAGTGGAGTAGAACAAAGTAACAATGAGCTGTCATTATGGACACAAGCGATTTTCACCCATTTATTAATTATATGTTTTTAATTTGATAACAAAAAAGCCAGAGATTATAGAATTAAACAAATAAATGAAAACAAGGATAATTGTGTGTTATTGTTGAGTAAATAACAGTGTGTTATTTAGAAAAGAATAACAAAAAGGAAAAAAAGATTTAAAAAATACAGATCTCAGTATTCTGCGGCTCTGAGCCCCATTTATTTTCCTCACAGACGGCAAAAAAAGTCCGACATTATACGATTTAAAATAAAAACAATAATCGTGGCTTGATATTGAGTAAGGAGATGTTTTTATGAACCCCACAGCTTCCGGTCTTCCAAGACCCGACCGGACAAAAAGACGTGGTGCAGGCATGAAACACATTACCAGTAGAAATACATTGCTTTTCAAATCGTTCTTGGTGAACACGAATCAATAGATTGTTGTGACTATATGCCGTAAGACTGGGTTGGGTCACCATGTGACTGCTGTTGGTTCTCACGACAGGCCACTTATTACTGTATGTAAGCTACAGGACACACTAAAGAGTGTTGCAGTGAAGACATGATTAGTGTGCTGACTCCGAAGTTGGTATTAAAAGGGCTCCCTCTAAAAAAAGGAATATACTTTTTCCATTGGATTTTGGTTTATTGCCAGAAACACATGTTTATACTCACATGTTTGTTCAGCAGGTTAATCTCCACATATTAACACACCTTTTATGATTGTTGAAACATAAATGCTGTAACTTGAGGTAAAAAGCTTTAGGCTATAAACAAACTACATCATGATTGCATGACTGTGCATCACTACAGCTAAGCTAAAGGCGGCTAATGTTCAGGAGGATGACGTTAAGTAGTCTCATTTGTTTAGCAACTCCTTTTTTTATGACACATAGAAGCTTCAGACACCACTGGGGTATTTACTGTAATGTTTTATGTCATAAAACCTCTTAAGCTTGTATTAACCACAGACCTTATGTCAGTCTTATAATCAAGAACACATTTGAAAAACCCAATCTTGAGAATAAGTTGTAAAAGGCTAACTCACTCTTCGGTTTTAAGACTCATTCCTGCATAGCTTTATTCATCATTACAGAAGGTACGATACAGGTTGCATTTTTGTAGCATAATCCATAACAATTAACTCTAAAAAAGAGGTATACTTGTCCTGAGATTTGGCTGGCTATTGGTCTAACAACATTTCAACATTTCATAACTACAAAAATGAAGGAGTATATTTAAAAATAACAGTATACCAATATCAAAAATACTTGTGTAATAATGTGTAAAATATATCTGATTTCAAATTAAACTGCTGTGCCGTTTTTGTGCAGCAATGTTCAAAATTGTCCAAGGAACAAGGAAGGAAAGGTGCGCTGACCACTGACATATGCTCATTTGGTCCTTTCCCAACAGGCAGTGTTGTTACAGTCAGCTTAGCTTCTCTCTGAGCAGAACCAGCTGCTCCATGTTGTGGCTCTGAGCACGATGAGGTCATCTGTTTTAACACCAGCCATTACACAAGGGATGTTGATGTAAATTGTACTTTTCGACATTCCAAACAATGGGATTTGACGTGCTCTGCTGTTAATTTGTGTTCTCCTGGTTGCCATGTCAACCCCTGACAAAACCAGACGTTTTTCATTCGGTTTCCTCTGAAGAATTTGTCTTTAACTGCAGGCAACAACAACCACAAGCATTTGGCAGATCTGGAAAGCTACCATTAAAGTGATAGTCTTAAAAGGTTACCTTTAAGAAGACATGTGAAGAAGCAGACATTGTGCTAGAGAGTGGTTTTAAAGTTCACATTTTATAATTAGCTTGTTTTTTGGGCTGCTTAAACCCCAACATACTATCACTGTGTAAAGCTGATACAGCAAACGTGTTAGTATGAGTCACATATTACAAACCAGTAGAAATGAGTAGCATTCATTCAAAGCTGAATTTCTCATGCAATATTCACTTTAATGGGTAGTAAATACAGTGATGCAGAATGAGTGCTTAAAGTTTAAACTCAGAAAAAGAGCATTTTGCCACTTCTGGTTAGCTTTACGTAGCTTGTAGTAAATGTTTTCATCATTCAACCCATTTTAAATTGGAAAAGTATAACACAAAACACAAAATAATTGCATCCATTAAACTTTTACAGGCAGGGTTTAAACATGAAGTGTCTCTTGTGGTCGCCTGGAGTGTGTCATTTGTGATAGTGAATACAGAGGAAGGTACAGCCAGGTTAAAACCTCCTCTGCTAAAAATGGGCCCCCCACTTTGAGAACCACTGAGTTAATCCCTGTCATGCGTTCAGCTTGATTTCAGCATTTAGGAATGTTTCTGGAATCATTCATCACAATGAGCTCAAAAACTTCATGCTGAGATTGTTTTATTTTATTTTATTTCTTTTTTTTGGCTGTGACTCTATCCGATAAAAACATCTGAACAATGTAATGTAACAATTGTGGGAACAAAGTGTCAAACGTTTTTTTTTCAACACTTTTTTTTTTCTTATCAAGCTCCATTTTGTGGATTCAGCTTCAGTTTGTGTTTGGGCGGCAGACAGCCTATCCATTTGAAGAGTGAGCTTAAGACCTTCCTTTTTGATAAAGCTTATAGTTAGAGATGATTAGATTCCTACTCCCTTTTCCAACTCTTTTTTTGTCTGGAGCCGCAAAACATATTTGATAGCTTATAAAGTTGTATATATTGTTATATAAAACTAGAGTTTTTTTGCATTTATTATTTATTACATTATAGAAACTGTTACCTCTAATAATAAACAAATAACTCTTATAAGGAGAATTAAAAAAAGATATAAACAGGCCTACTTTAAAGTAAATTAAACACAGCACTTGGGGAGTCCTCTGCACATTTGAAGGAAATAAATACAATTAAAATGGACCCACTTTGAAATAAATAAAACATATAGCTGCACCCTAAATATAGTTAACTGATTGAATTATGACTGAAGATCGTCAGCTTGTCCTTCCTCTTCATTTTTTTCCTCGATACCTAAAGGCTGCAGCAGCCTGACAACTCGAATCGTTTGCTGTGAAAGCATATATCACAAATGTTACATTTGTCTCAGTGGACTTCACAGTTTGTACAGAATATCAGTATGACAATACGACACCCTCTGTCCTTAGACCCTCACATCGTACAAGGAAACACTTCCAGAGAAAACCCACAGTTTAAAGGGAAAAAATGGGAGAAACCTCAGGGAGAGCAACAGAGGAGGGATCCCTCTCCCAGACGGACAGACAAGCAATAGATGCCGTCTGTAAATTGAGAAGATAATACATTTGCAACATAGGTAGTCCAATGTTTGGAAAGACAAATGTTTGGAAATGCATGTGTCTATAATAAGAAGATGAATCCACAAGGATTTCAGCAATCCTGTGGGAGCCATCAGGGAAGTAGTATGATGAGAGTCAGGCAGGACCGCAGAGACAGGTTCAGCCACGACTCGAAGTCCAGGACTCAGATCAGGACTCAGGACTCAGGATCAGCCCATGACTCCGGATCCCAGCGTATATACAGCGTCATATTTGAATCACCAAATTGAACTGTTTCCTGTATTGGTGTTTTCATCAAATGGAATTAAGTGATTGATTCTACTACACAATGTTATTGTTTAGAGCATTGGTTCCCGGTAGGGGGTGCAGCACCCCTAAGGGTATTTTGAGAGGATTACAGGGGGTTGTAGAAAGTTAGGGATTGCAATATAGCCTATTTCCACACAAAACAACATTTTAAAATCAATTGTGTCATGGTGTCCTGCCCCGAGAACTATCAAAGTGTCACAAAATATGTTGACACTGGCTATAAATGATTCTTAATATGTTATGTTTCACTTACAATAAGTGTAAATATATTCCTGCTCTCTAGTACTTCTACTTTTACTTAAGATCCGAAGTACTTCTTCCACCTCTTCCTGCATGTGTATTGTTGTTCTGAGTTTGCATCCTTATGGTTTATTGCACTTATTGTACTTTTGGGTTAAAGCTTCAGCTAAATGTAATGTAATGTAAACTAACTTCGATGCAGCAGGGCATCACACAAGTCAAACGAGAAGAGTGTTTATGTGCTCTGCTGCCACCTAGTGGCTACAATAAAAACACTACCATTTAGTCATCAACACAGTTCACTGTCTAAGATGAATAGAGAAACACAAACAACATTCTTTATCAGTGAACACTATTATGTTGTATGAAATAAATCATACTTCACATCATAAAGAGTTGCATCACATTCATGGAATCCTTTATTTAAAGCGCAGAGTTTCACAGAAGAATGTTCAGCACTGTGTGTCACTGAATCGCAATGACAGGAAAACAATAATATATCATATTTTAGTTGAGTTTTTGTATTCCTTTTTAGTTCTAACGAATGGCATTCAGAAGGAGTTGTGAGAGCAGGCAATTGCACATTTTGCACGTGTGATGGTAATGGTGTGGGCATGTTTCTGTTGCCCTGCAGGAAGCACCTGCACTGGGCGGCAGCTGCTCTGCTAACAGTTAAATGCAGCCTAGTTTGACAAGTCATTTCTAACTGAGGTGTGTGAACTAGAAATGTAGCTTTTCAATTTCAATGCCTGTAAATGCAGGTCTCTAAAAAAAGACAATGGATAAAAGGTATTAGTCTACCATGTGCAATCCAGATGTGGCCAAATTCATAATGGTCAATTAAAGCAAACATGTAATCCAGTGCCACTTAATATGCAATACTGTAAATGTCTTGGCTCTGTCTCTTTATTATGCATGCTTTTCAATGCATGCAACATCCGTCAGAGTTTTAAATGATCTTTGTCAAAGCTGAGCACTGGCTCAAGAGATGCTCTAAGAAGTAGCAGCATCAAATAATTGTGTGTTGGTTCCAACATTGGCTTGATATAATCAACAAAGAGGCTATTATGGTCTGTTTTTAGTTCATGTTAAAAGCTGCCGTGAGTTGCAACCTCTGTCTTTGAAAACATGTTGAAGACAATGCAGCTCCGTGGCTCCAAGTTGAACTGCCTGTTAAGAAGAAACATGAATCACTTCAACGCCAGAAAAAACAAAAAACAGTCACACGGCTTGTAGAAACTAAGAGAATAAATCACTAAACTAAATTACAACCCTTGCATAGTGTGGAAAAAGACCCTATAAGTTTAAGCCCTGTGCAATTTGTCAGGCTCCATCAACCGTAGCACAGTCTCGGTTGATGGAGTCCCCCCCCCACCATGTGAGCCACATATGAAGACTTAAGGCTTCGTACTGCAGCAATACCAACCAAATATCCATTTTAAAACTGCGCATCATTTTACTGGAATCTGTGCAGGACGCCAGAAGAGTCTTATTCGGCAAAGCTGGTGACACACAATGTGGAGTGAAATACATTGATGTTCAAGTCTTGTGAGTGTTGTGAGGTGTGGTGGAATGCAGAGTGTTCCTGGCTGAGACTCAGGGGACTCCATGAGGGGCCAACAGGACATGACACCCCCAGCTGCCATGGGACCGGGCCTCTTGGGTATGACTAAAGCCTGGGAAAATCTGAAATAGTGACCAGAAGGCTCATCGTGTATTCTATCCCATGGATACATATATTTACAAACCTCCAATACCTTTGGAGCAGTTCAAAAAGAATACTTTATAATAAAATTACCATTTGAATATCAATTACTCACCCCTTGTTAGCTTTGAAGTATTTGTCCTGCATGACTTATGGTGGACTAAGAATCCAAACTGAGGAAAAAGATGATTGAAGGTAAATGTTTTTCGCTCTTTAAACAACAGCAAACTAAATATATAAAAACATCTGTTGACAAATTCTCACACAAACAGCTTTTTATAATATTTCTTATATTGTGAATCTTCAAGAATCCAACGTAACACAGGGGGGAGTAATTGATGGACATTGTGAAAGTAAGGTATTATTTTAGGATTGCTGCAGGCATTGTTTCAAGAGTGTTCCACAAAGTGTGTGCTGTGTTTCTTCTTTTCAGTGCAGAACACCAATCTCAATCTAATATATCATTTGCAATTTTATGTGAAAAATAGCAACATTAGGAGAGACTTTCATTAAAAACCTGCTCGATATCTTTGTCATCTCTGATATTTCATAAAACACCTATAGGAAATTACACAAAAAAGCGTATAGCATATTTGATATGAATATTATGTGTTAAGGAAACAATGCAAAACTGCTTTTGTCAAGAAGTCACAAAGAAAATAATAGCATTCAGAATTAAATTCTACATAGCTTCTTCATCTACATTGCCTATGTCCAGAGAGATATCATTTAGTTATAGGTATATGAATTTGATGTCGACAACTATTACAAACTGCTAAAAACTCCAAATAACAGAAATCCAAATAGACCACACACAGAACACAGAACACAGAAAAAGTTCTGGTTCCTCTGCAAGATTCTCAACAATGATATGTCAAATGAGTTCAATGTGTTATGTATATCTGAAGATGTTTAGCTAAATACAGGCTGTAGCCATGAGCAACCTGTTGCACTTATTTGGAATTTGGGAGGGGTTATGCTGGGTAAAAATAAACACCAGTCGCAGTGCAAATGAATATCCATTGTATTTAACAATGTTTAATGGTTTTTGCAAGTGAGAACAGGAAGACAGTCAGGAACAGAGAACACAGGCAGCTCACACAATACCATCCAGGTTGGGGACCAAGGTTATGTGTGTGTTTGTGGGTATAAGAAAACAATACAAAGAATATAGAAAAAGTGCAATATATAATTGATAGTTAGAATACAAATACTAAAAGTCATTCAAAAACTGAAATTACACAACCTTAAGGTTAAGACATCCAAAATGTTATCGTTGAGCGAATTAATAATACAGACATAATAGATTTTAGAAAACATTTGATAGGATATTTTTTTGCATTCAACCTGTATTTTTTTTTTTTTTACATGCAGAGAGGAAATGTAAAGAGGAGGAAGACACCCCCGGAGTCTATTTGCCCTTTGATCTCTCTGCTGAAAAAAAACAGCATTGACCAGCAAAACCAGTTTATGTTGTGTTTTATGACCAGCATAGATCAGCATACAACTGACCGAAACACAACCTCTGGACGCACTGGAATCTCACCTTGCAAGTGAATCTGACAAAAAACCCCGAAACATAAAATGTGTACAGTAGCCTATACATAAAGGTAGACACCAATATGTGACTGAGGAGCAAAAATAAAAGACTCCACTATGGAATAATATATACCTTCCCATGCGGCTCGCTCTTTGAAGGGGGATTATTGGGGGTGTGTGGCAAACTCTTTAGTTCGCATCGCGTTCACACCGGAAAAAGTCCCTGGGGGTGGATTAGGCAAATGAAGCCGCTGACGTCACTTCTTCTTCTTCTGCTTTGGGTTTACTGGCAGGCTACAAACAACTTCACGGCGTATACTGCCGCCCGGAAGTCCCCGGCCGGAAGTCTCCGGAATTGTAAGAGGACTTCAGTAGAAGTTGCTGGGACTCCCAGCAGCTTCTACTGAATCCTTCCGAGTAAATCGCCAGACAACGCCGACACCTCCTCATCTCCACCGCTCCCATGTTTTATTTTGTGTTGCCATAAGTTAGTCTCTCTGCGTTTTCTGCGCTGGGCTAATGCTAATGCTAATACAGGGTTGCCAACTTTGGGTACCTGGCTGGAGTGAGATTTTGATATCATGGGTTTAATTACACATATGCGCACTAAATGACTGCTATGTGTCAGCAGCGGGACCTTAGCATATATATAGGATATAGGATATATATACAAATACACAAAATTGGACACAGACTATAAAGGGCACAAAGTTTCATTCACTAATGAAAGTCAAACACATGTTTGTTTCCACTGTTTTATTGTCTGCCTGTCGCGAATAAGCAATTCATTGACTATCGTACGATAAATAAAAATGAACTCGATAAATTGCCATTTACATGAGGATGTGACTAGCAGTTCGAAAGGATGTACTTCAATTAGTATTATATATTATCATTATGTCAGGGGTCTAAAATGGTCATACAACGGTTGCCGACAATATTATCGTTTATCGCAATAATTTCCTGGAAAATGTATCCAACAAAATAAATTATCGTGAGAGGCCTACACATGAACACACACACACAAATCTACAGACTTACTCCAAACTGCCAAACATATTAATTAACACACTCTATTTTGGCCTAGTAGAACAATAAGCAGCAGACTTTTTACATTTTTACGGGTCTGCAGTTGCCAGAGAGTATTTGTGTTGGGTAATCTATGGTAGGGCTAACCCATACAGTGGTGGGGTGAAGTCAGTATTTGCAATGTAATTACATACACGCTCCGGGTGAAAGAGTTGGACATGCTGAAAGCCCAACTCCTGCAGGGGGTCTGGGGGGATTCTCCCCCAGAAGATTTTTTGAAATACTAACATAAAATACACATTCTGGTACTCTTTTGAGAAGAAAATAAATACATCTATTACGACATATTTAAAAATGAATGCCATTTTAGTTTTTTGTTACTTTGTTCTGAAAGCTGAACCTGCTGCTCCTCACAGAGAGAAGAGGGAAGAGGCTGTGAATGACTTTACATTGTGGATAAGGGTGGATAGCCCCCATTGTTCTGTGTGTCAAAATGAAAGACAGCCCACACACCTATCAATCATCAAACCGTGGGGTCTTATTTCATTATCACGTAATGTTGTATCGACGTATAGAGATGTACTACAGCAAAAGTATTCTCCGTGGGGACTTCCTGCAACAACACCACGCCGTTATCTTGATTCTGATTGGCCAGAAGTATCAAAGATGTTCTATTGAGAAGACGATCACTACCTGAAAAAAGTTTTCAAAACCGTTTCTAGTCTTCGGTATTCTTGTTTTTGGCGTGAGAATAGTGTGGGCAGCGTGAGAGCGTGAGATTGAGAGTGAAAGCGTGTGTCACACGCCAGATGCGTGAGAGTTGGCAACCCTGTGCTAATAATGCTAATGCGAGGATAATAAAATGGCGGCTTCACAAAACTTTTTGGAAGTTTTACGGGGCGTGGTTTGCAATCCGCCCAGCCAATCAGAAATATAGCTCTTTTCTCACCAAAAGAGCCCCTAGGGCAGGGATCACCAACTACATTTGTCCAAGGGCCAAAATGTATCCAATAGACACTATCGCGGGCCAGCGGGGGGGTGTACAGGTACTGCATAAAGCTTAGCAGACTCTTCACGCTAACGAAGGAATCACTTCTAGGCAGGGTTACTTTGTAATGTAATCAGTTACTGAATACATGCTCTGAAAGTAATCAGAATACAGTTACAGTTACGTGTTCAGGTTACTTTTACAATACTTTTGGAATACTTTCTTTTTCCATAACAGATGGGTATGTTTTGGTAAACATGAGACACTTGTTTTACTGTTTAAATGGCTTATCAAGAACTCAAACACAACATCTTGGTGTCATTCTGGACAGCTCCCTCTCATCTGCACCCCACATAAAAAACATCACCCGGACTGCATTCTCCTACTGTAAACCTTTCCTTAGAATATGTTGTGAATTGTAAGGTGTCCTTGGGTGCTTTGAAAGGTGCCCCTAAATAGAATGAATTATGATTATTATTTATTATTATTATTATTATCTGAAACGATTGTTAATAACTTTTAAAACTTTTTCCAGTCACTTGCCCCATGCATTCAGCAGCAGCAGGCCATTCACTTTGATTTGATCCCGTTATAAATGTCATCATTTCGACAATAAAGAAATGCTACATCAACGTTATCTTGCACATTTTATCTAACCATCTCCGTTTCTAACTTTCAATATATTTTAAAAGAGATCTCTCTCTCTCATCTACGTGCGGGGCCTCACAGACACGCTGCATCTCTCTCTCGCTCACAGACACGCTGCAGCGCCGTGCAGTGTGCACACAGTTCTGCCGGTAATGAATATTACATTTTGTGAGGAAACTTTTCCACCAATAATTCCAATAAGTATTCCAAAATGTATTCACTTCAGGTTTACGAAAGTAACTGTAATCAGATTACTCGTTTTTCAAATGTAACACCAGCTGAATACAGTTAGCCTACTTGATTTTTGTATTCTGATTACGTAACGCCGTTACATATATTCCGTTACAACCCAACCCTGCTTCTAGGCTACTGTCCCGCAGCTCCTGCCTCTCTGTTGGACTCTGTCGCAGCTGCTGCTGTGGTGCAGAGCGCACAAAGCAGACTCTTCACAACGAAGGCTCACTTTTTCTTCTTCAAGGAAGGGAAGGTTTCGCAGTACGCAGTCTACTGTCCCGCAGCTGCTGCCTCTCTGTTGACCTCCGGTACTGCACCTTACTCACGAGACGTTTGTAAAAAAAAAAAATGGGTGGGGGGCGAACGCAGTACCACTCCCCCAACGCCAGTCACCCCCGTCGAGCGGGCCGGATGTGGCCCACGGGCCGCCAGTTGGTGGTCACTGCCCTAGGGTAAAAGGTTTTCATGAACTAATTTTAGTACCGGCTCTTTTTGGTGTGAACGCGATAAAAGAGTTCTCATGAACTAAGTTCGCATGAACCTTTGTGGGAAAAGTACCGCAGTGTGAATGCGCCTCAGGGTGCAGGCTCACACTGTCTCAGGTGTCTCAGATTGTTCTTCTACAAAATGTGAATAAGACACAAAAAACATTTCAACAATAGTATACATTTATATGCGTATATCTTGATGGGCTGATTGTTTACACATTCACAGAGCCTTTTCTTATCAAGCTCCACATTTGTGGAATCAGCTTCCAGTTTGTGTTCGGGCGGCAGACACCCTATCCGTTTTTAAGAGTGCGCTTAAGACCTTCCTTTTTGAAAAAGCATATAGTTAGGGCTGATTAGATTCAGCCCCTAGTTTTGCTGATATAGGCTTAGTTTGTCGGGGGACATCTTACTTCTTCCTTCTCTCTGTCTATACCTGTGTACTCTCATGTTCCGATTAACCCAGCTTCCCCAAATTTCTTTCTTTTTGGTGTCTATATACGCTGGGATCCGGAGTCATGGATGATCCTGTGGTCCTGTGTCCTGGATCGCAAGCCCTTGATCTTGAGTCGTGGCTGTGGTCCTGGATCATAGGTCCTGGATGGATATCCTCGTGGATTCATCTTCCTATTACACACATGCATTTCCAAGCATTTGGACTACCTATGTTGCAAATGTCCTGCCTTGGGTCTCGTCATGGTGCTTCCCTGATGGCTTCCACAGGATTGTAGCTGACATCCTCGTGGATTCATCTTCTTATTACAGACACATGCATTTTCTAACATTCGGTCTATATGCTGTAAAATGTATTATTTCTTCGATTTACACACGGCATCTATTGCACATCTGTCCGTCCTGGGAGAGGGATCCCTCCTCTGTTGCTCTCCCTGAGGTTTCTCCCATTTTTCCCTTTAAACTGTGGGTTTTCTCCAGAAGTTTTTCCTTGTACGATGTGAGGGTCTAAGGACAGAGGGTCTAAGGACAGAGGGTGTCGTATTGTCATACTGATATTCTGTACAAACTGTGAAGTCCACTGAGACAAATGTAACATTTGTGATATTGGGCTATATAAATAAACATTGATTTATTGATTGCCATCTTGTCTGTTTCTTTTATTGCAGTTGCTGATGAAAGTTAAAATGCAAAATCGATCAAAGACTGACATCATTGCTTTGCAATTTAAAAACAAATGCACTTACTTTGTGAAAATACCTGGTTTAATAGTTTATCCAAATTAATTAGCATTTTTAGATTTGCTGTCCTGGAGGTGGCGACTTCCCCTTCCAGCTCAGCTTTGGAATCCTCCAATTTAGCAGATCTTTATAATATAGAAAAAGAAATGATCAACAAAACAGCCTTTTAGCCTACCACCAGTCAAATCTGTTGTTACCCTATGACTGGTGAAAACACAAACATGAAATGTACCTTATGAAAGCTTTAGCGCAAGTTCAATAAGGAAGACCTAACAATGAGTCACTTACACGTCACTCTATTGCTCTCTGTCAGGTGTGGACTGAGGGTCCCCGTAGACTTCGGTCTCGTGGACTGCTGGTCCCAGCAGACTTCGGTCTCGTGGACGTTGGGCCACTGTACACTTCGGTGTCTGTTAAAAAACAAGATCCCTGCTTCGGCAGGACGTTCGACCTTCGGGCGGCGTAGTCAAGCCCTGCTAGCCAGGCAGGCGACCCTCAGGTCGTTTTCAGATAAGACCGGCACTGATTTCGGCAGTCAGAGTCTCAGCATGACCCGTAAGCTCCGGCAGTGATTCCGGCCTCCGTCCGCATACATATGCTAATCTATTATTTCATCCCCAGATCACCTCAGTCACCCTACAAGGTAAGAAACTCAGTTCATCTCAGTATTTCATACTTCACTGGTTTTGGGGATTTCATCGGAGCGGTTCTTTCCCCCCTGAATGATTATCCTGCAAACCGGGGCCTAATCGCCAAACACCATTTCATTCTCCTGTTGTATTATCATGGCAATCATTTCATTCATATGACGTGTAACAAAATATGTCATTCTTACATCCCGTCTCTCCGGTTTGAACTGTATTAACCGTCTAAAGATGTTTCAGTGTCATACAAATGAGTTCCTACTTTTGTTTGTCATGCTTTTCTGCCTGAAGATTCACAAGTTCTTGATCAGGTGTTTGATGTGGGCTGGCATGATCCTTTCTGCAGCGATAAATAAGGAAAACAATATTAATAATAGTAATGATGGTAACAACAATAATATTAGTATAACTATTTATATAGCACTTACACAATTGCAAAGTGATTCTCACATCAAAAATAAAGAACAAAACAATATCATCAATAAGCATTAAAGAAGTTCTGTTCAGAGACAAAGAAATGATAAACATTCTGAGAGGCCGACTACAAAAGGTAGACTCAATGGCTCTTGATGACATCAATGAGGAATCTTACCAACAACTGCTGCTACTATAGTGAAACACTTTTTAACTTAAAGCTATTAATGGCTTTTTATTAATACACTTTAATGCCCGTAGCCTTAATGCAAATAGTGACAAAATCAAACTATATCTTCAACTCATAAATAGATCTTTTGATATCATTGCAATCCCAGAGACCTGGCAAACTGACTCAAACACTGTTGACAATTTTGTACCCGATTATGTGGCTTTTCATATGAATCGCAAACTCCAAAGAGGTGGAGGGGTTTCACTGTTTGTTAAAAACACACTTTCTGCGAGATTGGTAGAAAGTCTTTCCCTCTGCTGCAACAACCTCCTTGAATCTGTCACCGT
This sequence comes from Harpagifer antarcticus, assembly GCA_902827135.1. Lineage (NCBI taxonomy): Eukaryota > Metazoa > Chordata > Actinopteri > Perciformes > Harpagiferidae > Harpagifer > Harpagifer antarcticus. The sequence goes on from CADEHL010001033.1 coordinate 3,622,446, forward strand.
AGACACTGAGCTAAAACAGAACAAACATATACTCGTCTCATGCATGTATAGAAAGCCTGGAAGTAATCTTGAGGAATTTAATGAACAAGTAGAAAAAATGCTCAGACCTCATAGAATTAAAAACCTTTATGTGTGTGGAGATTTCAACGTTCATTTATTAAAATACAACTCGCTCCAACAGGCGAGACACTTCATGGATATGTTTTCTTCTCTCGGGCTTCTCCCGGCAAGAAGTATTTGAGATTAAAGATGTAAACAAATCCTATAATGAGTTTGTAAGGATTTTCATGCAAAACATGAACGAATGTTGTCCATATATTAAAATTAAGATTGGCAACAGGAATAATAATGACTCAAAACCCTGGTTCACTCGTGGACTGAAAAACGCTTGCTGTAAGAAAAATGCACTCTATAGGACATTTTTGAAAAGTAAAAGCACTGAAGATGAAAGTCGTTATAAGTGTATAAAAACAAATTGACTACAATCCTTAGAAACTGTGAAAAACGATATTTCTCGGAAAAATTAGAAAATGCCATAGGAGATATGAAAACCACTTGGAAGGTAATAAATAGCATAATTAAGAAGAAAAGAACTGACAACAGAAACGAATTCAAGAAATTCCAAACTGAAGGAAAAACCCCAATGGATGTTGCAAATAGCTTTAATGAGTTCTTTACTGAAATTGGCCCCAACCTGGCGAGTGACATCAGCCCAGCTTCATCTAAAGTGGATGATTTTCTGAAAAACTGCAACCAACAGAGTATGTTCCGGAACCCAATTACAGAAAATGAACTGCTTGATATTGTTAATACTCAACACAGTAAACATTCCAAAGATTATTTAGGACTTAGTATGAATATTGTTAAACAAGTTGCACCAAACATTATAGCCCCCTAGTAAATATATGCAATAAATCGTTCCAACGAGGTATTTTTCCCAATTAAATGAAAATCGAAGGTGATTCCGGTTTTCAAATCTGGTGATAAATCTAGTTTTAATAATTATAGACCCATTTCTTTACCACCACAATTCTCAAAAATCCTGGAAAAACTCTTTAACAACCGTCTGGAGTCATTCCTCAGCAAATTTAATATACTATGCCCCAGCCAATATGGATTTCAGAAAAATCACTCTACTTCTTCAGCAGTAATTGAACTGGTTGAAGAAAAACAACATTGAGAAAAATAGGCCTTAAAAAGTCTTTTGATACTGTGAACCATACCATACTGCTACACAAATTAGAACATTATGGCATAAGAGGTCAAGCTAAAGAATGGGTCAAGAGTTATCTGATAAATAGGCTACAATATGTGGACAAAGACGAGGCGAAACCAAACAATCTTCCTATAACATGTGGAGTCCCTCAAGGATCAATTTTAGGTCCAAAACTGTTCCTGATTTATATTAATGACATTATCAACACCTCAGACATGTTAAAATTCATTTTGTTTGCCGATGATACCACCATTCTCTGCTCCCATCATAATCTTGGTGATCTTGTTAAAATTGTTAATGCAGAATTAGAAATACTATGTAACTGGTTTTCAGTTAATAAATTATCCCTTAATGTGGCCAAAACAAATGACATGTTATTCAATACAAAGTCTGAGAGTAGAAATGACTGTATTATACGGATTTGCAATACTGAGATAGAGAAAGTTGATGCATGTACATTTTTAGGACTCATTGTTGATGAAAAACTCAACTGGAAGCACCATATAAATTATGTACAAACTAAACTGTAAAAAATAATAGGTATTTTGTATCGTACTAAGAACATTGTCGAGGAAAAAATACTCAGAACTCTTTATAACAGTCTATTTCTCCCTTACCTTTATTACTGCTCCGAAATATGGGGAAACACGTACGCAACAAATCTACAAAAAATAATAACATCTAAAAAAAAAGTATGACGAATAGTCTGTGGTGTTGGTAAATATTAACACACAACTCCCATGTTTAAAAAAACTCAATCTATTCAAATTTGTTGCTATAGTTAAGCTTAAAACGGTACTGATTATGCACAACATTTACCATAACAAAATGCCTACTAACATTCAAAAGCAGTTCAAACCACAGTCAGGAAATACCCAACCAGGCATCCTAACTGGTTGTGTAGCAAGCCCTGTAGAACAATCATCAAATCACACAGCTTATCCATAATCGGAGTTAGAACGTGGAATGGACTTCACCCAGACCTTTCAAGTATTACTAGTCATCAACAATTCAAAACTAAAGTAAACACAATTATATTTGCAGATTACTCCAGCTAACACGTATTTTATATTCCCAGTATTACTTATATATGCATTTACTTTTTTTTCTTGCCCTAACTTTTATTTTATCCAGTTTTATTAGTTTTCTTTATTTTGTTGTACTCCTTCATTTCTATACGTTTTTGACTAAATAAGGGCCATTATTATATTGATGCTAATGATGATGCACGGGAGGGCTACTCCCCATAAGCTATGCTTCAGCCCTCCCGCTTCTACTAATTTTGTATGTTAAGATGTGTTTTACAATTGTAACAAAAAGATTATTGTAATTGGAATCAAAAGGTTTACAAATCGTAGTTGTAATAAAATCACTAGAAATATAGGGTTTATTCAACAACAGTAAAGCATTAAGTTGCTAAATTAACGTACACTGAACTGTAAAACAACTTACCACTATGTAGGAAAGGCTCTGATCAGAAGGGTTGACTAGTAGGACAGCAAAGAGGTGGAGGAGGTCTATGTCATGTACAACCATTGGTAGATGTTACACCTGAAAGAAAGATAAGGAAATAAGAGAACAAACATCCTCTTGAGTAAAATACCAAATCATGTGAAGCTTTAAATCTTTCAGTCTTTACAATGCGCAGTTAGAAATTACATTCCAAAGGCTAAATTCAAACTCAATACCATAAATAACTGGGTACCAAAGTGCTCTACCTCAGTGATTCCCAAACTTTTTCTGTCAGGCCCCCCCTTTGGAGAAAAAAAAAAGTCGGGCCCCCCCAACACAAGTCAGGCTCAGTGGCGGCGCCAGAGATTTCTTTTGGGGGTACTGTGGGGTAGCTTGATGTTTCATAGAGGGTGCTCAAACATTTAGGGTTTCCCCATTAATGTACCGGTCGCTACAGTGGAATTTTCTACTGCAACACTCCCCACGCATATACACAACGTCCCCGTGACTGTTACAATGAAGGCTCGGTAATCAGCTCACGGCATATAGGTGTAAGCAGGGGTAAAGTGTTATTTGTATAGGTGGTGTGTGGACCTCACATAGGGGGGTCCGGGGGCAAGCTCCCCCAGGAAGATTTATTTTTAAATATTGAAGTTAAATGCATCAATCTGGTGCACTTTGAGAGCAAAATGAAGAGATCTATGGACAGGGCTGCACATAACTGGTGCGCAGGTGCGCATGCGCCTAGGGCGCCAGATCTGGGGAAGCGCTGCGCTGGCAGTTCTGGGAGGGAAAAAAACATTTTTGTTACGGTGTGTGGCAAGTGGTAAGTGACAAAAAAAATAGCTCCTTTATTTCAAGGCTCAACTATTAACAAATACAGAACAGAACACTCACCGCAGACCAAGTCAAAACACAAGACGAACCGACAAAGACAGACAGAAAAAACAGAACTTAAATACACACCAGACTAATCATACAAACAAGACACGGGTGAGGAGGGAGGAGAAAACACAGGGACACCAGGTGAACACAATCGGGTAATCAGGGAGGGAAAACAGACAGAAGGCAACAGGCAAAACAGGAGGTGAACACCTTTCAAAACAGAACCCCCAGCAGAAGCGTAGTCGGCAGGACCCCCAACGGGACAGGACATAGGGTTGGCAGGACCCCCGGCAGGAGAGTAGTCGGCGGGACCCCCAATGGGACAGGACATAGGGTTGGCAGGACCCCCGGCAGGAGAGTAGTCGACGGGACCCCCAACGGGACAGGACAAAGGGTTGGCAGGACCCCCAGCGGAACCTCCAACGGTACAGGACATAGGGTTGGCAGGACCCCCGGCAGAAAAGCAGTCTGCGGGACCTCCAACGGCACAGGACCTAGGGTTGGCAGGACCCCCGGCAGAAGAGTAGTCGGCGGGGCCTCCAACGGCACAGGACATAGGGTTGGCAGGACCCCCGGCAGAAGAGTAGTCGGCGGGACCCCCAACGGGACAGGACATAGGGTTGGCAGGACCCCCGGCAGAAGAGCAGTCTGCGGGACCTCCAACGGCACAGGACATGGGGTTGGCAGGACCCCCGGCAGAAGAGCAGTCTGCGGGACCTCCAACGGCACATGAGTAGGGACTCGAGAGGAAACTTGAGAGGGAACTTGAGAGGTGACTTGAGAGGGGACTCGATAGGGAACTCGAGTGGGGACTCGAGAGAGAGGGCTTGAGAGGGAACTCGAGAGGAGACTCGAGGGGGGACTTGAGAAGGAACTCGAGAGGAGACTTGAGAGGGAACCCGAGAGGGGACTTGAGAGGAGACTTGAAAGGGGACCCGAGAGGAAACTTGAGAGGGAGCTCGAGAGGAGACTCGAGAGTAGGGCTGTGCGATTATGGCAAAAATCATAATCACGATTATTTGGGTCAATAATTGATATCACGATTATTTTGACGATTATTCATTGACCATTTATTGAACTTTAAAACAAATAATATTTGACCAATAAACAAGAATGTTGGAGCGCACTTCCAAAACCATACTAAACATATATTATTAATATGATAAATAAAAAATAAATGAAATCATATATGATACTGTCACAACCTACTGAAAACTCCTTAACATATAGCCAACATTTTGGTAAAACATATTCAACATATTCCACTCAGTTAAACATTGAAGGCTGGCCAACCGGCATGGTCCAGAAGTAACAGGAAATACATGTTGAACTACAATTTAAGACCAAATAAAAAAATGTTGGCCACCATGGTAACGCTGGCAGGGCTGCTCATGCCATCTCTTAAAGATTTTTTGCAAGAAACACCAGCCTGTTTACATGGTCTGGTTTCAGAGATGAGCGCAGGCAGGTGACAATATTGCCACCTGTACTGAAGACCCTCAGCCACGCCCCGACACATGGGGTGACGCCGGCCAATCACAAAGCTTTGATGCGTTCAAGTGCATTATTCTGGCACAGGAAGATTATGTTCCAGGACATTAACGATAAAACAGAATATTGTTGTTCTATTTTTAGACACATCTCGCGATCGACTAGTTGTGCACCCCTGGGATAGACCATAGGTCCGTTGTGGTGGCAAAGTAGTCAGCTGAAGTCACATCTCTCTCAACTTCCACACGGCATTTGTCATATAGCGGAGGCAGCGCAGACCTGCTGAAATAATACAGAGAGGGCATCGCATAACGCTGGTCCAACGTGTTGACAAGTTGCTTAAAGCCCTGGTTGCTAACAGTGCTAACTGGGCACTTATCTTTAGCGATGTGAAATGTAATGGCACCTGTAATATCTCTGTGTCTCTGCGAGCTCGACGTACAATGCGTCCTGAATTGATGATGTGGTGGATGAAGTCGAGCGGGCATCTGCTTTTTGTTGTAGGATTATTGCCCGGTCGTATTGCACTTTGTGGTTGTATTTCAGATGATTAAAGAGATTAGTTGTGTTAGCGTGTGGTGCCAACACAACCTGGTAACAAATCCTGCGCTGTACTTTGTTTTGCTCCACGTCGGACTCCTGAAAGCCAAAGTACTTCCAAATAGTGGAAATAGTTTTACCCTTCTTTTTAACGAGTTGCTGCTCTTGTTCTGACATCTTCGCTCGCGCTGAACACTCACAACACATGTCACTCCCACGTGGCCGAGCGGGCTTTTAGGGAGGGGCGAAAGCGCACCCAGCAAAATAATCGTATTTTGTCAATTATGCGGTTTTCATAATCGTCGCAAACCATAATCGTAATCGTGATTAAAATACGATTAATTGCACAGCCCTACTCGAGAGGGAACTTGAGAGGGAACTCGAGAGGAGACTCGAGAGGAGACTTGAGAGGGACATCGAGAGAGGACTCGAGAGGGGACTCAAGAGGGGACTTGAGAGGAAACTTGAGAGGGGACTCGGGTAGGAACTTGAGAGGGGACTCGGGTAGGACCTGGAGGGGTGACTTGAGAGGGGACTTGAGAGGGAACTTGAGAGAGGACTAGAGAGAAGACTAGAGGGGAAACTTGAGAGGGGACTTGAGAGGTGACTTGTGTCGGTCGGTACGCCGACAGGACACGGGGAGCTGGCGTCGTCTGGGGAGCCAGCAGGAGACGAGGTGCTGGAGTCGGCCGGTACGCCGACAAGACTCGGGGAGCTGGCGTCGGCTGGGGAGCCAGCAGGAGACGAGGTGCTGGAGTCGGCCGGTGCGCCGACAAGACTCGGGGAGCTGGCGTCGGCTGGGGAGCCAGCCCTGTAGCCGAAACTGGAGTCGAGCCCATGGCTTCTGGGGCCGGTACTGAAGCCGGAACCATGGCTGCTGGGGCCAGAACTGGGGCCGGAACCAGGGCTGCTGGGGCCAGAACAGGGTCTGGGACCATGGCTGCTGGGGCCAGAACTGGGTCTGGAACCATGGCAGCTGGGGCTAGAACCATGGCTGCAGGGGCCAGAACTGGGTCTGGAACCATGGCTGCTGGGGCCAGAACAGGGGCCGGAACCATGGCTGCTGGGGCCAGAACTGGGGCTGGAACCATGGCTGCTGGGGCCTGTACTGGAGCCCAAAGCATGGCCTCCGGGGCTAGGGCTGCTAGCCTGGACCTGCGACTCCTTCTTTTAAGAGCCTTTTGGAGGCTCCGTGGACCTCCAAAAGCCAGACGAGTTCCAGAGAATGTCAAAACACAAGACGAACCGACAAAGACAGACAGAAAAACCAGAACTTAAACACACACCAGACTAATCATACAAACAAGCAGTGGCGACTGGTCATTAGGGGCAGGTGGGGCAGTCCCACCTAGTGTCCCACCTCGGTTTTTGAAATTGGTGTCTTTATGTATGTACATGCAGACACCACCTCCATTCACGTTCCTGTCCCTTCTCACTACAAGATAATCTTCAATTTCAATCTCTGAATCTGTAATGGAATTGTCCAATTTTGTCTCAGAAAAGCATAATATGCTTGCCTTACCGTTCAAGAATAGCTGCCTGAGTTCAGCCAGTTTGTGTCTCAGGCTGTTAGTGTTCAGATGAAAAATATGTAGTCCATTTTTGTTGCTTAAATGCACAATGTCGTCAGCTTGCAGATATTTGTCTTTGTCCGTTACAGCAACCGGCTTGTGGCCTGCCGTGGTGTTTGGAGCGGTGGGGTGGTGGGGGGGGAGGGAGGCTTCGTTGTAGCTTTAGCCGTTGATATGCTAGCAGGGTCGCTAACAACATGGCGGATATTTGTTCCCTCGGATTTCGGTTCTCTTCCTTTCGTCACTGCCTCATGCGTGTCTGTCTGCCGAGGCGTCCCCGCGGGAATGTCGAAGTCTCCGCCTGCTGACCAATCAGAGCTCAGTGTCCGGAGTTTAAAGCGATCAAGTCATATTAGAGAAAGGAAATACAGAAAAGCTGCCGTTGCAGGAAAGACGGCCGGCAAAAATCACCTACTGTGTTAACATGAACATTAATAGAATATCACCTCCCATCTTCAGAGCAATCTGACTATTATAACATTAGCGTTAAGAAAGCTTACTTAAATATCTGCCACAACATAAGTAACCGGATCAGAGTAACATTAAGTAAAGTCCGCGGCATATCACTTATAATGTATCATATATTTTCTTATCTGAGTCAGCTGAGCCATCTGGCCGTGTAACACTCACAGTGTCACATACTGTATTAGGGTTGCCAACTTCCAGAAATGGAGAAACGGGACACATGCATGTGTCCCCCGTGCGTGTGCGTGCAAAGATTTTCGGGTTTCTGGCGGATTTAGTTACTTTTTTAGTTACTCCACCTCCTTACCTGCTGCGACCTCGGTGGGAGGAGGACACAGCTCTTTTAGAATATCCCGAACAGTTTTGGGGCCAAGCACATTGGCTGTTATCATCTCAGCCTTTGTTCTTCCACATTGCATTTTCTTTGTAGTGTTCGAATCACTAAACATGGCACTTGCCCGCTTATTACTGCAGTCCATGCTTAACTGTGTGATACACTGATGTTACCTCACATGCAGCAAGTTTGTCTTGTTCTGCAGTTGAACTGCCGAAGAATTTAGTTATATTTGATGCACCTTTATTTTGTGTTGCTCGCTTGTGCTGTGCCAGCATGCTGTTTCAGGTCGTTTTCTCCACCGTGACCTATTGAAAACTCCCTCCGACACAAGGTGCAGAAGACCCGAGACAGACCTCCACTCACGGGCTTTACCCAACTGTGTTTTTCTTCCCACTGTTTGTTGTAAGACACAAGTCTTTTCTTTTTAGAAGGGCCAGGGCCCAGAACCACATCCTCTCTCTCTTCTCTTCTTTCATTATCACCTCCTCCACCGTCAGCGCTCATTTCCCCACACGACTGAACAGGCTGACATGCCACACAAACAATGATGAAATATCTCACGGAGAAAATATCTCACACACACACACACACACACACACACACACATACACACGCACACACACACACACACACACACACACACACACACACACACACACACACACACACACACACACACACACACGTGCAAGCATTGTGCCTGCCCTGTCAACTGAGCGGTCCTAGCGCCCTTCGCATACAGCACACAAACACACAGGCACGCAGCCAGACACACTGAATTGCGCGCAAACAGAAACATATATTTTATTTTTCCCTTTACATGGGAGTCCGGGACAAACAAAGTCCCGTACGGGACACGCCCCTTTTGGCTCAAATACGGGGTGTCCCGGCTAATACGGGACGGTTGGCAACCCTACTTGTATGCAGAAGCATTCAAACACTTTTTCTGTTACCAGCTGTATTCACCTTGCAGGTGCAGCTATGGGGATTTTATCCTGGATAAAGTGTTTAAGTCATGGATGTTTAAAGTTTAACTTCTTCATATGTCTAATATTATAGTTGACTTTTCATTCAGGAAGTATGACTGTTTGTGATTGGTCGAATACTCCAAATACCACCCCTTTCATGTGAACGCGCACCTAACTAGATAGGACACGGCTGGCTTGAGCGATCCACTTGATAACCAGCGTCGTAGGACCGTTTAGCGAGAGCGCGTATGTTTTGGATTAGACCAACCGGCTAACTCAAAACATATCCAGGTTAGGTTGAACCAGCTTCGTAGTACAGGCCCCTGAAGTGGCACAGCAGTCTTTTGGAGCTGAATGCTAAAATTAGCAAGCTAAAAACATTTGAGCAGTCAGTAGGATTTATCCTCTGAGGACTATGAATGACAATATTTCACAGACATATTTTAAAAAGATGTTGAGATCTCAGACAAGCAAAATAGAAAGTCTGCATTTATGCGTATTATATATATATATATAATACTATGCATTATAACTCTGCAAAGGGTTCACAAGAGAAAAAGGCCTTTGCTAACAGCATCATAAGCCTAGTATGAACTGCTGTATTCAAGCATCTTACGCCTGTGTCATTGTGTCAGTCATGTGATCCAGGAACTAAAATAAAAAAGGTTTATACATCACATTTTATGCCACAATGTAACCCAGAGTGATTTTGGAATATTGTCAATAGGGTCTTTGTCTTAAAATAAATGCATGGGGTATAAAGAGTATACAGCTTTGGAATTGAATTAAGTACATTTGCTCAAGTACTGTGTTTAGGTACCTTACAAGTAACTACAGTTTGTACATGGTTATTTCCATGTAATGCTATTTATACTTCTAATCTGCAGAGAATAATGTTGTCCAGAGCCTTCAGCGTGGCAGCCCCCACCCTCTGGAACGCTCTCCCTGCGGAGATTCGCAACATCCCCACACTCGATGCCTTCAAAGGGGCCCTCAAGACCCATCTGTTTGCCAAGGCTTTCGGCCCCTAAATCGATCTGTTGTTTTGTCTGTCTGACTTTTGTTTTGTTATGTTTGTTTTTTGCCTATTACTTGTAAAGCGACCTTGGGTCCCTTGAAAGGCGCTATATAAATTCAAGTTATTATTATTATTATTATTATTATTTTAACTCCACTTCATTTGTCTGAATGCTTGAGTTACTTTGAAGATTACAATATTTCTTCCCCTTCCTGTCAAGACAAAAACCATCTTGAAATGTGGTGATTTTCAATGTTTCTGAACGTCCCAACAATTAAGTGTTTTCCATGTTGAGAAAATGCTCCTCATTCTTAAGCTAAATATGTTTTTGAAACCTCTTGGATCAGCAAAGATCAAATCAGGGCTGTCTTTCTGAAAAACTCATGAATACGAAAAAAATGTCACCCCGAAGGAAAGTTGTTCGAGATTCTAGACATGGTAAACAATAAAAAGGGAATATGGATATTTACACATGACGTGCATACATATACACAGTTTGCATATGTAGGGAGGTAATTTGGTATTCAAATTTATTTTTGAAAAGATATATGGTTCTCACAGCACAGTGACACAAATTCTACAAAGATATGATGACATATTGTAAAATTTGATGTAATAATATAGATGTATCTAAACAATGTATAGTAACACAATATAATAACACATGTTCACCAAATTGCTTGCATGGGAATTAGCTTTTTAACACAACAGTTTTATTGACATTGAGCTGTCCCAGACTTTTTTCTATGGTGGTTTTATGACATAATGATGAGACGTTTAGTTTCAGTAAAACCCATCAGCTCTCTTGTTACGGTGAGTTCCTCAAAAACTGTGATTAGGTAGAAAAAAAAGAATATGGCATGTTTACACATCAGTTCATATCTTATATCCATCTATTACATAACAGAGAGATAATGAAGAAAACTTTCGTCAACTTCTTCTCATTTGGAAGTTATAGAAGAATAGTCAAGAAACAACAAAATACCTCACATTGATACCAGTTTTCTCGCTGAAGATTAAAACTTTAAATTCAATTTAAAAAACGGTATAATTGTTAAAAAAACTGGAACCTAATCCCTGTTGCCATGTTAGACAGGTGATTTATTGCAATTTTGGATACCATTTTTGCTTAATTTAGTAAGCTCTTCGCAATTATTTACCACAAGATTAACGATATCATATGCTATCAGCCTCTAGTTAGAAAACAACATTTGTGAGTTATCTAACTGAATATCTGAATATTATACATGGTTTGACCAGTAGCAAATGTATTCTTCCACATAACAGTGTCCTATTTAAGCTCAATACAGTCCCAGTATCTGACACCGGTGCAGCAGCTCTAGTTTCATGTCCTGTTTGAAAGTCATTTCACAGGTTTCACGTTTTCTAGTTTCAGGGACGACACCCATCACCCCTTTTGTTATGTGTTTAGGTGAGATTTTAGAAAACAGATTCCAATTCAACCAGTCAAACTCGAACTTGCCTGAAAAGGTCTGTTGACGTAAATAAAGTTTCCGAAACCTCATTTCAAAAACACAAATACGTTTTTCTTATTTCATTCAACAGTCTAGCTATGGATCCAAACCAAACATGGTATGTCAATGTCAGGAAATAATAGGCCTAAAAAAGATAATAATAAAAAAAATACACTCTTTTTTTATTTCTGCAGAAACAAAGTATTTTACTCAAGTACTGTATAGGTACAATTTAGATGTAATTGTATACTCATATTCATTTCCTGTTTCTTTATAATTTTCTACTTCAACACATCGCAGTGGTTAATATTGAACTTGTTACTTTAACTAATCATACTCAAATTAATAATACAAAATGTATAATTAATCACATATCATTACTGTATAAAACTCCCCCATTACTTGGACTATTCCTTGCACCCCCTAGCATAAGCCCGAATGGTTTCAACCACATTACAGCACTAACGTGCACTTGTTGTCATAACGAGATCGCCACACCAGTAGCGATCGGACAATCGGGAGTGTTGTTCAATTTGTGTGTTGTGGACATGTGTGCGTACATGAAAATGTAAGTGCATATATTCTTGCCTAGTTTTGTTATTGGTGGTTTAATGTTCATAATACAGAGCTTACTCTGCAATAGACGGCAGTTAGCAATAGCCGCTAACTTTGCCATGCTGACTATGGGACAGCACGAGGTGCGGCCGCACCAGGCACGCTCCCTCACATTGCATAATGAACAATGTAACGCCAAGTTGATGCAGGGGCCAAATGTATGCAGTGTTCTTTATATTGTAGTCATATATATTGTGTGCATTCCTGTATGTTGTTCATGCGTGATTGTTTGTAATAGTTAATTACTTTATGTAATAAGTTATAACGTGTCACTTCAAACGCCATTCTGTTGCGGCCTTTGGCCAATAGAGGGCAGCATAGGCCAGCTAATGGTGCCATTTCTTTGTCTGCCTGGTCACTAGTCATTGTCCCTCTATATTACATGTTTGTTCATACCTGTTTATCTTTATGTTACAGATACCACACCCATTCACACACCCATCCAACTACCATTGCATGTAAAATGTACTACCCTGGAAATCAATAAAGTAGTTAAACTGGAACAGCCTGTGGAAACTCATTCTTCCTTGCACGTCCGTCGCCAACACCTTCTGACAGAGGACAGGAAAATCTAGCTGCAGCACGACCTGTATACTTTTGCACACCGTGTTCACAACAAATGGTCCTTCGAGCCGGAGTGTGTTGACAGCTTTTCCTAATGGCGATATCACGACATCATGATGAGGAAGAGGAGCAAGGTGCTCGTCCTAGAGGGACACACAGGGTCCCAGGACATCTAGAGGACTATGTTCTGGCTCATCCGCCCCGGCGGCTTGTCCCCCCTACGTCAGAGTACATACAAAGTAGCTACGTTGACTATCAACCAGGGTTGAACTATCAAACATCCTCACCAGAACGACGCTGGATTGAAATGAGAGAAGACTATGAAACGGACAGATTATGCCGAATGGAACGGTGTGTATGGGATGTGCAGCAGCAGGTCAGGATGTTACAGAGCACACTACAGATGTCGTTGGAGCCCGGTAGGGGTATGCCACATGCTCACCAGCTTACGCCTGGACGTGCTGTTGGTTCGCCTCCCCTCTATTCAGACACCAGACGACCTGCAAACAACATTGATGAAGGCCGTATGGATATGCCTCCACCTACATCACCTACCTCGATGCAGTCATTACCTGCTGTGTTCCACACATTGCCTCCAAATGTACAGCCCTTCTCTTTCCAGCCACCTCGTCAGCAACAAGCATCCCTCCTCAGTCTATCACAAGCTCCAGTCCAACTGCCTCCTGGGTTTGTTTACCCAGGACATCAAGTCCCCTCTCCTCAAATGCATGTCTCAGCTATGCATCCCCCTCGGGTGCCACGGCCTGGATCTGCTCCAGCTGGCCTATCATATCCACCTGTTCTACAGCAACAGCAGTACAGGGAGCAGCAGCCTCCAGCACATTCAACTGCATGGCCATCACCTACGTCTCCTGTTGTTTGGCAACCTGCTCCTCCTCAGGCACATCCAAATCTTATACAGGACCCACGGCACGGGCCTGCTATGATACATGGGCCTGCTATGATTCCCAGCATAAACTCACTTCCTTTGGGGCAGCCTCCTGTTCTCCAATCACAGCATCCCACTCAGGCGGCTGGCCAACAGTATGCGTTTCTGCACTCAGCTCTCCATACGCATCTGCCTGACTCTATTAGCTATCTAAACTCTTTTCTCCAGCCAGTTCATAATAATGTGCCTATGCACGCTCAGTCCCAGCCAGCGGCACATATGCCAAACCTGATGGAGATGGCCATATCTTCCTCATATGGTATTCCGCGGCCCAAGCTAATCAGTTTCACGACTGGGAAAGAGAGTGATTCCTGCTGCTGAAGAAAGGGCTAGATGGGGTATTAGGTCCACACTATCACCTGTCTGAAGACTATAAATTGCAAGTGCTGTAAGATCATCTCATATTCCCCAGCGCTTTCCAAATAGCCAAGAGGTATGTCCATGACCCCATGCCATACACCAAGGCCATGCAGGCGCTGCAGCAGCGCTATGGACAGCCCAGACAATTAGTGCAAGGTGAAATAAACGCCATCCTTAATGCTGGAGATGCAGGGAGCTTTGAGGACTTTGCTCTGTCAGTAAATAGCCTTGTTGGTCTGCTTAACAGCCTGGATGGAGCAGCTAAAAGTGAACTCTTGTGTGGCTCTCATGTGGATAGACTGCTTGCTAAACTCCCATCCTCATACAGGGACAGCTTTGCAGAGTATTGTTTAACAAAAGGCATTCTGCAGAGTGGCACTACTAACACCTACACACTCCCTGATCTTGCTGTGTGGTTAGAGAGGAAATCACAAGCAATCCAGATATCCAGGCGAGCCACCGAGAGCTACACTGCGGACAAGCCACATTCAGAGCACAAGGAGCAGAAACCGTTCAAGCCCTCAAAACCTCAATCTTCAGTTTATTATGGCACTGATCGAGTCCCAGATAAGCGCTTTACTGACTCTAACACATCTTCTTCTGGGAAGAAAGAGACAACTAACGGCAAGAAAAGGGAAAGTTTCAAGCCCTTTTGTCCCTTCTGCAGTAGTACAGAGCACTATCTGAGCTCATGCCCGGACATCAGCAAGCTGACAACCACACAAATAACAACATGGATAAAAGACAATAAAAGATGCTGGAAGGGGGCATCAACCTGAGAACTGCACTCTGAAGAAACCTTGTGCCACCTGTGGTGATCAGCATCTGCAGATTCTGCACGAGTCTATATCCAGCACAAATAAAAGTGTCCTTGCAGTGAGTACAGTATCCAGCGCCATCTACTTGGATCAAGTCACACACTCTGGCCGAGTGATGTTAAAGGTGGTGCCAGTGAAACTCCACAGTAAAGGCACTATCCACACATGCTATCCTGGATGATGGGTCCGAAAGAACCATCATTCTCTAATCTGCAGTGCACTACTTGCAACTGGACGGGGCAGAAGAGTCCCTCAAACTTCACACTATCAGGCAGGAAGTGTCTGAGCTGCAGGGAGCCTCTGTGTCATTTGATGTGTCAGCACCAGGATACCCTCAGGTGAGACATTACATCAGCCATGCCTTCACTGCTAAAGAGCTAGACCTTGGTAAGCAATCCTGCCCAATGGATCTTCTACAGCAGAAGTATGCCCACCTTGGAAATATTCCAGTTCAAGCATTCAAAGGTGTACAACCTATGCTTCTGATAGGCTCAGACAACCCACAGCTTATCACTCCAACATCGCCTATCAGGATGGGGCCCCTAGGCAGCCCTGTCGCTGTAAAAACAAAGCTTGGTTGGGCTATAGAGGGACCAGCTACTTTGTTCCATCAGCCCGCTGAAGCCACCTGTCTTCACACCTCATCATTCCCTCTTCCCTCTCAAGACCTGCGACACAGCGTTGAAAGACTGTGGCAGCTAGATGTACCGCCATTTTGGCCTGAAAGAGAAGTCACTCGATCTAAAGAGCTGACAGAGGCAGAGAAATGGAGATATGTGCCCACAAAACATAATCCTGCAGATGATCTGACCCGGGGAAAGACACTCCTGGATCTCTCTGCACCGAGTCAGTGGAACCAAGACCCTGACTTCCTCAAACAGTCACCGGAATGTTGGCCTATTCAGCCTTCACAGAGAACAAGTGATGAAAGTGAGTTAAAGAGGTCTGCATTCTGCGCTCACGTTGCCGTCAACATTTCCCCTCTGCCTATCACTGCACAACCCCAGACGTGGGCAGAATTGGTGCAGACCACATACCAGTCTGAACACGGAGCCAATGGCCCATCCATGTCAGCCTCACAGTGCTTAGACACCGAAGTTCAACTCCTGAGCTTTCCGGAAGAGGTAAATTATCTACAAACCGGGAAGGAAGTGAGGACAAGCAGCAAGCTGAGTAACCTGTCACCAGAATATGATGCCAGTCTGAGTCTCATCAGAGTAGGCGGACGTCTTCGCAGGGCAGAAAATCTAGCAGCTGACACTCTCCACTCCATCTTGCTGTCACCTGATCATCCTACCACCCAGCTCATCATAAAGGATTATGACCACCGCCTACTGCATCCGGGCCCAGAGCGCATCTTTGCAGAGCTGCTACGGATGTACTGGATACTGAAAGGCAGACAGGCAGTTCGTAAACATCAACGTCAGTGCCTGGAATGCAGAAAATGGCGTGGAAACCCTGTCGTCCCTAAAATGGCTGACCTTCCAGCCGCCAGGCTGCGTCTGCACCAGCCGCCATTCTGGTCCACGGGTGTCGACTGTTTCGGGCCTTTTAGCATCAAAATAGGCAGACGACAGGAAAAACGCTGGGGCATTATCTTCAAATGCCTCACTACCAGATGTGTTCATCATGTGTACGACCTGCTGGCCAGTATGGACACAGACTCTTTCCTTATGGCCCTGCGTCGCTTCATTTCACGACGAGGAAAGCCCTTTGAAATAATAAGTGACCAAGGTACAAACTTCAGAGGTGGAAACTGGGAGCTGCAAGAGGCTTTTGCTGCTCTGGAACCGTCTCTGCAAGAACAACTGAGTGAACAAAGTATCACTTTCCGCTTCAATCCCCCACTATCTCCACACTTCGGTGGCACCTGGGAACGTGAGATTCGATCCGTCAAAGCTGCACTCCAGGTGATCCTAAAGGGTCAGATCGTGTCAGAGGAAGTGCTCCTCACCGTCCTCATCGAGGTGGAGGGAATCCTTAATTCAAAGCCACTCGGCTACGTATCATCTGACATCGCAGACGAGGATCCCATTACTCCAAATCTGCTGCTCATGGGGCGGCGAGATGCCTCTCTCCCTCAGGCAACATATGGCCCAGGAGAGCTCCTCGGCCGACGTAAATGGAGACACAGCCAAGTCATCGCAGACCAGTTTTGGACTCAGTTCACACAGCGTTAACTCCCAAGCCTGCAGAAGCGTCAGAAATGGCAGCAGTCCACTCCGGATTTAACTGTGGAACAAGTGGTAATGGTTGTAGACGCACAACTTCCACGTGATCTTTGGCCTGTAGGCAGGGTTAAACAGGTGATGCCGAGCCCTGACGGAAGGATCAGGGTGGCAGACGTATCTATAGGAAAGCACACCTATCGTCGTTCGGTCGCTAAGCTCATCATACTGCCGGAGATGCCTGCTGAGAATAATACATCATAGTCACAGGGATTTTTACTGGATCTAAATGTGCTGCACACATTAGGGGGTGGCTGTATAAAACTCCCCCATTACTTGGACTATTCCTTGCACCCCCTAGCATAAGCCTGAATGGTTTCAACCACATTACAGCACCAACGTGCACTTGTTGTCATAACGAGATCGCCACACCAGTAGCGATCGGACAATCGGGAGTGTTGTTCAATTTGTGTGTTGTGGACATGTGTGCGTGCATGAAAATGTAAGTGCATATATTCTTGCCTAGTTTTGTTATTGGTGGTTTAATGTTCATAATACAGAGCTTACTCTGCAATAGCAGGGTTGCCAACTCTCACGCATCTGGCGTGTGACACACGCTTTCACTCTCAATCTCACGCTCTCACGCTGCCCAAACTATTCTCACGCCAAAAACAAGAATACCGAAGACTAGAAACGGTTTTGAAAACTTTTGTCAGGTAGTGATCGTCTTCTCAATAGAACATCTTTGATAATGTCTTCTGGCCAATCAGAATCAAGATAACGGCGTGGTGTTGTTGCAGGAAGTCCCGACGGAGAATACTTTTGCTGTAGTACATCTCTATACATCGATACAACATTACGTGTTGATAGAAATCAACACGTAATGAAATAAGACCCCACGGTTTGATGATTGATAGGTGTGTGGGCTGTCTTTCATTTTGACACACAGAACAATGGGGGCTATCCACCCTTATCCACAATGTAAAGTCATTCACAGCCTCTTCCCTCTCCTCTCTGTGAGGAGCAGCAGGTTCAGCTTTCAGAACAAAGTAACAACAAACTAAAATGGCATTCATTTTTTTAAATATGTCGTGTAGTAATAGATGTATTTATTGTTCTTCTCAAGAGAGTACCAGAATGTGTATTTTATGTTAGTATTTCAAAAAAATCTCCTGGGGGGGAATCCCCCCAGACCCCCCTGCAGGGGTTGGGCTTTCAGCAGGTCAACTCTTTCACCTGTGGGGAAGTTGCAGGATTGGCTCCAGGCCGCCCTTTTTATTTACTACAAGACAAATGTGCCTTTTTATTTCATACAGTTCAATTTGGATTGAGACAGGGAAATAATCTAAACCTCATGCGTGGTGTTTCACTGTCAAGGGGAGCATGTATGTAATTACAATGCATATACTGACTTCACCCCACCACTGTATGGGTTAGCCCTACCAGAGATTACCCAACACAAATACTCTCTGGCAACTGCCGACCCGTATTGCGCAAGCGCAGATCTAAGATCCAGTAGAAATGATAAAAAAGTAAAAGTCTGCTGCTTATTGTTCTACTAGGCCAAAATAGAGTGTGTTAATTAATATATTTGGCAGTTTGGAGTAAGTCTGTAGATTTGTTTGTGTGTGTGTTTCATGTATAGGCCTCACGAGAATTAATTATTGCGATAAACGATAATATTGTCGGCACCGTTGTATGACCATTTTAGACCCCTGACATAATGATAATATATAATAATAATTGAAGTACATCCTTTCGAACTGCTTGTCACATCCTCATGTAAATGGCAATTTATCAAGTTCATTTTTATTTATCGTACGATAAGTCAATTAATTGCTTATCGCGACAGGCAGACAATAAAACAGTGGAAACAAACATGTGTTTGACTTTCATTAGTGAATGAAACTTTGTGTCCTTTATAGTCTGTGTCCAATTTTGTGTATTTGTATATATTGTATATATATATCCTATATATATG
This sequence comes from Harpagifer antarcticus, assembly GCA_902827135.1. NCBI lineage: Eukaryota > Metazoa > Chordata > Actinopteri > Perciformes > Harpagiferidae > Harpagifer > Harpagifer antarcticus. The sequence goes on from CADEHL010001033.1 coordinate 3,641,319, forward strand.
CTAAGGTCCCGCTGCTGACACGATAGCAGTCATTTAGTGCGCATATGTGTAATTAAACCCATGATATCAAAATCTCACTCCAGCCAGGTACCCAAAGTTGGCAACCCTGGCAATAGACGGCAGTTAGCAATAGCCGCTAACTTTGCCATGCTGACTATGGGACAGCACGAGGTGCGGCCGCACCAGGCACCCTCCCTCACATTACATAATGAACAATGTAACGCCAAGTTGATGCAGGGGCCAAATGTATGCAGTGTTCTTTATATTGTAGCATTATAGAGACTTCATTGTGTGCATTCCTGTATGTTGTTCATGCGTGATTGTTTGTAATAGTTAATTACTTTATGTAATAACGTGTCACTTCAAACGCCATTCTGTTGCGGCCGTTGGCCAATAGAGGGCAGCATAGGCCAGCTAATGGTGCCATTTCTTTGTCTGCCCGGTCACTAGTCATTACATGTTTGTTCATACCTGTTATGTTACAGATACAACACCCATTCACACACCCATCCAACTACCATTGCATGTAAAATGTACTACCCTGGAAATCAATAAAGTAGTTAAACTGGAACAGCCTGTGGAAACTCATTCTTCCTTGCACGTCCGTCGACAACAAGTTCTGACAGGACAGGAAAATCTAGCTGCAGCACGACCTGTATACTTTTGCACGCCGTGTTCACAACAATTACAAATTCACATAATTGATCCTTTGTGGAAATTCACAAGATACCTGACAGTATATGCAGTATAGTAAACCTACCTAGATAAATGCTGAATTAAATAAATACAAGTATGGAAATATAAAATAAATAAATATATAAACATATATAACTGCTAAAATGAATACTGAAATAAATATAATTATAAATAAATATATACAAATATGCAGGACAGAACATCAAATAAGTATAAACAAATATGTAAATGAATACAGAAATAAAACAATAAATACAGAACTAAATGTCTAAATGAATGCATACAGAAATAAATGAATAAATACAGGAATCAATTTAAAAAAGGAGAAATAAATGTTGAAATAAAAACAGAAATAGAAAAAATGAAATAAATAAACAAAATAATAAACGTATGTGGAATTATAGGAGAAAGAAAATGATATTACTGTTAATGAATGAATGCATAGCCTACATTTTGTTATTTAAACATAAAACAAACCACATTTAATACATAGAAAAAATACCGGTATAGTGTAAGTGCTTTTGCCCCCTTTGATACTGTGATAGGCTACGGTAGAGTTAGCAAACATTGTTACATTTTAATGCACGAAATGTAAGGTTTTCCCACCGTCCACTATTCAAATATTCAAATCTGGCTGAATTACATGTCCTCTCGTGTTACACAACCATAAATGATTCGTTGAGCAGCAGCTCTCTCCCCCCCACTCCCCCCCCCGGCTGGGTAGTACACGTCAGCAGTGAATGAAGTTGTACCCAAGATGTATCATGTCCTATCATCCTCTTCCTGGTGTGAGCGTGTTGACACAATACACCTAATTTGGGTAAGTTATAGAGCTAACGCTACTTAGCTTCTACTTTGACGCCGACTTTAAAAACACAACATATACATAACGCTTTGTTCTACTTTTCTACAGGTGGTAAAAACAAGCGACTGCTCTGGCAAATGGCTCGGGTTTGAAGAGGAAATACAGTCATGCGAGAAGAAAAGCAGCCGTCATAAAACGTTTGACATTTAGTTAAAGACACGCATCGTTGGACAGTAATAATAAGAGTTTCTCCGCACGAGGAAAACTGTCGCGAGGAAGTTTACAATGAAGGAGCTCGCGGTGAATCCAAGCCATTTCTGTTGAAGTCCAAAGTCTGTTTTTACTTTAAGAAAATGAGGTTTCGGCTCCTCAAAAAGAATCTGCTCGCGCTGCTGGGTGTTTCCTTTGTCGTTGTGACTCTGCTTATTTCCACACGTGTGTTATTAGTCAACGATAATGACACAACTGGACCTAATAACGTCGAGCCGGGACCCCAGGGAATGCATTCTGGTGACGCGGTAAAGTTTAACTTTGGCTCGCCTACAGAGTTGACTCAGTCCGTTTACAGTGCCAATTACAAGCAGTGTGTTCACAACGCGGATAAGTTTCCAGGGGAGCCTCTGCTGGTGCTGATAGTTCAGGTCCACAACAGGCCTGAATACCTCATACTGTTCATCAAGTCACTGGAGAAAGCTGCTGAGGTCCACAGCTTCCTCCTTATTTTTAGCCATGACTACTTTTCAGAGGAAATAAACGCCATTGTGCAAGGGATAACTTTCTGCAAAGTACTGCAGATTTATTTCCCCTTCAGCACTCAGCTGTATCCCAGCGAGTTTCCTGGGAAGGATCCAAGGGACTGCCCTCGAGACATATCCAAGGACAACGCTGGCAAAACAGGATGCATCAACGCAGAACACCCTGACTCCTATGGACACTACAGGGAGGCCTTCATCACTCAGACTAAACACCACTGGTGGTGGAAACTGCACTTCATGTGGGAGCGAGTGCCGGCCCTGCAGGGCTACAGCGGCTTTGTGATCTTCCTGGAGGAAGATAACTACATCCTACCTGACTTTTTCCACTACTATAAATCAATGGTGGAATTCAGGAAAAGCAGCTGCCCCGATTGTGACATGCTAGCCCTGGGTAACCACAATGGCCTCACTGATTTTAACATACTGTCCAATAAGGTGTTGACCACTGGGTGGATGTCCACTAAACACAACATAGGCATGGCCATCTCCAGAGATGTGTACTACAAACTGATGGGCTGCAACAAGGAATTCTGCACCTACGACGACTACAACTGGGACTGGACTCTGCAGCACCTCTCGGGAACCTGCATATCAAAGCCCATCAAGGTACTGGTGGCGCAGGGCTCCAGGGTCCTCCACACAGGAGACTGTGGCCTTCACCAGAAGGAGAACTGCAGGCCAGAATGGGCCACACAGAAGGTGGAGGAGAGCCTTAAAACAGCCAAAGAGGCTCTCTTTCCTCAATCTCTCATCCTTCAGGGTGCAGAGGCAGTAGAGCACAAGACACACATGAAGAACGGAGGATGGGGAGACGTTCGGGACCATATTCTATGCAAGAACTACGCCAAACGTCTTTGAACTGTAACTTTTCTTGGGTAAAATGTTAGTTGGTATTCTGCAGACGTGCCATTCATACATAACTTTTCAGGGTTTAGGAGGCTGCACTGGGTTGTGTTTTCACTTGGAGTGTTCTCTATTTACAGCCAGGTCTTTCAAGGAAATTGGACCAAATCAAGTCCAAAAATGCTGCATGTACACAGGTAGCTTTAACTCTTTTTTTAATCACCAAAGCTGCACAGTTGCCAAAGATTTAGTTGATATTTGTGTTGTTTTTTAATGCAAGCTCGGCTCAATTTCATTTCACCAGTTTTGTTTTACTCTGGGTGCCTTACAATCCAAAACATTAGATTTATTGCACAGTGCTGGGTATATCTATATCAGTGTTGCATTCATGAACCATTTAGAAGCATTTACATGTGCCTTTACGGCACAGGTTTTAAGTGCGACAATACAAAAGGCACGTGTAATGTACAGACTTAATCAAATGTGTATGACAATCTTACATATGATGGAGAAGTCGTTTACACAACAGTCTTCTTCAAATTGAATGAGAACATTATTTCATGCACATAATGGTATCTGTGTTACTGAATGTAACCAGGGGGCTTTTTTTGAGGAGAGGTCAGCTGACACCACTTACTTACTCAGTCTCCCCCTCCCCACTGCATTGACCCCTGGCTACAAAAAGAGAGCTTGATTGAAATTGATTTTTTCCCTTCTTCTGTTGTGACTGTATATTTGCTTTCTGATAGGTGAAAGCGACCTTTTGGAGTCTTGTTCAAGGTCTGTCTTCCTGCAAACACGAGTCATCTGGGATTCAGCATTTCTATATATGCACCTTTGTTAGAGTTTATTTTGGGATCCTTGCATTGGGACCTTATGACAAGGTGTTGCTGTTCCTTTTCATTCAGCTGTTAGAGACATTTAAAAACACATTCACACTAAAGTAACCTTTCTTTACAGTAGAAAACAGAGAATTAACTAAATATATTGATGCTATTATAGCCTTAAAGCTGACCAAAAGTGCCTTTGATTGTTACTTTGTGCCTAAACTCGTTTTAAAAGAGATTTTTAATGGTGCACTGCTAACATTGTTGTTCACATTATGCGCCTGTCAGTGCTAGGGACTTGTAGTTCACCTCATAAATATATATATTTTTGGTATTGTCTTTCTTCATGAGATGTTGAGGGAAAAGTGAATGGTAATGTCACCAAAATCTTCATTGTAAAATGATGTTAAATAATTGCATCGCTTTGCCCTTAAAAGGTGACAGTGGCTCCACTCAGAGTGGTTTAATCTGATATTGGTGCATGTCAGCGTCCCTAATGGAGATTCCTGGTAAATGAATATGAAGTGAATGTGATAATGAAATAGATAAATCTTATGTTATGTTGAAAAGCACAATGCATTGTTAAGGAACATGTCAAAGATAGCCTTATACACAAAGATGTACTATGTAAAAATGACTCGTATGTTTGTATGTATGTGGGATGTGTAATGATTCTTTAGTTTGTTGAGAGTGCTTTTTTTTGCTTGTTTTCTTTTCTTTCTGATTATCACTTGAAATAGCTGTTTGTGGTTCACCTAATGTTTGCCAAATGGGGAAAAAAATAAAAGGCAGAATTGTCAATGAGCTTTGCCATCGTCTCTTCATGGAAAAATATGCACACTTTATTTTAAAGCCCACCTTTTTTGAAATACTATACCTTTTAATGGAACACATAATTATTGTGGAGATTTGTACACATTCACTAGATTCCAGTAGCAACCTGGAGATTTAAGATATTGAAAATAAAGAGATATTGGTTCACAAACAAAACAGAATATGGATGTAAATGTTATCAGTCATCCATTTTTAGCAGTCACTCAACAGAACGGCTGCATATTTAACACAACAAACTCAACCTAAATAACTAACACCTTTAATTAGTAGTAAAATAGCTATCTACAGGAATTATTTGAGGTCATAATGAGGAAATTACTGGAAATAAAAGCAGATAACGTGTTATAACTATTCACAGAATAACGTTGTGATCTGATAGGTGACACATTAGTCATGTAAGGAGGTTTGTTCTACTAATCCTGAACAGAAGAGAAGCTGATCGGACTTCTGTGGTATTTTCCGAACACACCTCACATGACTAAACCGCTGGATTCGATTGGTCAGCGTCTACTCCGTGTTTATTTCCGGAAGTAAGTTGTTGTCAGTGTCAGACTTTCTACTAGGATTATCAAATCTCACATTTACAGCACCAGAACGTCAGGTAAGCAGCGAAACGGATACTTTATTTGACCGAATACAGTTAATTAATTTAACCGTATAATAAGTCAGTTGTCACATCGATTCAGTTATTATTTTGTACATTTCCAGATGTAGCCACTGCCAGCCGTTAGCTGTTGCTCTCCGTAGCTTACGTAATGGACTTTTGTCTACACATAATTGTTGAAAACACGATTTATAATAGCCCCAAGTAACCACAGAGGGTTAGCATCCATTTGTAAAACTTGGGAAGGGCGGATATAGCCTCGTGAGGGTGCTAACACGGCCCAGCGAGTCGTAGCTACGGTAAAATGACGTTAGCTAAGATGACACATGAGCTAGCTAATGCTGCCCACTTAAACACCAGTCTATAATATGTAAACTAGTTGTTAGGCCATTTAGTTGACTGTATAAAACGTGTATTCATACCAGAAATACAACACATTCATTCACTGTTTGTCACCCTGTATTTTTCAAGGTGTGTCCTCATCCACAGGATGGCACATTGGTTTCACAGGAACCCTCTGAAGGCAACAGCGCCTGTGTCCTTTAATTTCTATGGAGTGGCAGGAAGCCCCTCTGCCAATAAGATATGCAAGTACGTCTTATCTCTATCTATTACACTGGTTAAGGTGTTATGAAGTTGGACTAACTGTGACCATGAACACTTACTGAATTGTTTTTGTCTATCCTCTCTTATGACGATGTAATGACCTATGTGTTTGCCTTAAAGGGTGCAAAAGGTGTTGGATATAATCACTCATAATACAGGAATGATCATGATTTTTAGAGCATCAATTGAATGCCATTTGTTTGACACACACAGTGACCTGCGGACTAACAGGGCGAGACTGCTGGAGATGTTCACTGATGTCACCTGCAACCCTGAGATCATGAAAAATGCCACAGATGCATACTTCTCCCTCCTCCAAGGTAATATGCAACCCAATCGTTGTCTTGTAAGGGTGTTTATCTTCTTATATCAGAGGGGTTTGGTCAATCAGTCCAAACTAAATATTCAGTCAAACGTTGTTTAAACCTACAGAAGTGTATTCAATCCTGATAGAGATCCCAAAATTAGCCAAAAATAGCAATTGTGAATTGTGATTTTTGAAGAAATATGCATAACATTATGTTATAAGATCTTAATTATTTCCATTTGATTGAATGGTAAAGCTTTAACACATTCTCAACAGTCTCAGTAAACATTCCTTTCAAAAAGATTCGGAAATAAAAATGTGTTAATACTGCACATTTGATGGTTGATACCAAGCGTTTCATTGCCTAAAAAACAATTGCATACTTGTAATGTTTTTATTCATATTTCTCTCCTTTTCCTTTCTAACATTGCATTCTGCAATTCTAACAATTGTTTCTAGGTTTTGCCTAGCACATAACCAACAGCTTCTTGTTTTTTAAAATATTGGTTTATAATACAATAGGCTTTATCACGGCCCTGGATGGAACAACACAGGAGAACAAGATGAGATTCATTCAGAACTTCAAGTGGACTGACACCTTACAAGGAAACACACCAAGGTATGAACACTGATTGAATACTTCCATTCTCATTGGATGGAAGCATTCTTTTTAGTGTGTATGGTGTGTAAGCTTTAAAAAACATATGAAGACTACACAACATTTTGAATCATAGCATTATTGACTTGTGTGAATAACCACCGTGTCCATGCTCTCCTCCCAGTGCCCAGCAGGACGCAGTCTTTGAATTGGTCTCCATGGCCTTCAATGTAGCCCTGTGGTACACCAAGTTTGCCTCGAGACTAGCAGGGAAAGAAAAGTATGTACTTTTTTTGTCTGTATTTATTTATGTTAAATCTGTTGTCTACCCTATCTTTTTTATAACTTTCTGACGATGCTAACTTTTGTTTTGCGGTCTTGTTTTCCTGTTCAATAGCGTGACAGAGGCTGAAGCGAAAGATGTTCACCGGAGCCTGAAAGTTGCTGCTGGTATATTCAAAACTCTCAAGGTAAGCAGCTGTAAACAAGTCAGGCCTTTCTATCTTTGTATAGAGCCATTCAGTCCTACTCTTTGTATTTGTTCATATCCATTATTTCTACTGTATACATAAAAACTAAATTAACTTCTTTACTAATATTTGTACTTAAGCCTTTGAAAAAACATAATTTGCTTTGATTACTTTCTGTTAATTCAGAGACCAAAGCGTATATCCAGAGAGTTCCTGACAGTGAAGTACATTTTATTTAAATCCTCTTTAGTGACGCCAAAATGTTCATTTGCTAACACCCCATTAGTATAATGAGAGGTTTTCAAACTGTAAGGTGGGCGTCTGTGTGGTTGAAGCATGTAATGACAGTGAGAATCACATGTCAGAACTTGCCTGAGAAAAAAAATCACTGCCTTTTACTTTAAGTAGAAGTAAACAGGAACAGATGAAAGCTGATTTGCCCAATTTCCAATGGTGCCAATTAGGGATGGTTATCGTTTGAAATGTATCGATTCTGATTCCGATTCTGCTTATCGATTCCGGTTCTTCCCCGTATCGATTCCAAAATTGTAAAAGAAAGAGCTCAAATGTTTAGATAACAAAAATATCTTTATTCTTTTAAGCTTTAACTGACATTTTTACAAATAAAAAATATATATGTAATACAAATGTATTGCACAATAGCTGTGCTTTATTTTAACTGAGCTGCCTAGCAAGCTATTAACAGGCATTACACTGTGCCTTGTCTTTTTCTTTTTTAGTGTAGTGGAGCCTCACTTTAGAGCGTTTACCGCGACCCATCTTTGGTGTTATGAAGTGACTGGGCTCGTGAACTGTCTACGGGAGGGCGGGGGGAGCCTCGCTGCGGGGCAACTGTGGTCCTCTGTCTGTCCAATAACCATCAAAGTCACTCCAATAGTGCTCCTTAATTACGCTTTCATCCTCCTTTAACAAAATGCTTCACATTCATCCAGTTTGTGACAGTAGTTGTAGCATTTTTTTAGACTTTTAAACTTTAATTACCGCTGTTGTGCCCCCCCTTGTGTTTGGGGGGGCGCAACTTCCAACAGGAGTCATTTGGGGGGGCTCTTGGGAAAAAAGGTTGGGAACCACTGCTCCAGAACACACAGATGGCCAGTCCGCCCTTACCCTGTATTCCACCGGGTCACCGCGGCGCAGACGGACCCGGTGGAATACACAGGGGTCTACCGTTGTTGAGAACCGTTAAGCAGAACCAAAATTGTGTATTTTGTATGGGTACCCGGTAATCGGCATTTTCTTATCGGTTCTCATTTGGAACCGAGTTTCGGTTCCAAACCCTTGTGCCAATCTACTTATGTCAACAGATGCAACATAACGTTTTAGCCAACACGCACTCCGTGGTTATATGGGATCCCCTTTTTTTAAATCTAACTTTTAGCCAACAGCTTATCAGCCGACTTCATGCCAACCTAAGGTAGTAGGGGAATATATGTGGGTGTCGGGGGGTGACAGTGTCAGACTTTGAAAACCCCCAGTTTAAAATGAGCATAACGATTTTGCCACAGACCCTTTGCAAAAACAAAGGAATGCATGATATTGACTTGCTGATTTTTAAATTCACAAATTCTCCGGCATTTCTGCTACAGGAGGTCCACATCCCTCGTCTCATCACCCCGGCTGAAAAAGGCAGAGACCTGGAGCCCAGAGTGATGGATACATACATCATCCAGTGCCAAGCGGAGGCACAAGAAGGTACAGAAGCCCCTAGAGATCTGCACTAGCAACTATAGTACTTGTACTCTTTAGCCCTGACAGTAGATACTCAGGCAATGATGAATAATACATCATAATGACTCCTTGTCACATCTGAGATGTATTCATTTTCAAATGTATTTCCTTTTTCATAGTGACAATTGCCAGAGCAATTGAACTGAAGCACAACGCAACACTCATCGCAGCGCTGGCATTTGAGACAGCAAACTTTTATCAAAAAGCTGGTATGTATTTTGGCATTACATGGGTTTACAGTTCTCAGGTACAGTTATGGTAACTTTTAAAAAAAAAACAATCTAAGCTAGGGAAAGCCTGTAAAAGGGAAAGAGAAGGGGCCCTAAGATGGAGCCTTGATGAACACAACTTATCATATGTGTCTGCTTAGAAGTGTAATTAGCTGTAGAAATAAAGTAAAGGTTATTTTATGAAGACAAATGCACATTGCCAAGCTTCACATAGGCTTACGTTGCGACAAAATGACGGACGCTGATGCACGCATGGCAAACTGGCAACTCAATCATGCTAATATCAAAACATTAAAAAAAAAGTTGCCCTTAACAGGCTATTTAAAGGTAATTATCTCTGTCCGCAGACCACACGTTGAACACCTTGGAGCCAGAATGCAGTGGGAAATGGAGGAAGTACCTTGAGCTGAAGCAGCACTTCTACATGGCTTATGTAAGTTCATGCTTATTCTGATTCACTTCACCGTACTTTTAGGCACAATAAACTTAGTCCGTGTACGTGCCTTCTAAGATACTGTTCTTTACAAAGACGTGAAACAAATTGACTTTTTTTATTGAAATGTTATACTCATTACTTGTGTTTGCAGGCTTATTGCTATAATGGGCAGACGCTGTTGGCGAGTGACAAGTGCGGTGAGGCTATAAGATCCCTCCAGGAGGCAGAAAAGTGTACGTATATCTTTGACTAGCGTTCCACCTTAAAAACGTTTTTAACCACATACTATATACATGTGTTAAAGTGCCTAAGTAACAAGCATTATAATTAGATGGCGCCCTTAAACATTATTATATACAAGAATTAAAAAAAGTAATGGAACAACACAAGTATTACAGAGGCCAATTGCACAATTCATTTATCACCTCATCAATAAACTTTTAGTAAGTAATTATGCTTCAAGCTCCTTTTATTTTTATCTAATACACTCATTATGTCTTCTTACTAAAGGCACATTATTTAGATAAGGTTATACACACACTGTGTTTTTCCATTATGCACAGTGTAGTATGATATTAGTGTGTAGTTGTGAGAAAATGGAAGCAAACAACTTCTATCTTTGACAACACAAGGTGTGTATCGTTTATTTACACAGCTAAAAACACAAGAAACTTGAATCCCAACATTGTACGTTACCATAGTAACACTCTGACACTGTCAACTTTTACGTCATATTATGAGTCATATAAGATGATTGATGGTGTTTAACCAGAGATAATGCTGAATTAATTCCTAAGAGTCCGCTACAAATGCATGTTTTGTTCATTTGTCTTTATTAGGTCCATTATACAATCTGCTCTCACTTTGGTTTAGTAACATGTAGTTTAAGCATAGTTTTTTTTTAGGTCATTACACTATTATTCCTGTGTTTTGTACTTTTGGACACAAAATAAGTAGTCATAGATTTGTATTTCTTGCTTCCATTATATTACATTACATTTCATTTAGCTGACACTTTTATCCAAATTGACTTACAATAAGCGTATTTAAAGGGGCCCTATTTTGCACATTTTAGCTTCATATTAGTATGTAGTGCCATACTGTGACATGTCTCCATGCTTTAATGTTCACAAAGCTCTTTATGTCTCATACTGCCTGTGCTGCAGCACCTCTTTTTACCCTCTGTCTGAAACCAGAGCCCAGTCTGCTCTGCTTGGTTAGCTGGCCGGCTCTGTTGTGATTCGTCAACCACTTAGAGATGTCCCGCCCCTTACCGTACAATGTGTTGGAGCGCTAGTCAATAGAAGCACACGTGTGATGTCACTATGTTACAGAAGTAAACAAAGGAGTCCAATGGAGGCAGTTCTGGCATTTTAGCCTCTAACACAGTTCCCAACCTTTATTGTGCCAAGGACCGGCAGATACATTAAAAAAAAAATCGCAGACCGGTTGTCAATTTTAATTTTAACAGCCTGAACAAATACCAATATGCATCCAAAACATATTAACAACGTTTAAAACCAGGATACACATAAAACAAAAAATTAGGACCGCTTTACAAATATTAATATATAATATAGCCTAATATAGGCCTAGGTGGCAACAGTGGTTTATTGTATGTAACAGCCTGAACAAATAATAGAACAATATGCAATGCATCCAAAACATATTAACAAAGTTTAAAACCAGGATACAATTAAAACAAATTAGGACCACTGATATAACTGAAATGTCAGTGAGACCCCTGGGCTTGTTTGCCAGCCATAATAACGTCATACCGGGGCGTGATGGTTGACAATGAAATGCGCAGGGTATTCCTCACGTCCAGTCTGCTTCTAAGTCTGGACTTAGTGGCCGTCATGGCAGAAAAACCTGCCTCGCACAGATATGACGTTGGGAACTTGCCCCTAAACTGTGGAACGACCTGCCCTTGCTCATCAGACAGGCTCCCTCACTGTCTGCTTTGAAATCCCGTCTTAAAACCCACCTCTTCTCCTTAGCATTCAGAAACAAGTAGATTGTTGCTTTTATTTGCTTTCAGTGGTCTATTGTGTTTATTATATGGCTGTTATTTATTTTTTAATTATTACGTTTATTCTGGTTTGTTTTGTGTTTGTATCTTGTATTTTAAATGTATTTATATTATGTTGTATGAGCTTATCTACAGCACTTTGGTCTGAAAGTTTTAAAGTGCTATATAAATAAAGTTGGATTGGAACGGGAGCAGTGTCTTCAGAGCAAGCGTGCCGATCTCTTTGTATTCTCCCGACGCTTTGATCCAGAAGGATGTCAACGATGTTGAATTAAAGAGTGTTTTCAGTCCGCCGTCATTCCTTAGCTCGATCAGCTGATCATCTTGTAGTGATGGGAGCTGGTCTCGACCATCGTCATTTAGAAATGGATCACGCATCCATCCTTTGCCATTCCTCGGGTCCTTTGCAGATGGAAAATAGCGTTCAAACGCATCAGACAGTGATAGCAGGTGGCTGTGTATCAACTCGCCAAGTCCCTCGGCTTCTTCCGAAAAACTGGATAAGTTGCTGAACATGTCAAAAACACCCCAGGTTCCCAACTTGGCTTTGAATCCGGCGACTTTGTCTGCGAGCCTGAATGTGTCAGCCATCCTCCCCTGCATTGTTAGATTTAATTGGTTCAAAGCCATACAAATGTCACTCAAGTAGGCCAGTAGGTTTTCAGTCAGTTCTGGATTTTGTTGTATTAACATGGCCCCTCCCTGTTCAGGTTACTCGCGTGCTGAGGCGTTGTGCAAAGAGTACCGTCAGACCAAAGGGCCAGGCTCCACGGCCAAACCATCAGAGCAGCTGTTCTTCCTCAAACTGGGCGGCCTCATCAAAAACACTCTGGAGAAGTGCCAGAGAGAAAATGGCTTCATGTGAGTCAGTCAGGGCACAAAGGCTCACACACTACATACACTGTTGTTCCTATGAGAAAAACATCCACCAATGCATGCGTAATAAAATGAGATACAGTCAAACTAAAATACTTTAGATAACTGAATAACAATCCACAAAAAAAAACTTTGAATGATTAAAGAAATCTTACTTTTTAATCAAGTTTCATTCAGCTGACCCATTTTCTATATTTTTTACTTTATATTTTAAACAAATGAAGGATTTTAGTGTATTTCTATGGGGAAACATGTTCAGCTAAACATAATAAAACATAATAAAACACTTCTTTAACTTGAAACTGCTTTAATTAGTGTTTGTAAAGTTTGTGGTAGTTCTGGAGAGGAGGAGATTTCTTTTGATAATTCTGTTCCTGGTAAAAACCTCCTGAAAGTTGCGCAATGAAGGGAGTACACAGGCAGACTGACTGAAGACAACTCCCATGATCCCCCACAATGCCTACAACTCCAGAGACAGAAAGTCACTTACTGTACTTTTTAAATCTATTCTTAAACACTACAATTGTCTTGGCCTTTTTTGTGAGCAACTTTTTTTCAAGCCATTTTCCCTAGATTGTACAAACATACAGATAGCAATTATACAAATGTTAATAAAGAAAAAATAAATAAGGCTACTTTCCTTTTTGGAAATCATATATTTTACAAGTTAATCTATTCACACATTTTAACATAGCAATTTATCATTGTGCATGAAGTTGATTATGAGCCGTCTCTTATGATTGAAAAGCCTCTACTGATTTTCCTTTAGCATTGTTACAGATTTGATTGACAGTTCTGAGACTAATACATAATAAACGAAAGATTACCTATTGATTAATAAATAGTATATATCTGGGAATCGATTGTGTGACAGTAATTTCCTGAGGCTGCATTCAAGCTGGCTAAAGCACCTTTTTCTGATGGTTCTGAATTTTGACTTTTGACCTTTTTCCTCAGATACTTCCACAAGGTCCCGGCCGAGGCCCCCGACCTGGAGTTGAAGGCCAGTTACGGCCTGGCTGAGCCAATCGCCTTCGAGCTGCCGCCTCTCAGCGAGCAGTGCACTCCTGAAGTCTACGCCACCTTCGACCTGACCAAGGGAGCCAAAAATGACAAGGTACCGCGGCAAGACTGCATCACAGCAGCCGCAAACATAACAAAAGAAATACAATTGATCAGTTTTTGTTTACATTCGTGTTACCGTTTTTCTTTCTCCAGGCGAAACCCAAGGAGGCGGAGGTGAAGCCGGTGAAGGAGCCGGACCTGAAGCCTCAGAAGGACACCGGATGCGTCATCTCATAAACTTTCCACACTTTGTATTTTCAGCCTCATGCTATAATACCATCTATTGTAATGATGGCGTCCATATTTCTAACCTCCATAGGAAAAATGTATTTTTTTGTTCTAGAAATCCATGGTAGTTTACATATAGGCTAAAACATCTGTATTATATTTGACAGCCCATTACCCTTGCGTCTAAGCCAGAGACATTCATCAAGTAACATTTTAAATCAATATTTCAGGTTATTAGTAGCAATTACATGTTCTAGTAAAACAATAGTACAGAAAGGCCTTATAATTGATAGCAGTCCTATAAATGGTGCCTTTGGCTGTGGGGCAATTTCAACCTCTTCTAAAAGTGTCTTTATTTTTAAAGGGAACTGTCATTCCCACAATCAGAAAACTCACTTATAACAGAATTGAAACGGGGTCAGACAATATGAACAAACCTGCATTGCTGATACATTTTTTTTTGCTGTTTACAATCAATACTTTTAGGTCACATGACGTATGTACTGTAGTTCTTTTTGTACATGATAACTGTTTTTTTGTACTTCTATTCATTTAGGAAATTACTCAATGAGGCTGGATGATTACTTCACATGCTTAGGGATATACATCCTGATAATAGTAGTTCTTAATTTATTTCCGTTGTTATGTAATGATATTTTAGCTGAAAACACTTATACAATCACATGTAGCTCAAATCATATGTTTCGGTGATTTCTATGTTTCAGTGGGCGCTCCGGCTGAAACATACTGTGACATAAAAGCTGTTGTCAATCGTTGACACATGTATGTATGTTCTGTACATTTATGGAGTATTTCCCCCTTCCTTAAAGACAGTGACGTGAGCGTGAGCGTGACCACACACGAACATCAGTGTCTAACGTTTGCTCCAACTTGTCCAAAGGCTCCCATGGTTAAGGCATAACTATTAATCGCTGAATAAACTGTTTCATACTGCCCACATGTATGCCCCTAGAAAAGCAGACAAGTATCCTCTGATTCATATTTATACATTATATACGTGGAGCAGCACAGAAATCAGACCAGTGCTTTATTCTTTTCCAGGCAACTGTGTATTAAAGGGTGTTGGGAATACCATTACAATGTACGCTTCTTCTCATTCATGTAAAATGTATTTCTGACAGTATTACATCATCCATAACACTCCACATGCTTATACTGTACATGTACACGATTCATCCTAGCTATTAAAAGGAGAAAGGACGCACCCTGTGTTATCTTGAGTTTGTGAAGGATCAAAAAACAAGCCATGTCAAGATAAGAAAATGTCCTGAGTGATGTCATCAGGTTTATCTCAACTTGGGCTTTGAGAGTGGAGGTGTGACAAAGCTACTTTACGCACTAAATGTATACACTATGCACCACATACTAAAGTATTTATACACTGTAAACAGTAAATATACAATATAATCAGTACAATTTGAAGTACGGTAAATCATATACTTTCTATGTCGTAGTACAACGTTTGAGTGTTGAATGTTACTGCCAGTTATACTTCAAAGCATAATGTGTTTCTGAGGACTTCCACATTTCTGCTTTGCTGACGCCTAAATGAAATACATTTTAGTAAAACTCTGACAACACCTTATGCATCAGGCTGAGTTCAAGGATAACATCCAAAACAATTTGACACAAATGTACGACTTTATTTAAAGGATTCAAAGGCTTTTTTTGTTATATGCAGAATAACTACAGCGTAGTTTTGGCATTACATTATTATTACATTACATGTTACTTGTTAGACGCTTTTATCCAAAGCGACTTACATACTCAATACTGTGGGCAATGTCATGTCCCAGGTTCCTCCACAATGCAGCATACATATATGCAAACAGAATGTCAAATGAAATACTGAACGGTAGATTAAATAATCTATGATATGTATAATACAGTGTCAAGTAGTACAATTAGAAGATGTATTACATGAGGATATGAACCGGCTTGGAGAGTAACAGAATACACAATGGGATTATGTAATAGGGATAAATAAATAAAAAAGTGTATCCCCTTACAGTTAAGAATAATAATACAACAAAATATGTTATCAGATTACATTTAGAAAAAGAAAAAAATGGGGATTACAATGTAACACTTCATTTTAAAATAAAGAACGATATATTACGAAGCCCTTGCGCACACAATAAAACACACATTCAATATTGAGGTTATCCAAATGTAACAGAAAGGTTACAGCTTATTGTCGTGAGAGTTACTGATTAAACAGGTAACTAGTAACTGTAACGGAATACACTTTTAAACCCAACTCTGGATCTTTTTAGGCCACCTAAAGGACACTATTTAAAGCATTAAGGTATCAGGACATCCTGCACAGGGTAACAAGCCCAACCCCTTCAGCTTGAGAATGAAACTGATTGCATTACAGACGGCTCCAAAGCTCCTCGCCTGTGATAAGGTTTGCTCTGCTGTGTTTGTCCTCTCAGGGGTCAAGAGTCTCGTTGTAATTCTCCACAAAGCAGAGTGAGCGGTGAGACATGAGGAATAACTGACTGCATTGGAGTGAAAGAAAGACTAATGAACAATGACCAGCAACCAGGAAGTAAGTGTTGTAATAATGGAGCAAGACAAACAGAGATGTTATTGTAAGTTGTGCTCAAGGACAGCAGCGTTAACTTTTAAAAGCTCAGTGACTGTAGTTCATCTTTACTCAGGGTGTAGACTGTATGTAAAAGAACCTATGAATTGAAAACATGCTGAACACATAATGTTACAATGTGTAAACACAAACAAAAGCTGCTGTTAAACCTGTTCAATCTTGTCAGTCATCAGCGGACATACAGGACACAGAGTTTGGGAGTCCTGCCCTTTCCAAACAGAGGAAGATCATCTACTTCTCCAGCGGTGAGACCATGGAGGAGGAAGACAGCGAGGAGGAAGAGGAGCGGTCATCAGACAGGCCTCCCTTCACAGAGCCTGCAGAGAAGGTGGGACACTGTTTACAGCAGTAGTGACACGTTAACGACGGCTCAGTTCTAGGCTGTGCAACCACTCAAAGCGCTTTATGACAACACAGGTCAGCATTCAAACATCCACACACACTCACACACAAGGCCGGATTAGTACCTCCAGGGGCCCCTGTGCACTGAGCGCTCATGCCCCCCCCCCCCCCCCAACCCACGTACCAACAAGTAACACCACGCCTACCCAATCCTACCAACATGACCAATATATGTCAAATCGCACACCTATTTGTCAAAAGCAGGGACGCAGCCACATAGTTCAAAGTAGGTCTAGCCTTTTGCCCCTTCAGTCAACAATCACAAGACAAAGATACAATGGATAAGATCTCAAGACAGTGTATGGCTCAAGAAGACCTATATAATATCACTCAAAACCTCAGAGCAGCACCCCACTTAATGCCAAAATATGACTGGCTGGCTGTACAACTACACGAGGAGTTCTATTAGTCACACACATTGAGAGTTACAAAAGTACAATATGTAGTGAAATTGTGTGGTTGCTCAAGCGTGGGGCTGTGATTCGGCTATACACCGCCGCTGCGTAGTAATAAAGTTGAGCGCATACATAGTGAGACCTACAGTCAGGCTTGGATTTTCGTCATTTTAGGGGCAAGGCCATTTGGCCTTTGGTGTCACACATTTTTTCAGGGCGGAAAGGCCACATGCCAGGGCACAAAGGCCATTGAGGGAAACATTAGGATTTGGAGCTTACAAATAAATAACTTCACTTTCTAATGACAAAAAACAAATCACTTTTTTAATATCAATAATCGTATCATCATATAGGCCTATGCCTCCTTAGTATTACCGTATATAAAATGAAATACTTTACTTTGAATAATTAGTGTTTGGTTTGTTTTCCATCTACTACTACTCCCATTCACAAATCCGAAATGAAATCTAAAAATCTAAAATTCTATTGATATGTAACAAATATATTCCATTTCAGAGCAGAAGAAACAGCCTTCAAGGGTCAAACTCTGCACATACATCATTCAGCAGTGCACAGTGAAGCTCCAACATCCAACTGTATGAACAAGCAATAATTTGAAATGCAAAAGTGTGTGCGTGTGTGTGTCTCTTTAATCAACTCCTTCCACCACAGTATTTACATGGATATAAGCCCCGCCCCCTCTCCAGCGCGTCCTGTTTGAATGACAGGAGTAAACACAGCTGACAGCCGCGGTGAAACTCCAGCGGTTAGAGCGATGAGAATATTCGCATCGCGTCCGTTGTGAACGCAGCATAATGCAGTTCAGAAAACACTGTTCTGACGCTTTTAAAACAACTTTTAACAGTGCGAGGGGCCCAAAGGCCACGGTGGCCGTAGGACGTACAATTATTTGCGGGGCCACGACGGCCATGGCCGTCGTGGCCATGCCTACAATACAGAGACGGTTTAGAAAATATATTAATTTGACCCTATAGAAAAGCTGCGTTATTTATGGTGAAGATTGAGTGTCATTTAAAACTATGTATGATGAGTGAGGTTGTAGCAAACAAAACACGCATTAGCAACTTGCTAATGGGGCACATCCCATAACGCTCAAACACTATTCAGAGAGATACACCAGCACACTGCACACACACACCATGTATACATCACTTCAGGGGACATTACATTGACTTACATGCATTTCCTGGAGACTTATCCTAACCTTAACCATAACCAACACATGCCTAACCCTTAACCTTACCCTAAACCTAACCAAGTCTTCATCCTAAAATTAATGATTCCCCTTATGGGGACCTCCATTTTGTCCCCATAAGGGAGGTGAGTCCCCACACGTGACTATGTAAACAGATGTAGGTCCCCACAAGTATAGTAATGCTAGGCCACACACACACACACACACACACACACACACACACACACACACACACAGCAATATTTGTGTTCTGTGGTACTTGACGTACAAAACGTTACAAAAAAAAGAAGACAAAAAACATTAGTAAACATGAACTTCCTAAACCCAGGAATTAAAGCGTTAATTTTCCATCTTATCAAGTATCAAGTTTGGCACTGCTCTGTATGTAATGAATTGTAAAAAGTGATACAGATAACACTGAGAACCGCAAGGGAAACCTTTTTAGTACATGGGGACATTTAGTTTCTCAGAACTGTTAACAATACAATAGAACATGCTGAATTAGGTATAAGAAGAAACTGGCTCCTCGAAACTAGCAGTCTTTATACTTGATGACATCACAAGTCTGAGACGTACTTCTCTGGATTTGGCTTTGAGAGAGAGGAGCTCATGTTTCTTCAGCCAAGGAAACAACATATTGATCCACAGCTGTCCCTTATGGATGTTGATAAAGGGACATAATGTTTATATGTTATTATTATGGTATAAGGACCTTTAAACATCGGGGACAGGGAAATGCAAATACTGGCCTGCCAATATGAAACCTCTGGGGCTTTTATTGTGAAAGGTCAGAAGTAAGGAGTTGATCGAGCCATCATTTGTTGTTTGAAGTTCAAATACACGGTCATTATTCCAGGAGAAAATTATGTCTATTTTAGCAAATTCATATTTGTGTTACGTGTGAAACTTGACGTAAAACAAAGCAACACAAACACATCTCCTGGGGTGTAACGACGTACAAAGATATGAGTTGATCAAATGTTCTTGGGCCATTGAAATAACTTATTGTAATGTTATAAAGGTGATGTTCCCCTTCAGGTATGAGTCATGTTACTCATGTTCTGTCTCCTCTCTCAGTCGAGGCTGTCGTTCAGGAATGTGGCTCTTCTGGTTGGGAGGATTTCCCTGCTGAGTACGGATTTAATAATTAAACACATTCAAAGCATACAATATAAACAATAGATCCAATTGTTGCTTTGGAAAATGTCTCACTAAGTTGTTGTTGTTGTTGCCAAAATTAGCGTGTGATTTCCTTGGAGAGAGACTGGCCGGGGCCCTCGGACTGAAAGCAGCCAAATACCAGTACGCCATCGACCAACATCACCGAGACCACAAGGTACAGTCAGATTAAAGAACAACATACTTTCCCAACAAATTTACTTTGCCACTTTTGGAAAACACACTGAAGGCCGAAACATATCTTTTTAATGCACTGCTCGATTTTTGGATCAAGTGGAAAGAAAATCCAAAATACACATTTAGGTGTTCATTTTAACAACCTATTTGTGTCCGTACATTTCAATGAACTCACCAAAAAGCTATAGATAAATAGCATATTATAAAATCACATTTCAGAAGAACTTGTACTACAAAAAATAGTTAAGATAAAACAGACGTGACGCCGTCTACGAGTTCAACTTTGTTCCCCTCTTTACGGCGATTTTATACAATTGAGTTTTTCCTCATACTCACTTACAAACACTACACTAATATTTTATATTCCTTTCTATTTAGCCTTTACCAAATATTGTCGTTTTGATATTGCAAAAGTCACTATTGTGATTGTGATAAAAGTCTGATTAATTGTGCAGCACTATTATATACTTCTTGTATAGTTACACTGTAGTTTTTCAGGGCAGGACATGTGTGTTAATATTACACTGACAGCCGGATGGTTACTTCTCTGTTTCTCACCCACTGCTCTTCCTGTATCTCACTCACAGACAAAAAGCAGCGGGGCGTCAGAGGACCTGATGGAGGGAGGGGGGGAGAAGATCTATCTCTCCACGGGACCGGAGGGGAGTCATTACGGAGCTGCGGGAGAGGAGCGATGCCCAGCTGGTTCTCAGGAGAGATGTGATCAGAAACAAGAGGACATGAGGGAAGGGTGTTACAACACAGCATATCAAGCAGAGGAGCTTCAACTGAAATAAAACTAAGAAGGGAAAAGCAGAGGGATGAGGGCGGTGGGGGGGGCTTTGATGTGAAAACCAAAAATAATTAGTTGGTATACCAAAGAGAACGTTTTTAAATGTACTTTGTTACGTTCCACCACTGGCTATTTACAACAAGTGGATAGAAAACATCTAAAATACACATTTTGTTGCTGATTTTATTAAGATTGCCATTTTTGTAAGTATTGTCCTTTTGTGTTTAAGTGTTATACTCGGGGGGTTTGTCTTGTAAATACCCAAAATAATTTGACAACCTTATTTTCAAGGCACAACAGCTGGTATACCAAATGAAACCCAATGCTACGGTGGAACAAGTACTTCCTTTTTTCCTGAAGTACAATTACCAATACTAAATTGTAAACATACTCCATTAAAGTAAAATTCCTGCATTCAAAATCTTGCTTGAGTAAAATGTCATTAGTATTAGCATCAACGTATACCACAAGTAAAAGTAGGCAACTTATTGTGCTTAATAGCCCCTTTCAGAATCATGACTGTCACAGATGCACTAACACAGGGGGGGCCAACCACTCAGAGGTTAAGAGCCACATTGTTTCCATGTTACTGCAAAGAGCCACATTAAACACACAGTCACTGATACCGCTTGTTTCAGTTTTTTGTTTTCTGGAGACAAGATTTCCACCATGTCACTGATGCATTTTTGTGGCATTGGGATATATATTTTTTAAATCCTCTGGAGCAGAGAGAGGAGCTGTGGATTATCGTTATTGATTAATGCATCAGTGTTTCTTAGGGTCAAAAACACTAAACTCACAACTTAAAATGAAAGTGTTTAGTTTATTTAATAAAAGAGCACATGTTCAATGTGAAAAGTGACAGTAGTTATAGATTATTTGCAATTTGGTGCTATATATATATATTTAAAATTGTTTTTAAATTTTTTAAACACCTTGAATTTCAGGGGGGGTCGCAGGGCTCCGTTGGCGGGGCGCAGCACCCCTCCAAGACAATGGTAGGGGAAACACTGGATAGTGTTTAATCAACGATAGGTTAGAATTCTTATTAAATCAAATTAATACATTTCTTACAGACAGGCCTCGTGGTGTCCGTAGGCTTGCCCTCACTGTTAGAGATATAGCTAAAATACATCCAAATGTCGCTTCTGGAGTCTTTTTTGTCAACAAGCCGAGGCGCAGCGGCAGCTGCACCCCCACTTGCAGGCATGCTTCTCGTTTTCTCACACGCTCTGGCAGCTAGCGCGTGCAAGAGAGAGGGGAGGGACTTAGAACGTGCTTGAGAGGGGAGGGACTGCAGGCACGGCTGCAGTGCAGGGAGTGGAAGCAGAGCGCTGAACACACACGGCGCTTTCTCACCGGGGTACTTTCCCCCGTCATTCTTAAAGTACCGATACTAATGAAACGGAGGAATCGTAACGTTTTTAACGGCAGGGTATTGCGGTACCTTTCAAGTATCGGTACACCGTGCAACACTAGTCAGGAGTCAGTGTCTCTCCCCCAAACTCACGCAATTCGATATGAACTGAAGAGCCGCATGAAACTAGGCAAAGAGCCGCATGCGGCTCGAGAGCCGCGGGTTGGCCACCCCTGCACTAATGTGTTCATCACAGCTGGTAAATGTGGATCAAAACATAATAACACGATATACTGCTGCTGGATAACATAGTTTATTTACATTTTGTGAGCTGGACGACAGAGTTGTTCACCGTGTGCACAGACGTCGGTATGAACAACAGAATTGTGCCAACACTCTGCCAACTGGCTACAGTGGGAGACTCCCCCGCGCACACACTGGAGATCTGCGCAAAATCAGCTGATCTCAACGTTCACACTCTGTGGTCAAGCTGCTGCAGTTTTATTTACAACAAACGTACTCAGGGTGTTAATGGAAGAGTTTGAAATCAGACAGAGGTGGAAGAAGTACTCAGATCTTGTGTAGGAATACTCTGTTACAGTAAAAGTCCTGCATTCAAAATGTTACTCAAGTAAAAGTAGAAAAGTATTCTCATCAAAATATAGTTAAAGTAGCGACAGTAAAAGTAGTCATTGTGCAGTTTGGTCCATTTCAGAATAATATATATGATATGTTTTATAATGATTGATCATGAAAGTGTTCTCAAAGCTGGTGAAGGTGCAGCTAGTTTGAATGACTTTGTATACTGCAGGGTAGCTGGTGGATTTACTCCAGGTGGAACTAAAGTCTGATTTAACACTTGATTAGATTTCACATCATTCATCCAGATCTGTAAAGTAACTAAAGGTATTAAATACATGTAGTGGAGGAAAAGTACACCATTTACCTCTGAACTGTAGTGGAGTAGAAGTACAAGGTAGCATCAAAGTCAAGTAAAGTACAACTATCTCAAAATTGTACTTAAAGGGGACCTATCATGCAAAATGCACTTTTGTACGTCTTTTATACATGTATATGTGTCCCCGGTGTTCCAGGGAACTCACCAAGTGTCAGAAAACACAACCCTCTCTATTTTCCTCCTTCGCCAAATCTCTAAAAAAGGGGCTGCAACGGATCTGAAAAAAATGGATCCACATCCCGACACTTTTCTACGTCACAAAGACGTACTCCGCTTATTGGTCAACTCTCCACTCATTCGCATATAGGCTATCGGCAGGCTAAATCAACCCCAGTCACATCTGTGTTTTTGCCTGCTCTTGCCAGGATGTCTAAGCCAGTTAAACGTTGTGCTGTTGTTGGCTGCAAGACTCGGAACAGGGGACTGCATGCAATGCCATCAGTGCAAAAAGAAAATAATCTGTGGCTAGACTTCATTTTCAAGGGACATGTGCCAGAAGACCCCGGCAGATTTCGGTGTGTGTGTTCCAAACATTTTACCACGGACATGTTTATGAACTTCTCTCAAGTCCAACACGGATATGCCTCCAAACTAATGCTACACCCGGGATCAATACCAACCATCCGGGACCAGGCCAGTGAGGACACATCCAATTTTGAAGCTGTAAGTTTTTATTTAGCGGTGTTTTTCCTGATAAAGCTATCTCTAGCTTGTAGTATGTAGTATGTAGCATGTAGCTTCGCCGTATCAATGTCGCCTCAAACCCAAATAGTAATCGGTTAGGTGTTTATATGTTTTTGTAACATTTTATTTTGTACGCTCCGCAGTCTTTGCTTTGTCTTTTATTTTAATTATCAGGCATTTGCGAACATGTTCAGACTGCCGTAATGGCGATCTGTGTGAAGGCTGTAAAGCCACACCCTAGCCGATAACACAAGTATTTATTCTCCTATGTATTAGTATTTTGTATCCTCTAAAATCATATTGAGTAAGTTATAATAACAAACGTAATCTTCTGGAGGTAAGTGCCGTTTTTTCCAGCGTTATGTAAAAGCTTTTGTGATTGTAGTCTGTAAGAACGATCAGATATCATCGATCTGTAAGCTACGCTAAGCTACGCTAATGAGACATGCCGTTTTTTGCAGCGTTATATGTAAAAGCTTTTGTGATTGTAGTCTGTAAGAACGATCAGATATCATCGACCTGTAAGCTAAGCTACGCTAAGCTACGCTAAGCTAATGAGACATGCCGTTTTTTGCAGCGTTATATGTAAAAGCTTTTGTATGTTTACTTGTTTGCGCACATGAATATAAATGGGGGTGTGTTAGGATACAACACTGTATGTATGTATGCGAGGGGACACACACCACGAGTAAAACTGAGCTAAAGCCCTGGTATGTTGTTGTTGACGACATGCATATACTAATCTAAACCACTTTTTTTGTTGTGCTTTTTTTAACATTGCACAGGCTACGTGGCCAACTTGATGGACCTCATCTTCGACCAGGTCTTTGTGGACCCTGCACCATTATGAGCAACCTGACAGGGAGGAGGTCATCGCCGGGTATGCTACACGGTTCAATTTGGCTGCTGTCTGAACCTAACATAGACATTTCACGGATCAGAGGACAACGCAGGCCGGAATCACCACTCTGATCCTGTGTCCAAGGAAGCCCCAGCACCAGCTCACAAAGCTCCTGGTTTTTATGGGTTCAAATAACCGTTGATTTTGACAATAAAGTTCCGAGTTGATATCAAGTGTGTCGTGATTATTCATGTTTGGATGGGAAAAGAATATTCTGATTTCAAAAGCATAAGGTTGTGTGTGGACTTTTTTTGTCGTACACATGGGTGTGTTTTGCCATTGCTGTGTAGTATATAATATAATAGTACATGTACAATGACAGAATGAAAGATTGCATAAAGCCATATACACCAGTATTTATTTCCATGAACAATATTAGCATTCGTTTTACAATTTCAGTCAAAACAAACCACTCAGTGCTCTATTTGCCTCAACTGTAGTCCACCATGTTCAGCTCTGTAAATATTCAATGCATTCTGCAGGGAGAACACATTTAGGCTCACAGGCTCCAATCCAGGATGGTCCACCATACAGGTTACAGAGTCCTCATGTTCCTGCATCCGTCTTTACACCTAGTGTGATAAACATATATTGAATGTCATGTGAAAAATGTATTTTCTAAACAGACATCTTAGTGAAGCTAATGTTACGTGTGGTATCTCCATGCAGCACATGCTCCGGTTCAGAAGGCATCGTGGCGCAAGTTGCACATGTACCCCTTTAGAAAGAAGTCAATAACTGAGCTTTTAAAACACATGAAACACACATTGCTGACAACTGAGGTGTTGGAGTTATACTTTTTATCACCCTAAGTTATTGAACTTTCCAACGGTTGTTGCACGATGTTGGAAGAAAACTATTGTAAACTATTAAACGCAATGAGGCCATTGTATATATGCTGAAAATATGAATGTCTCCCTTTATAAATATATATATATGTATCGCTGTTTTTGCGTTACAAACTATAAGTTACAAACTGTACACATTGCATTCTTGCTAATTAGCCAAAGTATGAACGGAATAAGTAGCAAGCATCGTAACAAACAGAGTAAAAATAAATAGGGACAACAGCTTGTCAACTAACCATTCAGAAACGTCCTGCTGCAACCGAGATGTGTGCACCTCCACCAAAACCTCCGCTGCTTCAGTTTCTGGATCAAATTGATAATATGCTTGAACACATGCATTGCTCTGAGATGACATGTTTATTCCACACTCGTAATCACAGCAAGCATGGTAACGTGACTCTCGCCGGCTCTTCTGCTGGGGGCGTGGTCAGCTGCTGCTCAGAATTTTCTCTCTCTGTTCACCTACCAGGATACAAACTGGAGGAGCCAGGCATGGAGGGAGGTGGCAGAGACAGTGGGTAAAACTGGTACGGATATACATTACAACCCCACTTCACAAATGGATTATACCAGTTCATTTGTCTGAATCCATTACTAAGAGTCTAAAATGCTGTGAGGGTTAGACATACAAAATAACTATTTACTACTAACTACTAACTAATTAAGATATATGTGAATGATGTAATGTGTGCATCCACTATAAGTCAGTTCACCTTTCAGCTGCTTGTTGGCCTGGCGCAGAGCCACTTCGTTTCCTGGAAGCTCTCCATGGTCCAGGCAAGGTCCTTTTGTTGGACTTCAGGCTATAGGTTGTGGGTTGCTTATCCATTGGTGTAGCTTTGAATACAGCCTCACTATGTCATCCGTCTCGCCTACTGATAATGCCGTTATTGTTCTATTAAGTAGAACAAGATACTTGGCCAAGTCATCCACAGCCTCCCATCCCTGAACACCTCGAGCATCACAGCGGGTATTCTGAAAAATTAACAACCATTGACAAATGATTAATAAATGGTCACATGACCTGAGCCGATGTCCTGGGCGCAGAGACGTTTTTGTCAGAAGTACACATCTGGCAGGACTGTGAGACAACATCGTGCTATAAGCACACAACACCAATTGACTATTTGAGACTTAATGAAACAAGTTATTCATAGCATGTGCGGAGCAATAATTAATCCAGAAGAATTGAAAAACAATGTGATTTTACAATAGGTCAGATTACCTGAGAGGTTGTGTAACGTGTCGGGTGAGTCAGCAGGAAGAGAAATAGTGGATTCAGGCCGGGGCTCTTCAGGTGGGCTCTCAGCTGCATCACTTTGGGGGGATAGTGCCAACGACTGTACAGCCGTACCGGCCATGAGAGACAAACAGTTGAGTAAAAATATCCTTGAAATTGATATTGCCATACAAATGTATCTAAATGCATGCAACACAAAAAGAGAAATGTAGCCTATGCGATAAAAACATCATTCAAAGCATGTATGTTCTTCTAGAATTCATCTGCCAGGGCAATAAAACAATAATCAGATTACCTGAGATGATGTGTGAGGTGATGCGGGGTGCTGAAGTGTCCACTTCCGAGGGGCGCTGACTGAGGATCTCCACTGCATCACTAATTGTGATGTCAAGGCACTCCTCCTCCTCCTGAACTTCAACCTGGCGGTCTGGAACAATGGTGCCAAGTTCACTGTCCTGTTGTGGACCCAGCAGATCTCCTCTGTCAGACTGAGCCAGCAAATACTCCACAGCTATACGCTCACCTGCCATCAAATCAATTATGAAAAAGAAAATGTTTAAATGTGGAGAAATAGACAAGTTGCTACTCGAAAGAACAAGAACAGAAAGGCCTAGTTGCAGTGAAAATGGAGGGTCCTGAAGTGACTTACCAGTGGGTTTCCCAGGGGGGATGAATTCTGGTAGTAGCGCACAACCAAGAACTCGCTGGCTGAGGGCATTTCAATGAGTCTTCAGTCGGACATTGTAGATCCTGGTTTGTGAAGCACCACTCACATGTACAGCTGCATGGGCTCCATTCATGTTCCATCTGGAACTCCCTTCAAGCATGTACATTTGTGTGTGCATCGCATTAGATCTCCAGCCTTAAAAAAAGCAAAACATTTTAAATATAATTAGCATTTATGAAGCGATGATACACTTTTCCCCATGTGTGTAATCTATCATACTGTTTTTATGACAATTCAAAATATATATTATTTGTACCCGGGATGAAGGTGTTCTGATGCCGATGGAAGCTCTCCACAGAAGAGGAGCCTCTGCCACATCTTAGGACATCCAGAACCTTACTGCCTTTTGTAGACCTGATCCCACTTTGGTGTACAGTTCCACACCAGGGGGATCCTGAATGCATGGCAAATGTTTTTGTTGAACCTCCCACACACGTGTCATGCTCTCAGGATTGATAAGCCGCAAACCTGATGTGTCAGTGAGCTCCCACTTTGAGTTGAGCAAATCTTGGATGAGGGCACGGCTTTCCTCTATCCCACGAGTTCTCCTCCTGCAGTGTTTGGTCAGTTCGCTGGAGCTGATGTTGGCCAGAACTTGCGCTTCTGAAGGAGTCTGACCAGCATGTCGTTTCTTGAGCTCTGAAGTCTTTGCTTCTTTCAGATGGCTGATGTCATCCTTGTCCCACTCAAAAATGCAGCTCGACATTTTGGAACAGAAAGTGCCGTACAGGGGATGGTGTTCTGTTGTCAGGCCAGTTGTGAATCGCCTCATGTCATGGAAAATATCCAATTGAACTCGTGTTTTCCAAGGTCCAAACCAAACTTGAACCGGGGTTAAACCTGTGCAAATAAAACAACAAGGTGTGAATGTAAGCATGTCATTAAAATACAAATGTAAACGTGACTGATGAGGGAAGAGCAGGTAAGTAGTTGAATGAGCAGGATGTCAGGCATAAAGCAGGAGAGCATCTGGTGGAAAGGCAGGGAGTGAAGAAGTGGGGATGGCATCATGAAATACCCTTCTTATGTGTGCCTCCTCGTCTCATCCAGGACACACACCTTAATATATGAGTGTGTGTGTACTGTGTCAAATAATAAGAATAATACAAATGTTGGTAATATGTAAGTGTCACCTTATGCCACATTGCAGTTTGAATACAAAGTAAACAATATACATAAATAAAATACACATTTGATGCTGCATCAAATATCATTTGAAATGGTTTAAAAGGATGTTTTTTGAAATGCCTTTTGCACTGAATCCTCTCTCCTTATGTCTCTCCCTTAGATTTGAGGCAAGGGAAGTGGGGAAAGAAATGAAAGATGTACAATCTTAGACTGGTGGTATTGATATAGAATGAAGTACCTTATTCTAAACAAGAAGAGTCTTATGTTTACACCTTTGTAAAGGTTTTAATTTTGTGTGTGCAATAAATAACACAATGATACACAAACAGTCAAACCGCCTAATACCTGTCTCGTTGCAGCAATCTCGGTCAACATATATGACTTCTGGCTCCCCAGCGTCTTGGTAGCGCTTGACGATGCCTTGGCACAAGTCCTCTAGACCAGTGGTTCTCAACTGGTGGGTCGTGACCCAAAAGTGGGTCGCGGACCCGTTTCGAATGGGTCGCGGATGTGTGAGTGAAGAAAAAAAAATTTGAATTTTTTTTTTTTTTTTTGGGGCAAAAGTCAAACATTTATTTTGAAGGCCCGATTTTCTAACGCTGTGCATGAAGTCGGCGTTGGACTGGAAGTACCGGAGACTGTCACGTAGTGATCATCTTCTCAATAAAATATCTTTGCTGATGTTTTTTCGAGTCTTCTGGCCAATCAGAATCAAGATTGTTGCCGGAAGTCCCCACGGAGAATAACTTTGCGGTAGAACTTTTCTTTATACATCCCAGGGTTGCCAACTCTCACGCATGTGGCGTGTGACACACGCGTTCACTCTCAATCTCACGCTCTCACGCTGCCCAAACTATTCTCACGCCAAAAACAAGAATACCGAAGACTCGAAACGGTTTTGAAAACTTTTGTCACGTAGTGATCATCTTCTCGATAGAACATCTTTGATAATGTCTTCTGGCCAATCAGAATCACGATAACGGCGTGGTGTTGTTGCAGGAAGTCTGACGGAGAATACTTTTGCTGTAGTACATCTATACATATAGAAATCAACACGTAATGATATAAGACACCACGGTTTGATGATAGGTGTGTGGGCTGTCTTTCATTTTGACACACAGAACAATGGGGGCTATAAACCCTTATCCACAATGTAAAGTAATTCACAGCCTCTTCCCTCTTCTCTCTGTGAGCAGCAGGTTCAGCTTTCAGAACAAAGTAACACAAAATTAAAATGGCATTCATTTTTTTTTTAAATATGTCAGATATACTAGTAATATATATATATTTCTTTTTCTCAAGAGAGTACCAGAATGTGTATTTTATGTTAGTATTTCAAAAAATCTCCTGGGGGAGTATCCCCCCAGACCCCCCTGCAGGGGTTGGGTTTTCAGCATGTCAACTCTTTCACCTGTGGGGAAATGTATTTACTACAAGACAAATGTGCCTTTTTATTTCATACAGTTCAATTTGGATTGAGACAGGGAAATAATCTAAACCTCACGCGTGGCCTTTCACTGTCAAGGGGAGCGTGTACTGTATGTAATTACATTGCAAAAACTGACTTGAGCTCCACCACTGTATGGGTTAGCCCTACCATAGATTACCCAACACAAATACTCTGGAGCCGCAACTGCCGACCCGTATTGCGCATGCGCAGATCTAAGAGCCAATAGAAATGATAAAAAACTAAAAGTCTGCTGCTTATTGTTCGACGAGGCCAAAATAGAGTCAAAGAGTATATGAGAGTAAGAGTGTGTTAATTAATATGTTTGGCAGTTTGGAGTAAGTCTGTAGATGTGTGTGTGTGTGTTTCATGTATAGGCCTCTCACGATAATTAATTTTGTTGGATACATTTTCCCGGAAATTATTGTCGGCACCGTTGTATCACCATTTTAGACCACTGACATAATGATAATATATAATAATAATTCAAGTACACCCTTTCAAACTGCTTGTCACATCCTCATGTAAATGGAAATTTATCGAGTTCATTTTTATTTATCGTACGATAAGTCAATGAATTGCTTATCGCGACAGGCACACAATAAAACAGTGGAAACAAACATGTGTTTGACTTTCAATAGTGAATGAAACTGTGTGCCCTTTATAGTCTGTGTCCAATATTGTGTATTCGTATATATTGTATTAATATCATATATATGCTAAGGTCCTGCTGCTGACACGATAGCAGTCATTTTGTGCGCATATGTAATTAAACCCATGATATCAAAATCTCACTCCAGCCAGGTACCCAAAGTTGGCAACCCTGATACATCCACAGTTACAACTTCAGATAGAAATGAACACATAATGAAATATGACCCCCGGTCTGATGACTGACAGGTCACAGAACAATGGGGGCTATCTCCCCTTACCCACAATTTAAAGTAAGTCACACAGACTATCTCCTCTTTACTCTTCTCGCAGCAAGATGTCAGAACAAAGTGAAAAATAAACAATGGCATAACATATTATTAATATGTCGGGTAGTAATAGATTTATTTATTTTCTTCTCAGAGTGTACCAGAATGCATAGTTTATGTTAGTATTTCTAAAAATCTCCTGGGGGAGAATCCCCCCAGACCCCCCTGCTGGGGTTGGGTTTTCAGCATGTGCCTTTTTATATAGTTCAGCTTTGATTCCATCATCTCATTAAACCTTTTTTAAAAGCATACTTTAGTTCTGTGAAGGGATATAAGGGATATATGCACTGTACTTCACTTTTATTAATATTGTATGCTGAAAAGCGTATATATTACAGCACGATTTTTTGTTGAATAGATTTGAGTGCTTCAAAATGTTGGGTCGCGATGAATTGACCAAGTAAAAAGTGGGTCCCGAGGCCTGACCAGTTGAGAAACACTGCTCTAGACCAGCTCCCTCACCAGTGGTTAGGACACAGTTCAGAACCTCGCCACATTCATTACTGACGTTTGTCATCCATGTGGCCGTGTCTGCAATGGCCCCGGCAAGTTTCTTAGTGATCTATAAAACATGTAAATCCAATATAAAAACATAATCAAGTGTAACTCATGACAATGAATTAAAACATAGAACATTAACAAATATTTTTCTGCACCTTCTTTGTGGAGTCAAGTTTTAAGATCCTGCCATATGTGGATGTGATTATCCCCTTCATCTCCTCCAGATGACCCAGGATGTCATTGGCATGGACCGTCTCAAACCACTGTGCTAGAGGTAGGGGGCTGAAGCGCGGTGGACTCATGTAGACTGCTACATCCGATTGAGTCATTGTGCTCCGAGTACCAAGTCAGCCAATTACTCTATTGTATGCCTTGCCCACTCCTCGCTGTGGACTTCCTCCAGTGCTTGCTGCAGGTAGCTGGAGCTGTTCCCTACAGTCCGAGGTTTAAGCATGGTCACACACTTCCTGTCCAGAGCCAGCTGTGCTGTGAGAACTGCAGGAAACCTGTTCCTGTGAGCAGGATCTAACTGAACCAATAGATCCGCACTCCAAGGACACACAGGGATCATGCACTTACTGCACCGAGGATAGTCACCGCCGACCAAGTAGTACCGTGAATCAAGGTCGATGACTTCCCGTACCTTAGGGTATATCCCTGAGTGATGCATCTTCCTACCGCACTGAGCACACTTCAGTGGAATACCCCACATCCTCATCGGTGTCCACAGAAACATCCGCTGCCTGTAGTAGTTCATGGGTTCAGGTGGAGCAGTTGGAAGTTTTGGTGGATTTGGGGGATGGAACCAGTTCTGGGAGAACTGTTGCCTAAACTGTCCTGTGGGCTCGTACTAGAGACAAGTCGCAATCCACTCCTGGTCGGCTGGTTTGATGACCCGCTTGAACTGGTTGGGGAGAAACCTCACCAAGTTGACCTCTGGCGGCCTCAGATGAACGAGAGATGGAGATGTGTGATAAAGAGGAGAAGGAGGAGGTTGTGGCTGTTGCGGTATATGAGTCGGTTGTGTTGGTGGTGCAGAGGTGTGTTGTGTTGGTGGTGCAGAGGTGTGTTGTGTTGGTGGTGCAGAGGTGTGTTGTGTTGGTGGTGCAGAGGTGTGTTGTGTTGGTGGTGCAGAGGTGTGTTGTGTTGGTGGTGCAGAGGTGTGTTGTGGTGGCTGTTGTTTTTCACTCCTGCTGGTGCTCGAAGGATGGCAATCTTCAATGTGTTTGAGTAGCTCCATTGCACCCCTGGTCTTCTGTCCACACTGCTCTGCGTGAAAGTCAGACAAATGCTCAAAAAAGTCTTCAGCACAAATATCCATACTACAGAGAGAGCAGTTGATATGAGTGCTTGAACTGCTCTGTGTGGGGGTGACAGCTGGAGAGCACGATGCACCTGAGCTGCTCTGTGTGGGGTGACGGCTGGAGAGCATGATGCACCTGAGCTGCTCTGTGTGGCGGTGACAGCTGGAGAGCATGATGCACCTGAGCTGCTCTGTGTGGGGTGACGGCTGGAGAGCACGATGCACCTGAGCTGCTCTGTGTGGGGTGACAGCTGGAGAGCATGATGCACCTGAGCTGCTCTGTGTGGGGTGACGGCTGGAGAGCACGATGCACCTGAGCTGCTCTGTGTGGGGTGACGGCTGGAGAGCATGATGCACCTGAGCTGCTCTGTGTGGGGGTGACAGCTGGAGAGCATGATGCACCTGAGCTGCTCTGTGTGGGGTGACAGCTGGAGAGCATGATGCACCTGAGCTGCTCTGTGTGGGGTGACAGCTGGAGAGCATGATGCACCTGAGCTGCTCTGTGTGGCGGTGACAGCTGGAGAGCATGATGCACCTGAGCTGCTCTGTGTGGGGTGACAGCTGGAGAGCATGATGCACCTGAGCTGCTCTGTGTGGGGTGACAGCTGGAGAGCATGATGCACCTGAGCTGCTCTGTGTGGCGGTGACAGCTGGAGAGCATGATGCACCTGAGCTGCTCTGTGTGGGGTGACAGCTGGA
Source organism: Harpagifer antarcticus (assembly GCA_902827135.1). Lineage (NCBI taxonomy): Eukaryota > Metazoa > Chordata > Actinopteri > Perciformes > Harpagiferidae > Harpagifer > Harpagifer antarcticus. Next base: position 3,674,847 of record CADEHL010001033.1, read on the forward strand.
GAGCATGATGCACCTGAGCTGCTCTGCGTGGGGGGGACAGCTGGAGAGCACGATGCACCTGAGCTGCTCTGTGTGGGGTGACAGCTGGAGAGCATGATGCACCTGAGCTGCTCTGTGTGGGGTGACAGCTGGAGAGCATGATGCACCTGAGCTGCTCTGTGTGGGGTGACAGCTGGAGAGCATGATGCACCTGAGCTTCTCTGCGTGGGGGGGACAGCTGGAGAGCACGATGCACCTGAGCTGCTCTGTGTGGGGTGACAGCTGGAGAGCATGATGCACCTGAACTGCTCTGTGTGGGGTGACAGCTGGAGAGCATGATGCACCTGAGCTGCTCTGCGTGGGGGGGACAGCTGGAGAGCATGATGCACCTGAGCTGCTCTGTGTGGGGGGGACAGCTGGAGAGCATGATGCACCTGAGCTGCTCTGTGTGGCGGTGACAGCTGGAGAGCATGATGCACCTGAGCTGCTCTGTGTGGCGGTGACAGCTGGAGAGCACGATGCACCTGAGCTGCTCTGCGTGGGGGTGACAGCTGGAGAGCATGATGCACCTGAGCTGCTCTGTGTGGCGGTGACAGCTGGAGAGCACGATGCACCTGAGCTGCTCTGTGTGGCGGTGACAGCTGGAGAGCATGATGCACCTGAGCTGCTCTGTGTGGCGGTGACAGCTGGAGAGCATGATGCACCTGAGCTGCTCTGTGTGGCGGTGACAGCTGGAGAGCACGATGCACCTGAGCTGCTCTGTGTGGGGTGACAGCTGGAGAGCATGATGCACCTGAGCTGCTCTGTGTGGGGTGACAGCTGGAGGGCACGATGCACCTGAGCTGCTCTGTGTGGGGTGACAGCTGGAGGGCATGATGCACCTGAGCTGCTCTGTGTGGCGGTGACAGCTGGAGGGCATGATGCACCTGAGCTGCTCTGTGTGGCGGTGACAGCTGGAGAGCATGATGCACCCGAGCTGCTCTGTGTGGGGGGGACAGCTGGAGAGCACGATGCACCCGAGCTGCTCTGTGTGGGGGGGACAGCTGGAGAGCACGATGCACCTGAGCTGCTCTGTGTGGGGGGGACAGCTGGAGAGCATGATGCACCTGAGCTGCTCTGTGTGGCGGTGACAGCTGGAGGGCACGATGCACCCGAGCTGCTCTGTGTGGGGGGGACAGCTGGAGAGCATGATGCACCTGAGCTGCTCTGTGTGGCGGGGACAGCTGGAGAGCATGATGCACCTGAGCTGCTCTGTGTGGGGGGGACAGCTGGAGAGCATGATGCACCTGAGCTGCTCTGTGTGGGGGGGACAGCTGGAGAGCACGATGCACCTGAGCTGCTCTGTGTGGGGGGGACAGCTGGAGAGCATGATGCACCTGAGCTGCTCTGTGTGGCGGGGACAGCTGGAGAGCATGATGCACCTGAGCTGCTCTGTGTGGGGGGGACAGCTGGAGAGCATGATGCACCTGAGCTGCTCTGTGTGGGGGGGACAGCTGGAGAGCACGATGCACCTGAGCTGCTCTGTGTGGCGGTGACAGCTGGAGAGCACGATGCACCTGAGCTGCTCTGTGTGGCGGTGACAGCTGGAGGGCATGATGCACCTGAGCTGCTCTGTGTGGGGGGGACAGCTGGAGAGCATGATGCACCTGAGCTGCTCTGTGTGGGGGGGACAGCTGGAGAGCATGATGCACCTGAGCTGCTCTGTGTGGCGGTGACAGCTGGAGGGCATGATGCACCTGAGCTGCTCTGTGTGGCGGTGACAGCTGGAGAGCACGATGCACCTGAGCTGCTCTGTGTGGGGGGGACAGCTGGAGAGCATGATGCACCTGAGCTGCTCTGTGTGGGGGGGACAGCTGGAGAGCATGATGCACCTGAGCTGCTCTGTGTGGGGGGGACAGCTGGAGAGCACGATGCACCTGAGCTTGTCACGATCACAGGTACAGATAAGAACCCAATAGCACGACTCAGATACAACCAGTGTAGTAATGTTCAGTTTATTCCAGGTCAAGGACAGGCAGAGTCAAAACCAGTAAATCCGTTAGGCAGGCAGGAATCGAAAACTGGGCAGGACAAAACTCAGGACTAGAGCCCAACACTCACTGGAGAGCTTGGCGGAAACGACAAGACAATCTGGCAACTGACAACTGAAAATGAGGTGGTATAAATACTGTGGAATGATGAGGGAATGAGTAACAGGTGAGGGGAAGGGCTGAGGAGACCAGGTGAGGGAAATGAGCTGATTACAAGGGCCTGGGGGAAAGCGGGATCTGAAATGACAGGAGAGTTTAGATGAGGCATCAAACAAACAATAATATAGGTGTCTAACTTGTGACAGAACCCCCCCCCCTCTATGGACGGCTCCTGACGTCCCACGAGGTTGATCGGGATGGGCCTGGTGAAAGTCAGTAATGAGAGATGGATCATAGATACTGCGAGCGGGCACCCATGACCGCTCTTCAGGACCATAACCCTCCCAGTGTACCAGGTACTGCAACCCTCTACCACGTCGCCGGGACTTGATGAGGCGACGGATAGTGTAAACAGTCTCCCCGTCGATAGTCCGGGGTGGTGGTGGGGGTGTAGAGGGGGGCTGAAGAGGGCTCACATTAACTGGTTTGATCTTGGACACGTGGAAGGTAGGATGAATCCTCATAGAAGGGGGCAGACGCAGGCGGACAGCTGCAGGATTGATAATCCTAGCTATGGGAAATGGGCCTACAAAACGGGGAGACAACTTCTTTGACTCAACTCTGAGAGGGAGATCCCGTGTGGAGAGCCAGACACGTTGCCCTGGGGAGTACTGTGGAGCTGGCTTGCGACGGCGATTGGCGGTCCGTTGATAACGGTCGGAAGAGCGCAGGAGCGCGGAGCGGGCCTTTAACCACATGCGTCGACATCGGCTTACAAACGCATGTGCAGATGGGACGCTGGCCTCCCGTTCCTGTGCCGGGAAAAGGGGCGGCTGGTATCCGCGGGAGCATTGGAATGGAGAAAGACCAGTAGCAGAACTAGGAAGGGTGTTGTGGGCATACTCAACCCATAGAAGCTGCCTCGACCAGGAGGAGGGAGTGGAGGAAGCTAGACATCGTAAGGCAGTCTCCATCTCCTGGTTCATTCGCTCTGCTTGACCATTGGACTGGGGATGAAATCCGGACGAGAGACTGACACTGGCTCCCAGCAGTCTGCAAAACTCGGACCAAAAACGAGAAGTAAATTGTGGTCCCCGATCAGACACAACGTCACTGGGAAGACCATGCAGCCTGAACACATGTTGTAGCATGATTTCAGCCGTTTCCTTTGCAGTAGGTAATTTGGTTAGTGGAATAAGTCGGGCAGACTTGGAAAACCAGTCTATGACTGTGAGTATGACTGTGATACCGTCTGAGGGTGGTAGTCCGGTGACAAAATCCAAGGCGATGTGGGACCAGGGACGATGAGGGATAGGCAAGGGATAAAGAAGACTGGAGGGAGCTTGGCGTGAGGTCTTATTTTGGGAGCAGACTAGGCAAGCAGCAATGAATTCCTTGGCATCCTTCTCCATGGAAGACCACCAAAATCGCTGTTGAATCAGGGCTAGGGACCGTCTCACTCCTGAGTGACAAGCCAGGCGAGAGTTATGACCCCACTGGAGAACCTGGGTACGGAGAGTGGCAGGAACAAACAGACGGTTATCAGGACAGGCACTTGGGGCTGGGTGTTCAGCATGAGAGCGCTTGACCTTATCCTCCACCTCCCAGGTCACCAGACCAATGACACATGTAGAAGCGATGATATTCTCTGAATGAGATGGAGAGCTCTCTGGCTGGAACTGGCGAGACAGGGCGTCAGGTTTGATGTTCTTAGAACCAGGTCTGTAAGAAAGAGAAAAATCAAAGCGTGTGAAAAACAGAGCCCACCTGGCTTGACGAGAGTTCAGCCGCTTAGCTGAACGGATGTACTCCAAATTTTTGTGATCAGTCCAGACCACAAAAGGCTGCTCTGCTCCCTCCAACCAGTGTCTCCATTCCTCCAGGGCAAGTTTCACTGCCAACAGTTCTCGATTTCCAATGTCGTAATTTCTTTCTGCTGGAGACAGCTTCCGGGAGAAGAAGGCACACGGGTGCATCTTCTGATCCTCGGCCGACCGTTGAGAAAGAACTGCCCCAACTCCAGTGTCCGACGCATCTACCTCTACAGTAAACTGCCGAGTAGAGTCTGGAAAAATCAAAATGGGAGCAGAGGTGAAGCGTGACTTTAACTCACCAAAAGCCCCTTCGGCCACCGAGGACCACCGGAAGGGAATGTTCTGAGAGGTGAGAGCTGTGAGAGGGGTTGCCACCAAACTGTAGTTTCGAATAAACCTCCGGTAGAAGTTGGCAAAACCCAGAAAGCGTTGGAGCTCCTTGCGGGTTGAAGGACGTGGCCAGTCAGTGACCGCCTTGGTCTTTTCAGGATCCATCTTGATGTTTCCGGTGGAGACCACAAATCCCAGGAAAGGGACTTCTGTGGTGTGGAACACACACTTCTCGGCCTTGACAAAGAGGTGGTTCTCCAAGAGCCTCTGGAGGACTAGGCGAACATGGACCACATGCTCCAGTTTAGACTTGGAAAAAATCAAAATGTCATCCAGGTATACAAAAACACAGATATTGAGAAGATCCCGCAGAACATCATTCACCAACCCCTGGAAGACTGCAGGTGCATTGGTGAGTCCAAAAGGCATGACTAAATACTCATAATGTCCACTAGGAGTGTTAAATCCCGTCTTCCACTCGTCCCCCTCCCTGATTCTCACCAAATGGTACGCGTTACGTAGGTCCAGCTTGGTAAAAATAGTAGCGCCTTGTAACAGTTCAAATGCAGAGGAAACAAGTGGAAGGGGGTACCTGTTCTTGACAGTGATGTTATTGAGTCCTCTGTAGTCAATGCATGGGCGCAGAGTCTTATCCTTCTTACCCACGAAGAAGAAACCTGCACCAGCAGGAGATGATGAAGGCCGGATAAGCCCTGCATCCAAAGAGTCATTGATATACTTCTCCATTGACTTAGTTTCAGGAGCCGATAAAGAAAAAAGTCGACCTCTAGGAGGAGAAGTACCAGGTAACAGGTCAATAGGACAGTCATTAGCACGATGAGGCGGGAGTGAGGTGGCCCGAACTTTGTTAAAGGCCTCTTTAAGGTCCCAGTAATCCTTGGGAACACCGGAAAGGTCTTCACACTCAGAGATCCTCGGCTGACTGGAATCAATTGAGGAACTAGATCTTAAGCAGACAGCATGACAATGAGCACTCCACTCTCTAATAGTCCCTGAAGCCCAATCTATATGAGGATTATGCCTCCTTAACCAAGGAAACCCCAAAATGACAGGCTGATGTGGTGCATGGATAAGGTGAAAAGAGAGTGTTTCGCTGTGATTACCTGACATGCTCATTTGAACTGGAGTTGAACGGTGTGTCACTCTGCAGAGAAGACGACCATCTAGAGCTATAGCATTGATGGGCTTCTCCAAAGCCTCCTGACCAAGTCCCATTTGAAAGGCCAGTGTTATGTCCAAAAGACTGGCATCAGCACCAGAGTCAATAAGAACTGCCACAGTGTGCATTTTCCCCAAGCAGCTCAGCTGAGCATGGGTTAGGGGTCGAGAGGGCATTTCTAAATTCATCATACGGCTCACCAGCGCCCTCTGGATGACTGGTGAGCCCCGTCTTTTACAGGACAAGAGAAGGCAAGATGACCCTGCTGGCCGCAGTAAAGACAGCAGTTGTCCCGCAGGCGGCGCTGTCTTTCTGCCTCGGAAAGCCGGGTCCACCCCAGCTGCATTGGTTCAGATGAGTTAGAAAATCCTCCTCTCACCTGTTCAGTAGCATGCGCTGACGGGAGAGGCGAAGCCTGAGGGGCGACGGAGAAAACCCTCTCTCTCCTCCGCTCCCGCAGACGGCAGTCAATGCGGATGGAGAGAGCCACCAGCTCATCTAAATCAGCAGGAAGGTCCCTAGCTGCCAGCTCGTCTTTAAGGCGATCCGACAGACCGTTGTAGAAGGCATCGAGGAGTGAAGAAGCATTCCAGTTACTCTCGGTGGCTATGGTACGAAACTCGATGGAGTAATCCGACACAGATCTCCCTCCTTGCACCAGGTTAAACAGTCCACGAGCTACCTCTCTTCCGGGTGTAGCGTGATCAAAACTTTACGCAGTTCATCGGAGAATACGCTTACAGATGAGCAGGCAGCGGATTGTCTTTCCCATTCGGCGGTACCCCAGTCTTTAGCTTTGCCCGTGAGAAGAGAGACAATATACGCCACCCGGGATCTTTCTGTTGGGAAGGCGGAAGGCTGAAGCTCGAAGGCGAGGGAACATTGGACCAGGAATGGTCTGCACGAACCTGGGGCTCCCGAGTAGCGTTCCGGAGGAGGCAGGCGTGCATCCGATGCCAGAGGACTCTGGATTCGAACAGCGGAAGCTGGAGTTAGTTCCGGGCCATGGACCGTTGCAGGACGGGTCTGAAGATGATCACGGAGATTCACAAAGGTCCGTTCGAAACGAGCGGCCATCTCCTGCATCGCTTCAGCCATGAAGGTAAGCTGCTGCTCGTGGCGTTGTAACACGATATCGTGCGAAGGCGGTTCTGTCGCTGAGTCGGCTGGATTCATGTTTGGCCAGATTGTACTGTCACGATCACAGGTACAGATAAGAACCCAATAGCACGACTCAGATACAACCAGTGTAGTAATGTTCAGTTTATTCCAGGTCAAGGACAGGCAGAGTCAAAACCAGTAAATCCGTTAGGCAGGCAGGAATCGAAAACTGGGCAGGACAAAACTCAGGACTAGAGCCCAACACTCACTGGAGAGCTTGGCGGAAACGACAAGACAATTTGGCAACTGACAACTGAAAATGAGGTGGTATAAATACTGTGGAGTGATGAGGGAATGAGTAACAGGTGAGGGGAAGGGCTGAGGAGACCAGGTGAGGGAAATGAGCTGATTACAAGGGCCTGGGGGAAAGCGGGATCTGAAATGACAGGAGAGTTTAGATGAGGCATCAAACAACAATAATATAGGTGTCTAACTTGTGACAGAGCTGCTCTGTGTGGGGTGACTGACTGCTGTGTCCCTGAACTTGAGCTGCTCTGTGTGGCGGGGACAGCTGGAGAGCATGATGCACCTGAGCTGCTCTGTGTGGCTGTGACAGCTGGAGAGCATGATGCACCTGAGCTGCTCTGTGTGGGGTGACAGCTGGAGAGCATGATGCACGTGAGCTGCTCTGTGTGGGGTGACAGCTGGAGAGCATGATGCACCTGAGCTGCTCTGTGTGGGGGTGACAGCTGGAGAGCATGATGCACCTGAGCTGCTCTGTGTGGCGGTGACAGTTGGAGAGCATGATGCACCTGAGCTGCTCTGTGTGGCGGTGACAGTTGGAGAGCATGATGCACCTGAGCTGCTCTGTGTGGCGGTGACAGCTGGAGAGCATGATGCACCTGAGCTGCTCTGTGTGGCGGTGACAGCTGGAGAGCATGATGCACCTGAGCTGCTCTGTGTGGGGTGACAGCTGGAGAGCACGATGCACCTGAGCTGCTCTGTGTGGCGTGACAGCTGGAGAGCATGATGCACCTGAGCTGCTCTGTGTGGCGGTGACAGCTGGAGAGCATGATGCACCTGAGCTGCTCTGTGTGGGGGTGACAGCTGGAGAGCATGATGCACCTGAGCTGCTCTGTGTGGCGGTGACAGCTGGAGAGCATGATGCCCTGAGCTGCTCTGTGTGGCGTTGACAGTTGGAGAGCATGATCACCGGAGCTGCTCTGTGGCTGACAGCTGGAGAGCATGATGCACCTGAGCTGCTCTGTGTGGCGGTGACAGCTGGAGAGCATGATGCACAGCTGCTCTGTGTGGCGGTGACAGTTGGATCATGATGCACCTGAGCTGCTCTGTGTGGGGGTGACAGTAGGAGAGCATGATGCACCTGAGCTG